>VDFB02281492.1:118548494-118891354 GCA_007258455.2 Sequoia sempervirens
TAGAGGAGTAGAGGAGTATAGGTTTGATGTATATAGTTTAAAGTTAGGTTGAGGGTCCAATTTATAGGGTAGAGGGTATAAAGGTTGAGGGTTAAGGGATTAAGGGTTGAGGGTGAGGGATTAAGGGTTGAGGGTTGAGAATAGAGGGCTGAGGGTTTAATGTATAGGGTAGATGGTTTAAGGGTTTAGGGTTTAAGGGTTGATGGTTGAGGGTTTAAGGTTGACAGTAGAGGATTGAGGGTATAGGATTGAGGGATTAGGGTTGAGGGCAGAGGGTCGAGGGTTGATGGTTTAAGGGTTGAGGGATTAAGGGTTTAGGGTTGAGGGTTTAGGCTTCAGGGTAGAGGGTTTAGGATTTTTGTATAGGTTTGAGGGTATATGTTTGAAGGATTAGGGTTGAGGGTCCAATTTATAGGGTAGAGGGTATAAGGGTTGAGGGTTAAGGGCTTAAGGGTTGAGGGTTGAGGGATTAAGGGATGAGGGTTGAGAATTATGATTTGAGGGTTTAATGTATAGGGTAGAGGGTTTAAGGGTTTATGGCTTAAGGGTTGAGGGTTGAGGGTTGAGAATTAAACCATAAACCCTACACCCTCAACCCTCATCCCTATACCATAAACCCTAAACCCTTAAACCTATAATTAAATGCTAAACCCTAAATTAAACCTTGTATCCTAAACCTTAAACCATAAACCCTTAACCCTAAACCCAATACCCTCAACCCTATACCCAATATCCTAAACCCTAATCCCTATACCCTATACACTTAACCCTACACCCCCAACCTTGAACATTATACCTCAATGCTCAACCCTATAGCTTAAACCCTAAACCCTACACCTTCAACCCTCATCCCTATACCCTATACCCTCAACCTTATAACCTAAGCCATGTACATCTTCCCTCAACCCTATACGTAAACCCTAAACCCTACATTCAACCTTGTACACTAAACCCTAAACCCTAAACCTTAATCCTAAACCCAATACCCTTAACCCTATACCCATTATTCCAAACCCGAATCCTTATATATACACTTAGCCCTATACCCTCAACCTTGAACACTATCACTCAACCCTCAACTCTATACCTTAAATCCTAAACCTTACACCCTCAAACCTCATCTCTATACCCTACACCCTCAACCTTATACCCTCAACCCTAAATATTATCCCTCAACACTATAATTAAATTACAAACCCTACAGTTTCAAGCCTTATACCTCAAACCCTAAACCCTAAGCCCTCATCCCTCATCCCTATACCCTTTACCCTCAATTTTATACCTAATATCCTAAACCCTAATCCCTATTCCCTATATAATTAACCATATAACCTCAACCCTATACCTTAAGCACTAAACCTTACACCCTCAACCCTCATAGGGGTGAGGGAAGGATTGGGTAAAGAGAGAGAGGCTGGGAGGGAAAGAGGAGATAAAGATAATTAGAGAAAGAAGGAGAGGTAGAGAGAGAGAATAAGGGAGGGAGAGAATCAAGATAGAGAGGTGTAAAGATAGTGGTAGGGAGTGATGGATGGAGAGGTAGGTAGAGAGGGATTAGGGAGATAGAGAGTATAGAGGGAAGGAGATGGATATGCATGGAGGGAGAGAGAGGGCAGTGAGAGAGGTGAGATAGAGAGCAATGGAGAGAGTGTGGTAGGGAGTGATGGAGGGATATGTAGGTAGAGAGGGATAGGTGAGATAGAGAGAAGTAGAGAGAGATAAAGATAGAGGGAAGGAGGGAGGGTGGGTGGGAGAGGGGAGGAAGGGAAAGGTAAAGAGGGATATGTGAGATAAAGATAGAAGTAGAGAGTTACAAATAGGGAAAGAGAGAATGGTGAGATAGAGAGGAGAGAGTGAGAGAGAGAGGTAGAGGGAGGGAGAGGATATATAGAGAGTAGATAGGGGAAAAGGTAGGGAGGGAGACATCTAGTGAGAGAGAGGGGGCTAGGGGAGATAAAGATAATTATAGAGGGAACGAGAGACAGAGAGAGTAGAGAGGGAATGAGGGAGGGAGGCAGAGAAGTGAGATAAAGAGGTGTAGAGAGAGTGTTAGGGTGTAATGGATGGAGAGGTAGGTAGAGAGGGAAGGAGAGGGAGAGGTATGGATGGTAAGAGTGGGAGGTGAGATAGAGAGTAATAGAATGAGAGAGTGGTAGGTTGTGATGGATGGAGAACTAGGTAGAGAGGGGGAGGGGAGATATAGATAAGTAGAGAGGGAGGGAGATGTAGTGAGGGAGAAAGAGGTGAGATAGAGATAAATAGAGAGTGGTGGAAGGATAGGTAGGTAGAGAGAGGGAGAGAGGAGATACATATAAGTAGAGAGGGAAGGAGAGGTAGATAGAGGAGAGATAGAGAGAAGTAGAGAGGGAATGAGGGAGGGAGGGAGAGGTACAGAGGGAGGGAAAGGTGAGATAGAGAGGTGTAGAGAGAGAGTGGTAAGGTTTGATGGATGCAGAGGTAGGTAGAGATGGATTGGGAGATAGAGAGTAGATAGGGAAGAAGAGAGGAGAGAGAGTATGGAGGGGAGAGAGAGGGAGGTGAGAGAGAGGGAGAGAGAGAGAAATAGAGCAAGTGGTAGGGGTGATGGAGGAGAGGTTGTTAGAGAGAGATGAGAGAGAGAGAGGGAGGGAGAGAGAGAGAGAGAGAGAGAGAGAGAGAGAGAGAGAGAGAGAGAGAGAGAGAGAGAGAGAGAGAGGGAGGGAGAGATAAGTAGGGAGGGAAGGAGGGATGGAGGGAGAGAGAAGTAAGGTAAAGAGAATTAGAGGGAAAAGGAGAGAGAGAGAGTTCTTGAGATAAAGGGAGAGAGAGTTAGATAAAGGGATGAAGATAGTGAAAGAGAGGTCTAGAGTGTAAGGGATAAAAATGAGTGAGATAGAGACAAAAATAATACAACTTGCTAATTATTGAAATTTGACTATCTAAAATTTGTGAGATCTTCCAAATACTATAATTTGCATTATAACTCCTAGAGATCCAAAACCACTCTCAAACATCCTGAAACTATATACATGAAATATAACTTAAAGAATAAGAAAGTAAATATCCATATGTAAATCTCAAGTTATACTTAAATATTTATTTCATGTATATAGTTTCCCTCAAAGATAACAAGAAGAAAGCAAAAAAATAAGAAAAATAAATTTGATGTAGATTAAAATATGAGTGTGTTATAACGCGCTTGCATTTTGTCAATGCATTTGTAAAACACAAAAAGCCATGTCAAAACTAAGATATAACACACTCGTGTTATAACATGCCCATGTTGTATCTTGCTTTGGGAATCCCCAAGCCTTGGGATTGGTATTTTTTGTGGAATACCAACCCAAAGGCTTGGAGGGAATTCCCAATGACTAGAGATGTGTTTTTGCAAATTCTACAATATTTCACATAATCGGGTTCATGCTCACTATCAGGATTGCATGTGGTTCAATGTCAAACAAATAAAATGCTTGGGTAATGTTAGGTTCTCTCTTATCTATCCAACAATGTAATTTTTTTCACTTTCTGACAAAGTTAAGCTTTTCATCCATAATTTCTTTTGTTTGTGTGTCTCTTTTTTGGCAAAAAGCAATGATTGGTTTTTTTTTCATTATAAATTAACCATTCATCAAAATTTCAAATAAATTATATTTTTAGAAACTAGACTCCATTCTACAATTTTTTTTAAATTTCAATTAGTTTCCAAAATTTGTAGGGGTAGCAAGCCAAAATTCTATTTTTAAGGAATTTTCCACTTAGAAAATTAGTAAAAAATCAAATATTCATTAAAAAATTATCAAAAAAATTGTGCATCAACTACATACTATTAGCTAACTTCTCACTGTAGTGATTTTAAAAATACTAAAAAAAAGTTCATTGTGAGCTAGGGACATACAAGAGTTGCTATGTTATGTTTTTTTGACAAAAGCAACACCAATTTGTATATGTCCCTCTTTTAAACCCCTTAATCTCCACCATTTTCAAAATAAATTAGTAGTTTAGAAAGTAGACTTAGAGCACTTCGATCCTTATTTTTGTTCCATCTCAAAATTTTGAGTGTAACTATCCTCAATTTTATGTCCAAGGTTAGTATTTCCCAATTTCAGAAAAAAAAAGTGGCCACTTAAGCCCCCCTTTTGGGAAACATCTTTGTGCATCTACCCTTCAAGGTCGGAGATACATAAAACTTATCAAATTGGCATGCGGAGTGACTAACCAATTGAGTTGTTATGTGTAGAGGGTTTTACAACAATTTGTGGGTTACAAGTTTCATAACACACAGTGTTTTCCATCCTGCAGTTGTTTTAATGAAAACCTTTTCTTATTTAGAGTGTATGAATGTAATGAAAGGAACTTTCAAAATTTACCATAGTTGTTACTTAGAGTAAAAATTGTGTTTCAATTTCCTCATATGGTGGAAAACGAAATGAAAAAAATAATCATAGGTTCAAAAACATAGTGGGATGTGAGTGATTGTATTCTACTTGTTCTAAGCTCAAGGGTGGAGAGATTGGGAAGGATTTCTAGGTGGGGTATACATAAAACTAATCAAATTGACCTAAGGGGTGACTAAACAATTAGGTTGTTATGTGTAGAGGGTTTTACAGTAATATGTGGGTTGTAGGTTTCATAACACCCAGTGTTTTCCAATTTGTAATTGTTGTAATGAAAACCTTTCTTATTTAGAGAGTACAAATGCAATGAAGGACACTTTCAAAATTTAGCATAATTGTTGCTTAGAGTATTAACCTCATTTTTTAATGATAAAATCTTCTTATCTTTTACATCCTTTTCTTAGTGGTTAATTTTAGTCTTCTATTATTTTGCTATAGTTTCAACACTTCCAACTATTGCTTTTACATCTACAAGTTGATCAACGACACATTTTTCCTCACCTACACTTCTCTTACATGTTAACATCCCCTACTATTCCTTTTCATGATCTTGTAACTTCCTTTTCATATCTTTTACTTGAAGCTTTAGATCAACTACTCCCTCATCAATCCTTAGGACAAAAACATCCTTTACTTGAAGCTTTTTTGCACTTAGATCTAATTTTTCCTTTTCCATATCATCATCTATTTCCGATTGTATTTATTCCATGGAATTATTAAGTTCAAAAATATTTTATTTCATTTGTTCAACTCTAGTTATATCATCGTCTCTCACTTTCTTTGCTTGCACAAATTCATATGCATTAATTGGGTTGTTACATGTAGAGGGTTTTACAATAGTATATGGGTTGCATGTTTCATAACACCCAATGTTTTCCAACTTGCAATTAGTGTAATGAAAACCTTCTACTATTGAGAGAGTACAAATATAATGAAAGACACCTTCAAAATTTAGCATAGTTGTTAGTTAGAGTAAAAATTATATTTCAATTTCATCATATTATCAAAAAATAAATGCATAAACTAACAGTAGGTTGGAAAACATAGTGGGTTGTGAGTGATATGATTGTGCTTGTTCTAAGATCAAGGGTGGAGAGTTTGGGGAGGAGTTTCAAGTGGGGGATACATAAAACTAATCAAATTAACCTGAGTGGTGACTAACCAATTGGGTTATTACATAGAGGGATTTACAATAGTATGTGGGTTGTAGGTTTCATAACACTCGGTGTTTTCCAACCTACAATTATTATCATGAAAACTTTTTCTTATTTAGAGAGTACGAATGTAATTATGAAAGACACTGGATCAAAATTTACCACAACTGTTACTTAGAGTAAAAGTTGCATTTTATGATGGAAAAATAAATGCAAAAAATAATTACAAGATGGAAAACACAGTGGGTTGTGAGTGATATGAAAATATCACCTTACATTTGTATAAAATGTAGATTTTATAACCTCAAAGATATTGAGGTAGGATTATTATAATACATCTAATAATGAATCCAAAGTTATGCTAAATGCCAAATACAACAATCTCTTATTAGATAAGCCACATTAGATCTCATGCGATGTGAGTATATCAATACCAAGAATTTTAGTTTCATGAATACATAATTAATATATTTAGAATTTTAATCTCACCAAATGTTTTGAAGATGGATTGAAAAAAGGTAAAATAAATTATTGAAATTCCTACACCAATGAATATTATAGAGGTAAGAATTTTTCATGTGGTAGCTAGTTGGAACATAAGAAATTTTTCAATATACATTTCTATGGAATAAATAAGATTATGAGAGTAGATACAAAATAATTTTAGAGAACATCAAGATCAAATAGAATCTATGAATTATTAAAGAAGAAAGTGATAGAACAACTATTGTTAAAGCATTACCATATTTTGATAAGGTATTTTAAGTTGATTGTGATGCAAGTGGAACTGTAATTGGAGCATTACTAAGTCAACAAGGAATACTAGTATAAGAATTTAGAAGTAACTATTAATTTAAGAAATCATGACTACTTGTTTTAATGGGCTATATGGACATGTGGAAAATTTATAGATTGGGGTACTAAAGTGGATTTGTTTAGAGCTAAAGTAAATTATAACTGTAATTAATACTAAAAATAGGATATGTACCTAAGTGTAGATTTATTTTCCCATGTGTCATCATGTCAATGTTTGTGTTAAGAGTGAAGATATATGACTCTAAATTTTCTAGAATGTAGCCAAACCTTGAGTTCTCTAATGAATACTTCATTATTCCTAATCATCAACATGCAAAGCTATGATTATCTCAACTTGATTCGTTGGAAAATCAAATTCTAATGCATATGGATAAAAATTTTGATACAACATACATGGTGACTACTTTAATTCATACAAAGACCCTTTTAGTTTACAAACCCAATGTTCTACACCCCTTATTTAAAATTATTTAGCTAAGTGAACAATATGAATTTACTCATCTAAATCTCCATATGATAATGATCTATCAATTTTTTTTTTCAACTAAAAAATAAAAAGGTATAGCTAGAAACAACAACATACTAATCAAATTGAACATATATACAAGATGAAATATTTCACTAAATCATATTCATTATACCTAGAATAACCCATTGCAACAAGTATCCTTATACCTTTCAAATGCTTTTTCTACTCTAAATTTCTTCTTATACACCCACTTGCAACCAATGGATTCCTTACATTCAACTCAATCAACCAAGTCCCACGTCTTGTTTTTTGTAGTGCCTCCATCTCCTCTTTCATGGATTTTATTTAAAATTTCTTCTCCTATAGAATTTGATTCATCATTAGTAGAAGTTAGAGGAAAATTAAATTGTATTTCTAAAGTATTCCTTACTGGTAACTTCTATCATCTTATAGAACTTCTCACAATTGCCATCAATTTAATTATTGCATTCATAATCCCCCAACCCTTCATCCATACATTTTTATTTTATGCCATCCCCTAGCCACATATCCCATCTATTCCATAATCCTGACCTAATCATTGATTTCATGTGCACTTTCCTCCCCTTGTCCCTATTTCTCCTTCTATCTTTCATCTTCCACTTTTCCTGCTCTTGCATCTAATGTACCATGGCATGAAACCTACATCCATATATCATAATGCACCATATCAACTATCATCCATCATCATTGACTAATACATTAGGTTCATTAGGCTAATATAGATTTCTTAATCTAATCATCTTTCATTGATCATAATCATTTCATTATCCATTAGATTCATTATCCATGCATCTTTTCATCTAAATTGTTATATATCTCCCTTCTCATTAATGTTCCATCTCCCCTTCCTTATATCACTATCCACCATACATCACCCCATCCTAACACTAATATATAATTTACACTTTAATATAATTATAAAATAATAATATAAATTTATTTATATAATAATAAATATAAATAATACAATATAATATAATATATTATAACATAATATAAGATAATAAAATATTATTTAATATAATAATAATTATAAAATAATAATAAAAATTTAATTACATTAATTTTTTTATAATAATTATAATAATATATTAATAATTAAATTATTTACAAATTAACTTAATTTGCAATTATTTTATTTTAATTTAAAATTATTTAAAATGTATTTTATTTATGTCAAAACTATTTTATTTGAGTTTAAAATTACTTAAACATTATTTTTAATTTCTTCTTTTATTTTAAAAGAAAGCGGCAAATTTAATAAATCATACGGCAGGGCAATTTTTAAAATCATGCCAAGAGGGGCAAATTTAATAAAACATAGGAAAATCACTAAATGCTCCGTTTCCTCCGTCAAGTCTTGGCGGGCCCCGCATTATGCTATGTATGATTTTATGCCTTTTTTTTATGTACATAGGTGCATTTTGTCTACGAGTTAGCCGTCTCCCTTTTAACTTATTGTACACGGCACACGGGCTTTCCTTTGAACGCGTTGACACTTCACAACATTTGATTCTTTCGTTTTTCCTTCTTGGGTTTCCTTTTCTGCGCTATGTTTTTATTTGAATAACCAGAGAGCATTCTTATATTATGCTAGAGGCCTGAGAAGGGAAAACACGCAAAAAACAATGGAAACTTTGCAATTCGCAAAAAGGTAAATCTGCACCATTTTGTAAGCTTGGTTCACGCTTAATTTATTTTCCCATTCTCAGCTGTATTTCTATTTCAATTTTGTCTTCTACGAAAAGAATTATTCCAATCTGTTGGCCATATGCCCTGAGTTTTTTAATTTTTATTTTGATATATGTTGCTGATTATGTCTTAAGTTCGAAAAGAAAATCGAAGTCGAGCTGGAGCTCGACAATGGAAGGCGTGAGCGTGGTCCTTGTACTTTTCCTCCTCCCTACCTCGCTTATTGTCAGTGCCCAGACAAACTTTATCTACAACCAATTCAATGCGTCGTCCCTCGAATTGTTTGGTAATGCTTCAGTGCTGTCCACTGCCATCTCCCTTAATCAAGGATCTCCATATAGTATGGGCCGTGCTTTCTATCGACATCCTGTTCGTATGAAAGATCGTGGCTCTCTGAATTCGACTTTCTCTTTCAGCACAAGTTTTGTGTTTAGCATTGTTCCTCCTTCGGATTCACAATCTGGGTTTGGACTGGCGTTTATAATGACGCCCAACAGATCTCTAGAGGGAATTTTACCAGGTCCGTACCTTGGCTTAATTAGTGATATTTCAACTATGGGACAAGCCTCTAATCATCTGTTTGCAGTCGAGTTTGACACATTAAAGAACTTGGAATTTAGGGATATCAACAACAATCATGTTGGTGTGGACCTCAACGACCTCTGGTCTGCAAACTCTACGGCTGCAGGCTACTGGATTAACAGCAGCCGATTCCAGGGTTTGGATCTCCACAGCGGACAGAACATTCAAGCTTGGATTGATTATGACCATTTTCAAAACGAGCTCAAAGTCACCATAGCGGAGGCTGGTCTTGATCGCCCACAAAAACCACTCTTATATATGAAAAATATATCCCTGTCCAGCATTCTAGAAGAAGAAATCTACGTTGGTTTCTCAGCATCTACGGGAGTCATTTTTGAAGAGAATTACATCCTGGCCTGGAGCTTTACTACAAACGGAACGGCCCAGTCCCTGAATACATCTAATCTTCCATCCTTTATACACAGAAAATCCAAGAGCTCAAACTCCGGACTGATAGCTGGTATTAGCACAGCTTGCGTCTTCCTTATCCTCGTGGTGGTGGCAGCATCACTTGTGCGGTTGAAGAAAAACCAGTACAGAGATATTCTCGAAGAATGGGAAATGGAGTATTGGCCTCACAGGTTTAAGTACAAAGACCTACATATTGCAACCAAGGGCTTTCGAGAGGAAGAACTTTTGGGTTCCGGAGGCTTCGGTCGTGTATACAGGGGAGTGCTTCCCACAAACGGCCTCCAAGTAGCGGTGAAGTGTATCCTCAGAGAAACCGATGATGGGGTGAAGGAATTCATAGCAGAAATCTCCAGTCTTGGTCGGCTTCAGCATCGAAATCTTGTGCAGATCAGAGGGTTCTGCAGGCGGGAAAAGCAGCTATTCATAGTTTATGACTACATGCCAAATGGGAGTCTGGACAAGTTGATATTTGGAAAGCCAAAGAAGGTGCTAGAGTGGGATCAGAGGTACAGAATCCTCAGAGATGTGGCTGCAGGTTTGTTGTATCTTCACGAAGAGTGGGAGCAATGTGTAGTGCACAGAGACATCAAGTCCAGCAACGTTTTGCTGGACTCGGAGCTGAATGGAAAGCTAGGGGATTTTGGGCTTGCTCGTCTGTATGAGCATAATGAAAACTCGCACACTACTCGTGTGGTAGGAACGCTGGGGTACATCGCACCAGAGCTCGTACACACAGGAAAGGCCAGCCCCGCCACAGATGTGTTCAGCTTTGGTATTTTTATGTTGGAGGTTGCATGCGGAAGGAGACCTGTCGATCTGTCACTTCAATCAGATCAAACAGTTACGGTGGATTGGGCGAGAGAGTTGCATGCCACAGGCAGTCTCATGGATGCAGCCGACCCAAATCTTGGTGGGCAATATGTTGAAGTTGAGATGGAGAGAGTGCTCAAACTAGGGCTGATCTGTTCCAATTCTCACCCAGAAGGCAGGCTTGGCATGAGACAAGTTCTCCAAATACTTGAAGAAGAAATTCCAATACCAGGTTTTGACTGCCCGTTTTATTTGGATAGGACTCCACCCAGCAGTAGTTGGAACTCTCTTCCGTACTACAGTCGCAGCACAGATGCTTCCATTTCCCAGTCAAACTCTCTTTCTGGCGGTGTCACTGTGTAAGATCGATTGTTGCTATTGTATCCTTGTTATTAGTCTGGAATACTTACTGATGCAAGTATTTGTCAAAATACATAATTATTGCTGAGGATAGCTTTTAATGTTAGCATTTACTTGGAGCTTGTTAGTTGTATAGCTGAATCATTATTTCTTACTGTAATCCAATCTGACACTTTATGCCTGGTTATTTTAACCCCATCAATGTGAAATTTATGTCAGAAAAATTAGCAAATCAAAATATCTATGGTCCATGTTTGTCTATATTAATGACTTGGAAGAAATTGGCAATTATCTTTGACAATGGATATAAATGTTTAGTTTCATTTGACTTTTGATATAACTACTAAAATCTCCTCCTCCCCACACGTTAAACTCCTCTCCTTATCCGATTCGACCTAATATCATTTACTTCCTCATAGAAACAAAAGTCTTGTTCAGTGACGTAAAGACATTTTGGGGTTGAAAAAGCACTTCATCTTGATCTCTAGAATACAATAATTCAGAGTCTTGGAATCTTGTTCGTCTTTTCCACATCGCTCACTGCGCGAGCCGACTCAACATTTATTTTTTAATGAATTCCAACGACATTGTGATGGATTCAGCCTATCCAAATATTGGCGGTGACTATGCTGATAAGGAGGTGGGGAGGGGTTAGTAGTTGTGTAGGGTTCTATTGTTGTTATTATATTTGTGCTTATAATATTCAGTCTTATCATATATTTATATTATATATTGTACATAAATAATTTATATGTAAATATAAAATAATTAAATATTGATCAAATTGGACCCATACTTAAACATATGAGAATCTATGAATGTTAAATTAAAAAAACATAAATATATTCATGAACAAGTGAAATAAATATTTCTTTCCTCAAATAAAATATCATAGCTATCCACTATAAGTTTGTCATTTATAAAATAAAACGCTCACTTAATAAAATAAGACACTCATTTAAACAAGTATTGTTATCATGGTGAAAAAATATTGTTCTTATGTGTACAACTATTGGGGTAGCAATGCACAAACATTGGAGTATTTTATATTAATAGTTTGTCATATCACAAATATAAAATGTGAGCACAATAAATACTATGCATCTTCTCATTAAATGTGAAGGATTTTCAAAAAGTTTTAATGTTCAACTATTGGTCCATTTTTGTTTGATATAAGTTGTATTTAAAATAATTATATGTTGTTTTTTGTGTTCAACTATTGGTCCATTTTTGTTTGATATAAGTTGTATTTAAAATAATTATATGTTGTTTTTTGTGTTCAACTATTGGTCCATTTGTGTTGAATATAAAAGCTAGAGATAACAAAAATTTATTTTTACCAATAGGTATTTGGTCCATTTAAGTTGCATATAAGTTTTATTTTAAATAAAAACATGATATTCTACAAACAACAAATGATATTTTTTTGTTCAACTATTGGGGGTACCATGATTAAATGTTGATCAAATCTTTTAAAAGTCAAATTTTGGACATATCTTAGTAGATGTGTTTATGTGGCAAGTTGCATGATGAGTCACACCTTTAAACCTTAATTATAGATAGATAAGAGGTCAACATACATTTCAAAACAAAATGAAGGTCCTATGATATTCCAAGCAATCGCTACATGCTCACAACGTTATCCTACACAACTAGTAGCCCCTCTCCCCTAGATAGGTTGATACGATTCAATAAATTTTCCCCTTTTCAATTTTTTTGGAATTATAGACATCCCAATTCATAAAAAAATATCTATATTAATTTTCTCACAATTTTTAAAAATAAAATTATTTAATTAATTATCTTTATTATTTATCACTAATTAACTTACATTTGTTCTAAGATTAATCAATTAAATCAAATGAAATGGAGGTACATCTCTAGGGATCATCCTTCAACAAAGAATCTTCCTCCCAATCTAGGTAACAAAGGGAAGGAGGATGAATTGAAAGAGGGACAATAGTTATGGTTGTACTAGGCATCTCACCCACAACAACACATCATAAATTAGCCACAAATACAATGTCATTCTAAATGTCTTGCAAGGTATGTGTTAGTGATTATGTGAAGATTGATGATATTGATAAAATATCTATGAAGTACTCAAACATGAAAGCTTCAAGAGAGGAAGCCTTAGATTCATTATCAGTATACACTAGAAACTATAATGGTTGCTAAAATTTCCAATAGGAGTAGGAATAACTACAAAAAAGGGCGAGTTATCTACAAATGAAGAAATAGGGATAAATTATATATACGTAGTGGAGAGGGAAGATTAAGCTTGGGTTTGCAGTTAGTTGGATGGGGGGGGGGCGATTGTGTTTTGTTCTTTGGTGGAGGATAATGGATATTGATTAATGTCATGATAGAGGACATCAAGAAAACTTGTTGTTTGGTGTGATGGAATGGGATGAGGGAAGTGAGAATAGTGCTATAGATAACAATAGCATTAGGCATGTCTAGGAGGGTCCACTAATGAGGCTAACACTATTTGAACTCTTTTGGGGTTCTTCATAGTGTGAACCTAAGCAAGTACAAAAGGGAGCCACATTAGAAGAACTAGCAAGAGGATATGAAGGATGAGGAATTTATAAGTTAATATATTGGTTTGTAAAAGATAGAAACTATTGGAACACAAAAATTTACTAAGGGGGGAGAGAATCAATAGATCTTAAAACTTAGCTCTTAAAAAATTTGTGCATATTACTTCCTTAAGCTCTTAATCAATACTGCAAATTAATTCCTCTTAACACTTTATGCAGATTTACTAAACTAGCAGAAAGATAAATATGCACACACTCAAAATCCCATGACACATGATGTACGTGGAAAACCCAAGATGGGAAAAACCACAGTGACAAAGGCTACTTGAGTCTACTACTTAAATCCAATGTCACAAAGAAATCTTCTATTACATTGTTTAAGGGCACCAACACTAAGGAAGCAACAACTCCAAGGAGACAACAATCCCTTGCACTGAGCACTAAGTTATTTGATGGCACTAACTAATCATATTTACAAAAATAGTATTATAATTTGTTCTATTGAATACAATTCTATGTTGTAACTAAATTTGCAACTACCCAACTATATGTCAAAATCTTTGCAACTCACTCTATGCTCTGCACCTTACTCAATCTACTTTGTACTTTTTCTATATGCTTCTGCTATATCCTCAACAACTCATCCCTTTTCTCCCCACCTCTAAATCTACTCTGTTTTGCACTCTTCTTTTTATGTTTTCCACTTAGAACATTCTTTGTTCTACTCTTTGAATATTAACCCAGATCTGAATCTATATTTTTGTTTGGGTTCTACTCATTTAGAATGTGCATACTCTATCTGATGCACTACTCTCACATCACTCTTCCTCTATTGCATGCTAAGCAATATACATAACTTTGTTTAGCTCTTTTTTCCCCTACAAACTATTCTCACTCAACTCACATTCAAGGGATGCAACATATAAACAATCTTTTTATTGTCTTCTTCCTTCATTGAACTTCAATTACTACCTTAGGATTCTCACATAAGATTAGATCATCTAGAACCCTCTATTAGGGTTTCCATACTTGCTATCTTCTCCAACAAGCTTCCTGATCATCTTGAGCCATGCATCACCTATACAAATTTGTTGAATGACAACCTATCAAAACCCTAGAATCAGATATGGATTAAATGTATTTCCTTCCATGATCAATCTAATCCCGATCTCTCTCGACATCATGATTTGTGCCACTAACCTGTGAATCAAATCTCCAATTAGATAGTCATTGGTGTAGTTGAATGAATTAAATTATTTCACTGTGGTGGTTACCAGTCAAAAGCCTCATTTACATAGACTTAGCCATTGAGTATCTTCATGTTTGAATCTAGGTCGTCGATCCCTATTCTTTGCGCCATGATCCTACGATCTTCGTTCATCTCAACATGTTTAAAACATCACCATTTGATTAATCAACTATATACTAGTGTCGTCGATCTTCATCTAATGATTATCGCTTTACACCATCAAAGACACTTTAACATATTAGACAGAGATACATTAAGGTTCCTTCAATAACAACACTCCTCGCTAAACCATTGGGAAAGGATGCGGTCCCACAGAATCTTAGTAGGCTGGTGGGCTATCGCCATTTGTCATCCACATCATCATCACACAATTCACAACAACAATGTGAATTGATCTATTACTCAATCACTAAGTGCCACTTGTATACAAACGTCACCTTTTGCTATCTTCATCTCCCTATCGGTTCCCACCAAGGTCATTTTTAGGACTTCATTGTGTCAAGGGGACTTCAAGAAGCTTCCACCAAGATATTCATCCTTCTCCTCAATGAGGTGATCTTATCATTTGATCAACATCCTTCAATCTCCATGATTTTATCTCCAAGGCTTGATCACCATTGCTAATCAAGCTTTATCATTGTGTCAAAGAGACACTAAAGTGACTCCTATTGACATGATGTGGTCTTGCTGATATATCTTGCACCCTCAATCGGGTGGTCCCCACTGTCCACATGTCATCACATGCCACTATCCCATCTGGTCCCACCTTATGCTTTGTCTTCTTTTCCTTCTATTGAAGGGGCTTTGTTACATAAGAGAGACTAAAAATTGCTTACTTTGATAAGGTGAAGTCTCTTCTATAATTTTCTATTAGAATGTTGAATGGACCGATCATTTGGTTTTGTCAATATTTATTTGTCTCCTCGATGTATCTTGTAGCCATGAATAGGTGGTCCCCACTAGCCACATGCCTTCACTGTCAACATCGTGTAGCAAACAATCACCAATGTGACTTGACATGTTGGACAATCACATTGGGCTACCTACCTTGCTAACATCATACTCCACTAACTCCAGCTGCTCATCGTAGTGTCGAAGGGACTCTAAATCAATACACTTTGGTATCGAGAGGTCTCTTCGAATATATTCATTCAATCTCCACCATTGATCAAAGTCAGTTTGATCTCCACCATTGATTGCATGCCCTTTCAATTTTATTTTTACATCAAAGGGACCAACATCTTGGTTCCACCGATATCTTCTTTTCTCTCTAATTAGGTGCCTACAACCATTGATTAAACACCATTCAATCTCCACCATTGATTGACCTAGCATCCACATGTTGAAGAGACTTAAAATATCTCATGTAGATAAGGTGTTGCATCTTCGATTAAGTGAAGGAAAATATTTTTGTGATTGAGGAAGCATTACAACCAATAAATATTTGTCAGGCTAGTAGACTATAGGAAATGGGGTCGATTCCCTAAACAACTTCAAAGGCTTAAGTTGTTATTTAAGCTACCTGTAAGCTGCAATAACAAGTCAACGGCAAAATAGAAAATCTGTTAGAGCGCCATGACTGCAAAAACCTTAGGGTTTATTTGAAAACCCTAGTTTTGACTGAGAGTAGAAATAAATCCATTTTGAGCATCCAAAACATCATTTGAATCTACAAATTATACATCTGGAATGCACTCAGAAAACCCACATCAAATCTGCTACCTATTTTCAACCTTTGTCTTTCAGAAGAACCCTTTGTAACAATATGTAAATATTACATGACAATATTGTAGCATATGCAGACACATACTCCTTTCACCAACAACCTATACCAATGCTTCCAAAACTAGATCCACTTCATACTTTATCTCTCCTTGACATCAATGACACCTTTTGTCATCATACCATGAATCTTCCCTCATAGGATTACTTCTTCTTACTGTTGATATCTTCTTTGACATCAATGACACCTTTTACATTAATGCCAACATCCTCACTTGCACAATTAGTTCCATCTCACCTATGATACCTCTTTTGACATTAGCTCCATTTCACCTTCGATCTCTCCTTTTGACTTCAATGACAACAATATGCCAATGATCTACCCCTTTGTCATTGGTGGAAAAACTAAATGCTCAACCTATAGCCAATGGTCTGATACCAATGGTGGATAACATATGAGTTCAATTATTCTTTTCTCATATTTATGAGCATTTGCATACTTTTCTCCTGCTCCTAGTTTGAGCATTTGAACTCTCTCCCCCTTTGAAATCAATGGCAAAGGGTGACACTCCTAAACATCTTGTCCCAGGTCACCATGCCTCTGTAACATTTACTTCTCCTTAGTAATGGAAAAAGGGACTTTTTCTCCCTCTTTGATTGATACCAAGGTATGTGCAGGATCATCATGGAAAAAACAGGCCCTTCAGTGGCAAAAAATTCAAAAAAATCAAAGTTAGGCAACTTGACATAAAAATTTGAATAAGTTATCTATATTATTTCAAAAATATGTAAGAATAGAATATGTAGAAAATTGAATCTATTTTCTAAAATACTAGCTTTTTTTTTTTTGAAATCTATTTGGTGAAATTTTGAAATTTCAATGCAGAGTACTTAAATTTCAGGGAAAAAATAAGTAGGTGTCTGTCTAACTACCCTAACCACAATAAAATGATAATATTTTTTTATAAGATTTTAGATATAAGTAGAGGACTCATGTCTGCATGTGATGCATATTTTTTGTAATTTTTTTCCAAGTAAATAATTAATTATGAATTTTTTATCACAACTTTTAAAAAATATAAAAACTCATATGTCTGACCACCTTAACTTGGTCAAAACTTAATGAAATTCATTTTTTTTAATCCTATAGATGCAAAGCATAGAATGTGATGCATATTTTAGATTCAAAAAATGTGATACCGTTTGAAAGCTATAGATGTTTTTCAACCATCCTATTAATCATGACTTTAGTCATAATTCAAATAGAAAATGAATAATATTTATTTATTAAATTCAAAGTAAAGAATAATTTATATTGGTGGAAAGCTAAGAATCTCCTTTAGAAACCATTTTTGTTTCATCAATTTTGGGTAAAAAAAGGTTGTCAACCACATACCCTACACATACCCATCATATCACCACTTTTGGCCCATCATGATCCTACACACCCACCAACTGATACCAACTTATTCTCTCATACCAATTGTTGATCAACTTGTCACCATAATGGAAAAATAAAATACTCCAACTGCATTGTGCCAATTAACACTATTTGATGATAATTAGAGTGCCATTACATGCTTTGAACCAATAAGGTCTGATACCAATTGCAGATGTTTTCACTTTATGCTCTATACCAATTGATAATCTAGATTGCATTGTATCAAGTCTAACATTGATTTGATTCCAAATACAACTCCCCCTTAGACCTTTCCCTACTCTTTACTTTCTGCATACTTGAGCACTTGCTTCACTTTGGGATCTGTACCAACTAAACTTCTCTGTACCAATTCAGAATGGTCTGACACTAATTGAAACCACTCTATGCCAATTTTAAAAAAAGTAATTGTGAGTGAATTTATAGAAGAAATCCCCCTAAGACATATCTCTTCTCCTTGTAGACAAGGAGCATTTCAAATAAAAAGAATGTGACCATAAATTTGCAACCATCAAGTCATTAGAAAATTGTAAAACATATTTTACCTAACTTGATCTCGTTATCACTTCTAGGGATGAATAAGATATCGATTAAGCTCCCCCTGGTCTCATGCCCTATCATTACAATTTAGTGATGTGAGGTATAAGCAACCACATTTGGTGTCTCTTGTTGAACTTTCACTCTCCACACATTCTTGTTCTTCTTTTTCTTGCCAACCTTCTTCTTAAGAATATGTGAGCCATTATTCACTTTGAGGGACATGTTCCTCCTTTCCCAATGTGCTATTGGTCTTACATAGTTTAATCTACAAGTATTTGCTATGTGACCAATATTTTTACAATTGTAGCACATTATATTCACATTTACTATAAAAGAAAATGAATTCCTATACATATATTTTGTGCTTCTTCTTGGTGCATCCCTACATTTGCAAGCCCTATGACTAGATTGATTACAGACATAATAGTAACCATAAAAACATGTGGAGTACTTGGTCATATATTTTCTTTGTCCAGGATGTTGTGGTCTTCTTTTCTTTGAAATCTTCATGAATCTCATCCTTGAGAATCTTTCTGCATCAACTCCCTTTGTATGTTGCTTCTTCTTCAAATTTTCAAGGATTGAATTCTCCACCTTGTTATCTATTGCGGGCTCCTTTAACTTAGCAACAACATCCTTATCTGGTTTTCCATCTCCAAAGGAATTTTCCTTGGAGCAACTTGTGTAGGATTTCTCTTTCTTTGTGCAAAATCTTTCTTCTTTAAATATTTCATATAACTTTGCAGAAGCACTTGTAGAGGGACTCTTTCATTTCTCAAATCCAAGGCCAACCATTTCTTTAGGTTTTGAAGGATTTTGTGATCTAACCAGTTCATCAAGTATTTTTGAGCAACCTTTTAGCTTTAGGCCTTTGTCAATCTACTCCTTAGCATTATCCAACTCTCTTCTTAGAGCAACTATTTTTTCTTCCAGCTTCATGCATTGAGCTGATTTAGGCTGTAGTTTAGATTTAACTACATCTTCTATTCTCTTTGTTTCTTCGACTTGTGTCCTCAAGCTGATCAACATATGATCAAATTCTTCAAGTCTCTTGTTTAGCTTATCTATATCCTCTTGTGCATGCATTTTTTATTCTTCATTTTCCTTCTTCAAACTTGTTGTGCCTATAACACACATGCCCCGTTCAGAATAGGGACCCTCTCTCTTTTTGCCTCGTTGGGTCACTTTTGTCGTTGCCTCATTTTGTGTGCCCCTCCTATTTTTGATTCTTAAGTGGTCAATGAGTCTTAGAGGAACCATCTTTAGTTGACCATGTTCTTCTACCCTCAAATTTTCTAGGCCTTAGGCCATTATAGGATTTCCCTGGCTGTTTGCCTTCAATCTTTAAAACTGGTGTCCTCCAGGCAATGCGGGTCTGCCCCTGTAGGCCGCTCTGTGCAGGTTTCCCTATCTCCCTGGCCATTCCAAATGGACTTCACATGATGTCCTTTTGTGCCTCAGGACCTGCGTCGTCATTGGCTATTTTCACCGCCAATCTACTAAACGACCAATCCCCGACTGACGAGCTTTGTCGTTCTTGTTGTCGTTTCTGAAATGTCGGTACACCAAATTTGGCACCTATGGTATGAACATTAATGAGGGGCATTAAATGCTAAATTTTCTATAAATATTCCATATTGAGGTGTCATTTTCACTGACAGGATTTCTAGGACTTGTCAGAGCCTCCCGCAAATGCCCCCATTGTGCTTGCCAAGCTCCATTGCCGATTCAAAGACTTTATTTGCTAATTACTCATCCATCTTCATTGGGATTTACAAGTTGGTCATCCTCCATAATCTATACTTTAAGTTTTCTTCTATTTCTATATAAAGTTGTTAATTCTTGGAAGGAAAACTTAAGAATTAGATAGTTAAAGCCTTGGTGATCAAAACCCACTTTTTAGAATTTTAAAATCAGTTGAAAATTGCCCATAGGCCGCATGCAGAACTTGAACCTCCCACAACTATTCTTGAGCTAGGGCATTCATGCCATGTGGGTCTGTAATTAACTCACTACCGTCATTACCTTCCCTTAAAAACAAATGTTTGAAACTCAAAACAACGGATACCTTCATCAGACCCACCCTTGCGGGAAGCCTCGTCAGCTTGGCCATCCAAGACTTTGCTAAAATTCATGAGCCTCAAAGGTGGCTCCTTCGATCCTCTTGGTTCCACAAGCATGGGTCTCCACCTATGGAATGCATCTTGATCCCCATCATTCCAAACAACCATATGATCATGGCTTCCCATTGGGTGGGTCCCACCCAAGTCATCACCATTTTAGCTCAACTTCACCAGAATGTCTAAGTCTCGACCCATTGTGAAGTTGTCCTCACAAACTGTCGTCTGTAGATTTCCACCTGTCACGTCTCATACATTGACTTATTTTGACCATTGACATATTTTGATCATGACTTATTTTGACCATTGACTTATTTTGATCATGACTTATTTTGACCATTGACTTAGTTTGACCATGACTTATTTAGATAATGTTTGACCATGACCTTATGAGATTTAATATATGAAGTATGATATGTGTTAAGAGCAATGCTTTAATATAATTGTTTTCTTTCAAGAATTATGAATGCATTCATATAAATGTTGAGTTAATTATTGTTTCTACAATGGTTACTAATACTCTTTTGTTTTGCACGCCTGAGTGCATTTGAGTGGCAGGTGATCAAGGCCAAGGAGATTGAAGGCCAAGAGTGTGATTGAGGAAAAGGAGGTTAGCTTCTCGACAGGGTAGAAGAGGAGAAACTCTCGGTATGCACACACCACTTACATCATGTAGCTGCATTAGGTCATGTTCGTTTTTACAATGTTATTGCGTGAAAATGATTAGCATAGCGAATTTGAAATATAGTTTAATTAAATCATGAAATAATATGGCTTATTCTATTTCATTATTTCTCATTATATATTTGAGCAACAAAAGGTTAAATATGTTTTTGTTAAAATAAATGTATTTAGAAATAAAAAAAATTAAATAAAAGAATAAACATAATAAAAATCTGTTTTGCATGAATTTTTATAAAATTGCATAAAAGAGGATATAAATAATTCTGTTTTGGGATATATGGTTAATTTTTCCCAAAAGAATGAAGAATGAACAGCCCGAGAGAGCATTGGGCTCTGGAAAATTCTGTCTCAAAACCAACATTCGCTGGGCATGTGGCAATCCTTGGAAACTACTGTCATCTGGAAATCTTATGCATGATCCTCGAAAAAGAGGAGGAGGCTTTAAGAAAGAGGAGAAGACTTTGATTGAATACATCAGAGCTCTGGAACAGAGGAAAAAGGAGGTACTGTTGAACATCTGCAAATAGCACCAGATTTTGCTAGGTTCTCTTCATTGCTATGCCTTCTTTTAACTTTATTTTAAAAACTACAGTAAGGAATCAATTATTCCCTGTTTTAGAGTACAAACAACTAAGAAATCCTTCCAATTTCGTTTTGAAATCTAGGTAACAGCTTACTATTCTGTGTTGCAATTATAGAATACAGATTCCTCCTTCTGTATTAGGGTTTTCGTTCTGTGGCAAGTCTGCATTTTTCTCAAGTGTAATTACATGTCTCCATATCTGTTTGTTTAAAAATTCTGTCATCTAAATAAAAACCAAAATGTCTTGAGATAAATCCGAATGTAGTTTATACTGGGTGAATGTCTTTCTTTTTCTTGAGTTTTGAAATTGCTATTGGAATTATTTTCCCTGCCCTCACCATGGGAAGGTCGTAGACTGTGGAGGCTCGTGCCCTCCACAGGCCACGGCCTGTGGAGGGCACGAGCCCTCATAGCCCACCCCCTCCCCATGGGAGGGGCAAGGGCTTTCCTGAGCCCTTTGGCTCAATGCCAGTAAGGAAACCATGTAAAATACCCTGTTATGTGTGCACCACGTTGCTTTGAAAACCAGAATTTCTTACTTCGAATTATACACAGCTGAACATGAATTTCTACACACACACATAGTTTCCAGCCATCTAGGCCCAAATGAAACAGGAAACTCTAGATCAAATATATGAATTGCCTGAAGCAAGGAAAACAACCTCTTTGCGGAAGTAATTGTCTTGAAAAGCCATGTATCAGAAAGTAGAATGAATTCTGTTGAATATATACAAATATCTCTGAATTGATAAACCTGAAACAAGAACAGAAGTGTTTTTGAGACATCATGTAAACTGGAAAGTACCTTGAACATGTTAAAAAGGAATACAACATGAAATGTGAATGAAAGATTATCTTTCAAACCTCAGAATTTCTGAATAAATTGCATTGTATCAATATATTATTTTACTCTGTAGCTTGTATTGAAATAGGGAATTAAAATTGTCATTCAGCTTGAGCTTGTAAGAATAGAAATGCATATTGAAAACTAAAAAACACTGTTCTTACTATCAATTAGTGCACTGAAAATTATCAAGATATATATATATATATATGTTCTTTATCCAAATCAAAAGGGGACACTTACCAAAGGATAAATGACATCTTACAACTGAAATTATAAAGAATGTTCTGAAAATTCACTTCTTTTAGAATTGATTGAATGATGGAAGCCTGTACCGGTAACTTCCGGGATAAAGGTTAGTATTACCTTTTCTAATTCTACCCTTGGCCAAGCACTGTACCATTGACCTCTGCCACCTCCTGTTGTGTGTTTATTTCATGACATATAGGCATCTACCAGACTTCCTTCGCACATGGACTTCGTGGTCCCTGAATTAAAGAAGACCAAGGTGTCACAACCACCCATTCAGCAAGCCCATTGTTCCATTCCTTGAAACTTTTGAGCCCACACATCTTCCACAATTCTTGGAACTTCCTAATAACACTTTTAGATAATAATCGAGTGCTACACCACCCCAACTTCACCATTTTAAATGGCCTTTGCGGCCCTCTATCTGTCTATCAGGCCCCTCATTCATGATTATCGCCCAAGCTTAAACATAATGACTCATCTTATGTGGACCATCCTTCATAATTTTTTTCCAACCTTTCGTCACTGTACAAATGACTAACTCAAACAATGGAACCATTGAGTCTTTTTGGTGGATGGGTCCCATCTCTTCCATTAACATCTAATCTCCCCATGCTAAAATGACTAATTGTTGGCTCTCTACAGGGCTCTCCCTACAGACTTCCGTCTGTGAACTAGCATGATGAGTTTGCTATTCCAAATGGCCTTAGGTGACCACCTCCCCACCTCGTGGAGCCCATAGTTTCCATCTCCATCTAGGCCCAAATGAAAAATGATCAAATATTGTGCCCAAGGAAAACTGCCTCTTGCGGGTAGCCATTTGTGGACTTCCATCCTACTCCCACCATTCCAAAATGGACATTGACTCCCACCAGCCTGCTACATGGGAGCTGACCCTCTCATTTCCTTCTAGTTGTCCAATAATGAACGAGAAATTATAAATCCCCACATGGACCCGATGGTGTAGACCTCCCCTACCAGACTTGCAACCTTTTCCATTCCAAACGGCCAACACCCAGCGTCGTTCCACACCTTTTGGCCCACACTCTTCCAAGCATCTTGAACTTCAATAACAAGATAATATCATCTTTTGAGGTGACATATTCCACATGGTAGAATGTAACCTATGAAACTCCACTTTTCCAGCTTTGTTCCAACGGTGAAGTTCCAAATAGCCAAGTTACCCTCAACTTCCGCACACCTAAATGATGATCTTAATGCTTCCAAAACTTTGAAGTGATTTTGACACACTTGCTAAAATTTCCCAACCTCTCCAGTGGATGCCACATCATGATTGAGTCTTGGCATGGGTGGAACCATGTGGGTCATTGTGCCCTATTATCTGTCCATCCATAATTTCCTCTAGAATGATTGTCAGTCTAGGGAAGTCTGTACCCTGGGCCCACATTGCCATAACTTCCCCAAATGAATGTCTAACCATGATATGAAAGAAATGATAGGATCCTTGAATGATGAACTACCTTGTCTAACATCATTTTGCTAGATTTTGATTGATGTTACTCATGTTTGTATGCTTGAATATGCTTATTGCTCTCTTGCTTGTAGGATATATGGAACCCGCCGTAGGATCTTCAGAGGCAGCCATAGAAAAAAAAAGGGGGAAGAAGTCAGCTAAATCACCCAGAGGAAAGAGGATAAATACCAAATGAAATACAAGTTCCAAGGGGAACCCCTCAATTCTAGGGCCACCACAGATTGGAAGGAGATCTCATATACTAATCTAGGACATATTGAGATCGATGAGTTCAACCAAAGGGTCTGAATCAACTCCACAATAGAAAATTCTAGAAGGATTAGAAGCAGTGGGTTGAACAAGGCTACTAGTTTCCCACCTACTCTCATTGCTCATAAGCTTGTGATGGCCTATAGAGAGGCATATCAAGAAGATACTAGAATAATAGTGGACATAGATGGGAATATATTGGCTAATTTGTTCGCTAAATCAATAGGGAAAACTTTCCATATCCTTACCTTCGGTGAAATAGAGGAAACATCTAAAGAATATGCTAAGCAAATGTGGGATGTTGATCCCCTCAAGTGCAAGAAGCTTATCAATCAGTATTGACTAAAGAAGAAGAGGCACAATGCAAATAAAGTGTCCCAAGAACTCTTCCAAAGTGACTTCTATGAGGACTACCATGACTTTGTAACCTTATTAAGTAGAGTTATGGGCTTTCTGACTACTACCTTCTTCTAGAAGTGGATGTTGTACTTCATGGAAGAAATCCTCCGAGGCAAAGAAAAATTCTACTAGGTAGGGATGATTAGTAATTGCTTGCATAAGAAATATGTGGTCTTGAAGAAGACTTCACAATTTTATATGACATCATATGTGGTCTATTTTCTTTCCAACCATGCCCAATACCAGGGGCTATTTGTAGCACCAAGTCTAACTCCAGGAAGGGAATTGAAGGTCTATGATAGGTATCCCCAACTTCAATTCTAGAACTTTAAGAAAGACTATTACAGAGTCAATGATGCCTTCATAGGGCACATAATTAGACTACTTGGAGGTGATTTTGAAAGAAGAGTCACCCACAGTGCAAATTCCTTCATCTTTCGTTTCAGATTTTTGTTCATTCAATTTCCAAAATTTACATACATTAGAGTCAAGGGTTTTTGAGAGAAGCCATATAAGTTGCCTCAGTACCCAAATGACTGGCTGATACTACTTGAACTCTCCTGGTTGCTACAGTTTGCAAACACCCTCTTGAGTGACAAGCATAGAGTGGGGATCCTATATCCCCTCACATTTGGTAAAGGTATGTATGCACTACTCACATCCCAGTGTGCAGATTACTCTAACAAGGAATTGAATGAGTAAAACTTGGAATCCCATACCGCCAAACCACAGATGGACCCTTATGGCAAGTTGAAGAAGGCTATTGGAATTGAGTATGCCCATTTGCATAATGTGGAGAACTTTTGGGCCAATTGCAAGGATGATAAGGAGGTGTGTATGCAGCATTACATACACATGATGAAATTCTTCATCAAAATAGTAAACTTATTTCCAATGCCAGATCAAATTGTTGAAGAAGAGAATATGGTAGTAGATCCAAGGTATGATGTTGTTGCCAACCTACTGCTACCATTAATTGACTAAAATGAAGAAGAGGTTAATGACCTCAATATTCTAATGAAGCTGATTGAGGCAAGAACCAAAGAATGGATCGATGGGTAGATTTCCCAATTGAAGTTGCAAGGAGTTACCATAACATATGGTGAGCTCGAGGATCCACTCGAAAGTGAAATTGATAGTGCCTCTACCACTGTTACCCTGACTAGAGATACTTCAACATCTCCCCCAACTACATGGTCAAAGAAGAGAAAAGAAACAACTAAATGCTAGCCTAAAAAAAAAGTGTACACGAGGAAGGCCTCAGAAGGTGAACCTTCCAAGAAACCCAAGAAGTCAGGAAGTTTCACAGAAATTCCCACCATTCGGGAGGACCCACTCCATGAAGGAGAAGAAATGGAGGCCGAGCAACCAAAGTCTCTATTTGTTGCCCCCACTCTTGTAGTCACCACTACTGACATTGCCACTACTATCACCCCTCCGCCTGTCCCTCAGGAAATGGTTGCCTCTTCTCCACCCATGGTGGACATCTCAGTTCACCTTGCCTCTACTCCACCTATATGTAGGTTATGGTCATAAACTCTTCTTCTTCCACCACTTCCCTGCTCTCCTCTTCATTAATGTCTCTAACAAAAAATATTTCATTGGCTACCATGACAACAACAATGCCCACTCTCTCACTCCCAGAAGCCTTTGCTAGGGACATGCAAAACATATCAACAAAACTATCTGGGGTGCTGATAAACCCTGTGGTGTAGGCTTCCTTAGCACAAATTTTTTCTAACCTCCTTGTTCCTCCTCCTCCGATTGAACCACCTACAATATAGGAAACTATGTAGATATCCAAATAATTAGAAAGGAAAGAGAGGGAAGCAATAAGAGAGATGGAAGAGGAAGTGGATGATTATCACGAGCACCACAAATACCAACACTTAGTAATTGATAAAGTGGTGCATGAGGAAGAAGAGGAGGAATCATAGTCATCTAAAGAGGATATTGAGGAGCCTAGTGTAGAGTATTGTTGTGCAATTTTTGCACACACGCTTCGTTGAAAGCAGTGACCCTCTTTCGCTTTTGTCCTTAGTGTTTTGGCCCTTTGATTTTGAGGATTTACCTTGCCTTAGCATAAGCTTAAAATGCTTATCTTGCTTTCTTAAGTGATTACCATAAGTTGCACATTGAAAATCTAAGTTTTGAACATAGTTCAGGTTTTTACTCCATTTCGGGATTTTCCTCTCCATCCGAATTTCCTAGATTTCACTCGAAGTCCGACGAAGCGATTAACACTACAATTGAGGAAATTCTGGGAATTCGCAAAATTCTGCCTAGACCGAATTTTTCCAAAATTCCATTTTGCCATCGGGTTTCCAAATTTCTTCAACTTGTCTTGTTGATTGCATTTATGATCAGTCGTACAAATATTGAGGGATGTATTTAATTAATTTTTGGGGATTTTCTTGCCATTATGCTTTATCATTTGCATTCTATTGAGTTGGGGTGTTTAATCTTGTCGTGCTTGGCTGAATTTGGAGTGCTGAACCTCTGAATTGTGAGATTTGGTAGTTGTTGGGCATTAGTGTTGTAAAAGTTTCCTATCTTTAGGGTTTCATACCTAGGGCATTGCCATTCCCTTTCAATTTTCTTTAAGAGGAGTTTAAGTTTAATGAAAATCAATAGGAGGTTCAGGTCAAACTTGTTGCTAGCCCAAATTCCTCAAATTTATGATCATTCAATCAATTTGAGCGAGATCATGTGAGAACGTCGATATTCGGGTTTTCCTTCATTTTTAGGGTTTTCCTGCACTGGTGGATTTCCTCGAGTTTCCTTGTCCCCTTCATTTTCTCGGAATGTGTTGAAAATATAGAATCTTTCCTTCTTCGCGGATTTCCATCAATCCTGGATTTTTCCTGATTTATGCTTTGTCCCTTTGTCTACCTGAAGTTCATATGGTATTATTATTTTCACAAAATTCTGGTCTGGCTAGATTTTTCTGTACTCTCTGGGAGGCTTTGTGGAACTTAGAGATTGGATGAGATGGATGAATGTAATGATGAATGCTTAATATTTTATTCTATTAACTAATAAATTACACAATGTTTTATGCATCCTTTCTTTGTTTTGATGATCTATTGTTGATATTTGTGCCTTCTTCGGGAAAATCTGCCTAGTTTGGAATTTTTTGAAGTTTCTCCTAGACTGGTTTTCCTCGGTTAGCTTAGGATCCTGAACTTCTCAGTTTGATGGTTTTCTTATGATTTTGAGCTAACACTTTGACAAATATGTTATCAACAATTGGATTTTCATGTTAGTATTCAATGGATGTAGGCTGAAGCTAGCAATGTAGTGGATGGAATGGCTAAGGGTGATATGGAGGGATCCTCTATCTTAGAAGCAGAAAGAGTTAAATTGGACATCAAGAGCAGGATCCCAGAAAGTAAGATAGCCTCTATTTGGTATGAAGTTTCAGACACAAATGTTGTTTGATGGGACTATGAGGAGTTTAAGGCAAGGATGGCACAAGAAGATCTTCTAGTGCTGGCTAGGAGACTAAAGGAATTAGGATTATCTCATGTAGAAGGATTCCCACCCACAGTTCAGTGTTATGAGTTGGTATTGGAATGTGCCCGGTCAACACTATGATAGGGATTCACAAAGGATAGTCAGTCCTCAAGGGAGAGTATTGCCTAATCTTAACCCTGTCTCTATTGCATAGACTTTTGATATGCCAGACAGATCTCATGTGGTGGAATTAAATATGGAGGCAACTAAAAGGTATTATGAGGAGGAGACTATTAAGTCACAATAGGTTATCAATTCTTGGGTTGAGAAGCCAAAGTCTCATTTCTCAAAACTGCCTAAGCAGTTGCACAGTGCAAAGTTTAAACAAGAAGTATATGATGCCATTGCTTTGCTTAGCCAGGTGGTTTTCCTAAAGATTCCAGGTATGTTTGAGAATTGGATGTTCCATGTTATTGTGAGGATGGAGTAGGAAAATATTAACTATCATTGGGTAGGTGTTATAAGTACGGTGATTCTTGAACAAATGTGTAATGTGCTATAGACTAAGACATTCACCATGACTTCCTATTTAGTGTATGCACTTGCAAGATTCCATCCCTATAAAGGATTGAGCACAAGAGGAATATTTGGATACGATGTGATTTATGAGGTTTATCCTCAATTGCACTTAGGAAGCCCAAGTTATAGGAGGGTAAATGATGCATTCACCATGCACATCACTAGATTGCTTCAAGGTGCAGAGCATGTGAGAATATTAGATGATGCTAAGGAGCTAATCAAAAGGTATGCCCAGGGCTTGGTTCATACAATTCCCCACCTTCTCCTACATAAGAATTGATGGTTGTCAAAGGGCTCCATACAAGCTTCCAAGGTATCCCACAGACCATGTTATAATTTTGGAGGTTACAAGGAAAATATGTGACTTTGATGCCATTGTAAAGAAAGATAAGGATAAAATTGGATTTGGTGGAGACTTTCCTCTGAAGATAGGTACTAGTGAGGTATGCCCTTCGATTAATTTAGCCTATGCTTTTGAGGTGGAAATGAGCACTCTTGGGTTGTCTTACCACTCCAAAAGACTTGGTTTTGATATCACTAGTGAAGCACAAAAGAAATCCAACAGGGAATACCATCAGAGAGATGACATAGAGGACTGCTAGGCCAATAGCAAGGATGAGTTTGAGGTAAGAAAGAAGAAATTATATAGACTCCCAATTGATGTGGTCCAAATGTATAGTGTGAAAATGGTTCATGATTAGGTGGAAGATGATGGAAACTTAATCCAAATTCATGATTATGAGCCAATTAAGGATAGGCCAATTGGAGAAGTAGACTGGATGGAAGAAGAAAAAACTAAATTAGAAGAAATCATGACCCCTGTGATGAGATACACCAAGATGAGGCTCAAACATAAGGTGTGGGAGCTTGAAAGTGAAGGTGTGCCATACACCTATAATCTGATGGGGGATCTAAAATCCCATTCCACTTCCGAGGAGTCGGCTAAGGAAGATCATAAGGGAAAGACCAAGCTGTATTCTCCTTTTAAGATTAAGATCAAAAGTTCCCAAGCAGAAGAATAGGAGAAACAGAGGAAACCAAAAGCAAAGAAGAGGATTGCTACTTCGAAGACATAAAAATCTATAGAGGAAGAACCCGGTGAAGGAGAAGAAAAGGACGGTGCCCCAACACCTAAAAGGAGGAAAAAAACAAGGGGTTCAAGAAAGAAGGGTGGACCTTCCAAGGAGAAAGGTGAAAATAATCCTTCAATAGTGGTAAATGTAGAAAGTTCTGGAGAGAAGACACATGTATACACAAGGAGATCAAGAACTCCTTCTCCCAAGAACAATGTGCCAAAGAAGGATATTCCTCCAACAACCTCTACTACAGAATAACATAAAGAGGCTTCTCCACCCCATGAGGCACATGGTGCATCAGAATAACCAACAGATGTAGAAAACACATCAAGTGAAGGGGGAGAATAATTTCAAGAAAGTGAGCTACATAGTGCAGTTGTAGAAATGGAGAAAATTCTACAGACTCCCTTGGTAACTTATGAAGATTCTCCTGCTAGAAGTGAATAAGACAGACCTCTTCAGATAGAGGAAATTCCTATTAAGACTCCATCACCAGTGCATGAAGAAGAGGAATATGGCAGAGAAGAGCATGATAAAGATGAAGAGTTTCTTGAGAAGCAGGAAGATGCACCCAAGGGTTAGCATGAAGAAGTGGGATGGAGTGAAATACAGTCAAAGTCTGATGTTCCAGGTTGGCTTGATAAAGAAATAAAGAGAAAACAAATTGTTGTGGATGATACCCCTCCCAATTGGGATGAGTTACTAGAAAAAATAGGAAAAGGTAAAGGAAAGAAGAAGGCCAAGGTCATCTCCAAGATCGAAAGGGATGAAGCAAACAACAGAGTGGTCTGCATTGCTGTTCTTGCCACCGAAAAGAATAGAGATGAGGTTACTGGGAGTGATTACAACATGTAGAACATCAACCTAGGAGCCGCCTCCATGGAATAGGATATTGAAGAATATGAGGGTTCAAGTGTTGTGATCCTTGGGAGATTGAGGAAAGAAGCACAAGCTAAACAAGAGTTGAAGAAAGAGAATGAAAGACTTTAGAAATATTTGGAAGATTTGATGAAACCCTTGCAAACCATTAGTTCCTCATCTTCTGCTGCAAGTTTCCTGCCCTAAGAAACTATATCTGAGCTAGAAATAATGAAGGCCACCACTCTTGCCACAGTAAACTGGTTATAAGGGGTGTAGACTAAAGGAGATGATTCTATCAAAGACATCCTTTCAACTGGGGGAGATGTAATGAGGGCAATAGATTGGTTGAAATATGTATTGGCTCAAGATAAAGATGTTGTGGATCTCCTGTTGCAGAAGACCAAGACCATCATGGAATACACTAAGGATAAGCTGGTGAGTGATGGAATTCTCCCTTCCTCCAGAGCTACAGAACCTTGGGAATGGTTTGAAGCTTTTCAAATAAGGAAAAAGGTTTTAAAGAGGATATATAAGTAGAGGAGGAAAATGGAGGATGCCCTAATTGATATCTACAATAGATGCATCTCATTCTTTGATGTGATGACAGGGAGAAGGAAGTTCACACTAAAGCATTTGAGCTTTGAACATTTGATGAAATGGTGGTGAGATGTATATTCTCTAGTCATTAAGGATCCATTTACTGAGCATCACTTGGATGATGTGGCCACTTATATTGCAGTCATTGAGAAATATCAAACTAGTAGGGTTGAGTGGGATAAGTCGATGGAGCAACCAAGAGAATATTAAATCAATTCAAAGGAGAATTAAGGTTTTACCTCTGCCACCTGTAGCCAACTTGGATAGGGTACTTGTGATGGTGCAAGATAGGGTGGATCGAAATAAAGGCAAAGGGGAAAGCAGTTAATGCAAGGATACATCAGAATTTGTGCTTCCCTATTGTTTTGCATGCATTGGTCCGCGCTTCATTGGAGATCCCAGGCTGACCTGGATGAAGTTCATGCATTTAATGTATATTCTATTTTATTTTGAATTCCTCTTGGCCAGCTTTTTTTATGGCCATTTATTATTATTGTAAATTCTAATTAGGCCGACATGCCTTGGGGGGTTTGTATTAATATGACATTTTGCCTCCTTTGTAAGGGCTAGATAGGTAGTTTTGATGCTAGAGCGAATTAAGCAGTAGAGCAAGAGTTAGAAGTTAGTTCATTTTGAGCAAGTGCTATAACAAAATACTGGAATTGTTTCTACTTTGAGTGATTCAATACAATTGGAGACATTGTGCTTTTGGTGGATTATCTTGTGTTGATTTATCTTGCATGGTTCTTGTGATTCTATCTTTGGAATTGCTTAAGTTATTTGATAAATGCATTAGGTTTAATGTTAGATAAATTGATAGTGTTTATGATTTAGTACTTGAAGTGTTGCAACAATCCCTAGTCCATACTTTTCACAACCAACTAATTGTTAGTTGATTTGCAAAGTTAGCCTATACATTATATTCATTCTGCTTAGTTCAATTGTGGAGGTTTATTCATTTCAATTGCAATAGGGTTGTTTTGAATGAATTTTCATGATCTGAAAATATTTAACACCTTAGAAGACTGCACTATTTCTATAAGAATGCAGATCCATCTAGGTCAAGTAGAAATCAGTTTATGAGGGATTGGTCCATTTCAAGTGTTCGTCATTTGCATTGTTAATCTTAGGAATAGGGTTAGATTTAGAAATCTCTTTGAAACCTTATGTGTTTTGTTACTTATTTTATCATTTGGGTTAAATTTAGGATTGAAGTATCATTATTGCTAGATTAGATAAATTAAAGATTCAATATTTGTTTGTAGTAAGGTCCCATTTTGATTACCAACATTTTCACATTTATCATTGAGTTGTTTATGCATTTTCAAGACCTAACATTAGAGACCTTGGGGTTATCTCTTGAGGCTTGTTGATAGAGATTTACCTTTCAAGAGAGATAGGGTATTATATTTTGTCTAAGTTGTTGCTATGAAGAAAACATCATCAACAAATTGGCACTAGAAGGAGGGCATGAATAAGCAAGTTGGATCAATTTTTTTCTACCATCTCTCCTGAAAGATTTAGAAGAAGAACTAGATCTACTCCAGGGGAGGAGAAATTTCAAGAATTACCAATTCCTAGTAGGTCAAGAAGGACCAAAAAAAGGGGAGAATCATGATCCACCCATCCGTCTCCATCATCCCCATCTTCATCAAGTTCATCTCCATCTGAGTCTGAGGACATTCCCATTCAACAACCTTAGCCAGCCATAAATTAGCCATTATCGCCCCCATCTGCACTAATGGCTTTCCTAGCTAATAATCCATTTCCATTGACTTTCACTAATTACAATGTCATGCCCAAGAACCCTGAACACTTTTGTTCAAATTTCCATGTTAATTATCCCATAGAACTATTAAGGAACACATCAGGATATTTCAGACTAGCCTCAAGGATAGAGGAATCAATCATGAAGATGTAGCATGTAGACTCTTTCCTTATTCCTTGGGAGAGGATGCATTCTATTGGTACAATCATTTACCTGCTGGGTCTATCCAGAATTGGACTGAACTAGAGACTACATTTTTGTAAAAGTTTAGGATTCCCATTAGTCCCAATGAGCTCTATCTTCAGTTCACTAATGCTAAGAGAGAAGTAAATTAGCCTATAGGGTCCTTTAACAACAAATTTCATTATTCCTATACCTGACTGTAGACCCCTTATGCTGTTGATAAGCCCACTGCTTTAGAAGTCTATTATGAGGGACTTGATAGTCTGACAGCTACCTTCATGAAATGGAAAAATGACCCTCCTAATACCCTACTTGATGCATACACAGAGGCTGTGAAGGTTAGCACTGCTTTAAGGTAACATTTTTCTGGGTCTTTACCATCATTAGGACCCGTTGCTCACCCTAGACAAGTCCCAGCTCTCAACCAGACTCTCTCTAATCACACTCCCATCATGAATCCAATACCTTAGTTGCCTTTGGTCCCTCACCCAGGACACCCTATGAGTCAAGTTCCACCCACAATCAGCTACCCTCAGCAAAATGTAAATCAACCTCTTCATACACAGCCTTAGGCTAGTTTTCCCACGTATCTGCAAAATTCTGAAGTATTAAACCAATCACTAAATGCCAATACTATAGTAGGATATCCCAAAAATAATGTGAACTAGCCTCCATACAGAAATCCTGACAAGGAAAGACTAGATGAATTGACTGAACAAGTGAAGAATTTGAATATGGAGGTAACTTATTTGAGGAACCAGAACAGTCAGTTACAAGATGCTCAGAGAAATATGAAGTCTAATCATAGTAGAGAAAGTCAAGAAAATCAACAAGGACAAAATTTTGATAGGGGGAAACATCCTTAAAGGGGATATAACAACGAAAGAGGATATAATAATGATAGAGGGTATAATAATGACAAAGGGTATAGTAATGACAAAGGACAAAATTATGATAAAGGACAATCCTTAGGCCAGAACTTTGATAGAGGGAAAGTTGGTGGATAAGGGTTCAATAGGAGACAACCACCTAGACAAAATAGGACTTGGAATATGAGGCCTAACAATGGAGGAGTCCCCACCCCATTGGATTAGCCAGTCAATCAACCAGTCAGTCAAGAGAAGCCTCCTAGTGGCATATATTTGGCTAAGGTTGCCTTGTTAGGATGGTGTAGGCTCCATAAAACAAGTCAACATTATGAGTTAGATTGTTAAGAGTTCCAAACAATAGCTTCAATTTTTTAGTATGAAGTGGAGAATAATGCAAGTGGTTAGGAAATGGTGCCATCTAATCCCTATGATACATCAGTGTTGGTACTGAATCATGCTCCTTTTCCACAAAGCAAGGAAAATGTGCCTGAAGAAGAATCAGACCAGATGAAGGAAGAGGTGGACTAGGTGTGCAATGGGGATGAGATTACATAGTTATTTGATGAAAATCCTGTGAATGACAATGGCCCCATGGATGAAGAAGAAGATTATGTTGAGGAGGTACAGACCTTCCAAAGACTTGTTAAGAAGTATGATTTGAGGGACCTGCCACATAGACGTCCACAGGATGGAGGCCCCTTCACCACCTCCATTCCATTGAACAACTTCACTACACTTCTAGATCCTAATGCCAACAATAATCCGCCATATCCTTAGGTGTCTAGGAAATATTTATCTCAAGATCAATGATATATGGACATGCCAAAAGGGAAAGGTGTTGATGCAAACAAGGACAAGGTGGTGGAATACAAAAGGGAAACCCCTGTTGATCTGAGTGAGGAACAATTGACCATATATGTTGTAGAAGAACTTAGAAAACTAAAGGTAAATCTCTCCGCATTTGAGTTATTGAGAGTTCCAACCATTAGGAATGTAGTTCTAGGAGCTTACAATGCAAATTCTATATCACAAGATAAATTAGTTAGTGAAAGTGTCAATAAAGCATCTAGTTCTCAATCGGTATGAAGGAAAAATCAGACTCATAATCAAGTCCATGTGCCTCCTAGAGATAAAGGAAAAGAGAAAGATAGAACTCAAGTTTCTCAAGTGGATACTCCCTTAACTTTCTTTCAAGGGAAAGCAAACACTCCTCCATTCCTGATCTCTATTCGTATATTTGGTAAGAACTTGCACAACTGTTTGTTGGATTCACGTGCTTCCACCAATGTAATTCCTTTTGGTGTTTGTAGAGCCTTAGGTATCACTCCTGCTGATTCCCAAAAGAAAGTTACTCAACTAGATAGAACTGAAGTTAATGTTGTAGGGGAATTGAACATGATTCATATGCAAGTTGCCTCTAACCCCAGAATTCAATAGGTTATTAATATACAGGTGGCTGATATACCTAATGCTTATGGTATAATCTTAGGAAGAGACTTTACTAGGGCCTTGAATGGATATGTATCAATTGATCACTCTCATATGTGGCTTCCCTGGAAGGGAGTGCCAAATCAGAATAGGATTGAAAGGGAACCCAGGATGAAATACATGATTACAGAATATTAGAATACCTCTAATGAAATTCTAATATCGGAGGTGAGCATGGGAAATTATGTGCTTGCAACCACTTTTGAGGAATTTGAGGTAGAAGAAATTCTTATGTTACATGTTGCACCTATTGATCTCATAGCAGAATCCAGTAGAATTGAAGCTCTAGTGGAACCAGTTAAAAATGATGATGATCCTGAAGATTATCAGCTCAGTTTGCTAGATAATTTCCAAGAATTCATTCAAAAGTGCATTGAAGATTAGGTTCAATTGGGTAGAGGAATGAATTTTGGAGAACTACTCTTGCCAAATTGGTGTAGGATGCATAATTCCTCCCATTCAGAATTGGACTGTTGCTTGTGCTAGGTTGTAGTAGAACAAATACAAAAGTGTATCAACCCCACTCCAATAGTCAAAATTAATATCTAGAATTTCCAAGAGGATCCTAAAGGAAAAAAAGTGATGCTTTCTGAAGAACCATCCAACAGCAGCAGTGCAAGAGTTACAACAAGAAAGTTTGTAGTTGTTGGTTGTTGGACTTTAAGATTTGATAGATCCAAATCAAAGCAAGGAGCTAGGGAAGGATTTGAGCTAATCAGTCCAAGAGGTAAAAATTTTGTTGCTTCTCATAGACTTCAATTTCATTGTACGAATAATGTAGCAGAATACGAGGCTTTGGTCCATGGGCTGTTAATGGCACTAAAGAAAAAGTTCAAGATTTTGCAAGTCTTTGGGGATTTTGAGTTAGTGGTTAAGCAAGTAAGGATACAACACTCTTGTCATGATAGAAGAATGACCAATTATAGAAATAAAGTATGGGATCTTATTGAAAGATTTGATGCCTTAAGCATTCAATTGATACCACACAATAAGAATCAAAAAATAGATTCCCTCACTCAGGAAACTAGTACATTGCAACCTCTATCTCTTTTTGGATTGAAGAAGTTTATGGTGGAACTGACCCCAGTACCTTTAGTACTTGATAACATTACTAATTTCTAGGTATTTGAAGATGATAAGCATATTTTGGATTTTATCACAAGCTCAGATGTCTTTGCTTCTCAAATCATTGATGAAATTGAACTCCAAGAAGCAGAGATGGATTTGGATGGGGTAATTAATCTAAAGACCAATACTATTCCCAGAGGAATGGTGCAATTAGAAAGGATTTTTGATCTAGATAAGGTTAGAGATCAAGAATAGGATGCCAAGAAAGAGTCCATCAGTGGACAATGTGAAAAGTATAATATGGGAACTCATGAGGATGTCAGGAATGTCTTAATTGGTAAAGTATGTACTCCAGAAGAGAGGAAAGGAATAATTGATGCATTACATACATATCAAGATGTGATAGCCTGGAGTTATGAAGACTTGAAGACATATGACACATCAATTATAACTCACACTATCCCTCTCAATCTAGGAGTAAGACCCTTCAGGAAGAGGCAGAGGCCCATCAATGCTTTACTGGAACCAGTAATTCAAAAGGAAGTGTAGAAGCTGCTATTTGCCAAAATCATATTACCAGTTAGACATTCAGCTTGGGTTGCAAACTTGGTTCCTGTAAGAAAAAATAATGGTGAGATCAGATTTTGTGTGGATTTTAGGAACCTTAACAAAGCATGAGAAAAAGATAATTATCTAGTACCCTCACTGGATGAAGTACTTCAGATTGTGAATGGATCTCAAATGATGTCTTTCTTGAATGGATACTCAGGATACAATCAAGTTATGGTGCAATATGAGGATATACATAAAACTAATTTCATGACCAAGTGGGACACTTTTTCCTATAGGAGAATGCCCTTCAGCTTGATTAATGCTAGAGCCACATTCTAAAGGGCCATGGGCATTGCCTTTAAAGACATAATTGTTAAATTCATAATCATTTATATGGATGATTTTGTAGTCTTTTCCAAGAAGAGAGGAGACCACATAGCAGACTTATGTAAGGTGTTTCAGAAGTGTAGGGAATTTGGTATATCTCTCAATCCAAAGAAATGCATCTTTGGAGTTATAGATGGAAAATTGTTGGGCCACGTTATCTCTGAGAAAGGAATTTCAATTAATCCAGAACAAGTGGAAGCTATACTCAAGATCCAACCACCTACTAGCAAGAAAGAAATGAAATCATTCTTTGGAAAAATCAACTTTTTAAGGAAGTTCATCACTGGATTTGCAGAAATAGTCAAGCCATTGAATGCAATGTTGAAGTAGGAAGCCAAATTTGAATGGAATGCAGAAGCTAAGGAAGCATTTGTAGAGATAAAAAGGGATATTGCTGAGGCTCCAATTTTGGTAAGTCTAGATTATGCTAAACCATTCTATATATATTCGTTTGCTTTTGATCACTCCTATGCTGCTATGTTGACTAAAAAATCTGATCAAGGAAATGAGAATCCCATAGCATTTATGAGTATACCATTGAAAGATGTAGAACTAAGGTACCCAAGTGTGGAGAAGCAGGCTTATGCCTTATTTAACGCTATGAAGAAATTTAGACACTATATCCTTAGAAATAAGGTCTTTGCAATAGTTCTTGATCCTGTAGTCAAGCTGTTGTTAATGCAGAATGAGCTAGGAGAGTGCAAAGCTAAGTGGGTAACTATGTTACAAGAGTATGAAATTAAGATTCAAGCCATGAAGCTGGTAAGAGGGCAAGGGCGTACAAGGACAATGGCAGAAATAGGCCCTGATCTTGTAGCCCAACATTACAATCTATAAGATATTTCTACCAGGGAATGGTATGATGATATCATTCACTATCTCTTGACTCAAAGATGTCCTGACCATATTAATGCAATATAGAGAAGGGCATTGCATTTGAAGAGTGACTGTTTCATGCTGAAGGGAGTTGTTTTGTATAAGAGAAATCATGATGGTGTTTACTTAAGGTGCCTAGGAAAAGCAGAATCTGAAAGAGTAATGTTGGAATTTCATGACAGCTATGGCATAGGCCATGGATTTGCACCTTCTATAGTGAATCAGGTTCTGAGAGCTGGTTACTATTGGCCCACACTATTCAAGGACACACACAACCATGTCAGAACTTGTCATGTGTGTCAAAATATAGCAACCAGAGAGAAGTATGCAACACTCCCACTTCAACTAGTCTTTGAGGTAAAACCTTTCGCACAGTGGGGAATGGACTTCATAGGTCTAATCAATCCACCTTCCTCTGCAAGTCATAGGTATATTCTTACTATTACTGATTATTTCACAAGATGGACTGAGGCCCTTGCTTGCAAGCAATGCACTTCTAAGGTGGTAATCAATTTCATTGAATCAGGTATTATTAACTATTTTGGATGTCCTATGTCTTTGGTTTGTGATAATGGTCCTACATTTGCATCATTGAAATTCTCTAACTGGGCCTTCGATCATGGAATTATAATTAATTTTGAATCCAATTATTACCCTTAGGGTAATGGTTTGGCTGAGTCTTCCAATAAAAATCTCTTGACTATTATTTGCAAGCTATTATAAAGAAATCCTAAGGATTGGCACACCTAGCTCAGATTTTCTCTGTGGGAAGATCATACAAGACACAAGACTTCCATTGGAATATCCCCTTACCACCTATTTTATGGGTTAGAGCCTATGTTTCCTATTCAGTTAAAAATCCCCACCCTACAGTTCATTAATGAATATTATGAAGAGGGGGATAAACATGAAGCCCGACTTGCTGAGTTGTTACACCTTGAGGAGAAAAGAGATGAAGCCCTTGAAAACTTTGCCAAACATTAGGGGGTAGTCAAACAGTGGTTTGATAGAAGAGCCAAGGTAAAATATTTTTGGATCTCCGACTTGGTTCTCTACTGGGATAAAGCCCATGACCATAAGGGGGAGAATGGTAAATTTGACAAACTTTGGCTTGGCCCTTATCAGATTTCATAGATCCTAGGAGATAATTCTTTTCATTTGCAAACTCTCACTAGGGAGGATATTCCATTGCTTGTTAATGGGTAGTATTTAAAGCATTATTTCCAATCTTGAGCTATTTTCAGCTCTTTTCTTGTACATAGTTAGAGTAGGTTTCCCTTTTTGTTTTTCTTTTCTTTGTTTTGGTTAGAGTAGGTTTCCTTTTCTGCTTTTCTTTTGTTTTCTTTGGTTAGTGTAGGTTTTCTTTCGGTTTGGTGTGTTTTTGCTCTGCTCTTGCTTTGGGGGTTTTCTTGTTTTCTTTTGGATGTGTTGCACCTGCATGGAAATCATATTATTATCTGGGACTATCCTGAGAGTTTCCTTGATGAAATTTAATCATTTGTCTTGAATGGATGGTCAAGGTCTCTGTTATCGTCAAGCAGTCTAAATGTTTGATTTAAGGAAGATGGGTCACCGGTTTGATTTGAATTTGAAGTATTTTGAAATCTTATATCTTTCATACATCTTAAGAATCCTGATGTTGTGGTAGGTGCCTTGTGAGGTCTTTTTAGGTGAAAAATATTATTTATGCTTCAGTGCCACTGTGGTTCTCATCCCTGAGTGTGAGTTTCATTGTTCACAGGTTGAAACAAAAAAGTGAAAAAGAAAAGAAATATCAAAAGAAGAAAAAGAGAAAATGTTGAAAATAAAAAAGAATGAATTCAACTTATCAGGAGTATCTAAATATCTCTATCGAGGCTATGGACGCCTAGCTGGAAATAGAGCTATGTTCGAGAGAGTCACAATGATAACATCATCGGGGCTATAGATGCCTGACTAGCATTGAGGCTCTGTCCAAGTTTCTTTTGGAGTTAGAATCTTTACGTAGCCTGACCTGATTAAACTTGGTTTCTACAGTAGCTCAAGGAGGGAAATGAACTCATGTGCACACACTTAGATTTTTAGTTTATGGAAGGTTCAGTCCACTTTTGGTTCTGACTCTTTAATCTTGCATTTTGATTTGTTTGTTTGATAGGAAGATCGAAACTAGAGATTCTAGGTTCATGATCCTTGTTCATCATCAAATGCTCTGGAGCATTTCCCTAGCGGAGTTTCCATTTGTTGTGCAGTTTTTGTACACACGCCCAATTGAAAGAAGGGACCCTCTTTCACTTTTTTCCTTGGTGTTTTGGCCCTTTGATTTTTAGGATTTACCTTGCCTTGGCATAAGCTTAAAATGTTTATCTTGCTTGCCTAAGTGATTCCCCTAAGTTGCACATTGAAAATCTAAGTTTTGAATAGAGTTTGGGTTTTTACTCTATTTCAGGATTTTTCGCTCCATCCGGATTTTCCCGGATTTCACTCAAAGTCTAGAGAAGTGATTAACACTACAATTTAGGAAATATGGGACTTCACGGAATTCCGCCTAGACCAAAAATTTTCAAAATTCTATTTTGCTGTCGGGTTTTTGAATTTCTTCAGCTTGTCTTGTCGACTACATTTATGATCACCCATACAAATTGTGAGGGATGTATTTAATTTATTTTTGAGTATTTTATTTCCATTATGCTTTATCATTTGCATTCTATTGAGTTGGGGTGTTCAATCTTGTCGTGCTTGGCTGAATTTGGAGTGCTGAACCTCTGAATAGTGCGATTTGGTAGTTGTTTTCTGGGCATTAGTGTTGTCAAAGCTTGCTCGGGCGTTCGAGATTGTTGTATGTCATTGCTATAATTTATTTCCATTTCATCAAATGGTATGTACACATTTCCTATCTTTTGATTGATGAATGTGAGTGGTCCTTTGGCATTCTAGATATGCTCGAAGTTCAAATTTCTGTGTGTTTGGGTATTCTAAAGCTAGGGTTGCATGATGTTGATTAGATTGATGGTTCCCCAAGTTACTTTCTTGCTTGATTTTCACTTTCATCTTGCTTTCTTGTGGGCCATGATTATACTTTGAAACCTAGCAATTGAGTAACCTAAATCCTGAGCTTGTCTGTGTGTCAATGGCAGATCTTTAGGGTTTCATACCTAGGACATCACCATTCCCTTTCGATTTTCTTTAAGAGGAGCTTTAAATTCAATGAAAATCAATAGGAGGCTCAGGTCAAACTTGTTGCAAGCCCAAATTCCTCAAATTTGTGATCATTCGATCAATTTGAGCGAGATCATGTGAGAATGTCAATATTCGGGTTTTCCTTCAGTTTCAGGATTTTCCTGCGCTGGTGGATTTCCTTAATTTCCTTGTCCCCTCTTTTTTCCCGATATGTGTTGAAAATCCAAAATCTTTCCTTCTTCGTGGATTTCCATCGATCCTAGATTTTCCCAATTTCTCCTTCTTCCCTTCATTTCCCCAAAGTTCATATGGTATTGTTATTTTAGTAGAATTCCAGTCTGACCAGATTTTTCTGAACTCTCTAGGAGGCTTTGTGGAACTTAGAGATTGGATGAGATGGATGAATGTAATGATGAATGCTTAATATTATATGCTTTTAAATGATAAATTACAATATGTTTTATGCATCCTTTCTTTGTTTTGATGATCTATTGTTGATATTCTTTCCTTCTTCGGGAAAATCCACCTGGTCTAGAATTTTTCGAAGTTCCTCCCAGATTGGTTTTCCCCGGTTAGCTTGGGATCTTGAACTTCTAAGTTTGATGGTTTTTTTATGATTTTGAGCTAACACTTTGAAAAATATGTTATCAACAATTGGATTTTCATGTTAGTATTTGATGGAAGTAGGCTGAATCTAGCAAGGCAGTGGCTAGAATGGCTAAGGGTGATATGGAGGGATCCTCTATCTCAGAAGCAAAAAGAGTTAAATTGGACATCAAGAGTAGGATCTCATAAAGTAAGATAGCCTCTGTTTGGTCTGAATTTTCAGACACAAAGATGGGTCGATGGGAATATGAGGAGTTTAAGGCAAGGATGGCACAAGAAGATCTTCTAGTGCTGGCCAGGAGACTAAAGGAATCAGGATTATCTCATGTAGTAGGATTTCCACCCATATTTTAGTGTTATGAGTTGGTATTGGAATGTGCCTGACATTATGATAGGAATTTCCAAAGGATAGTCAGTCCTCAAGGGAGAGTATTGGGTAATCTTAACCCTACCTCTATTGCACAAACTTTTCATTTGATAGACAGATCTCATGTGGTGGCATTCAATATGGAGGTAGCTAAAATGTATTATGAGGAGGAGACTATTAAGTCACAACAGGTTATCAATTCTTGGCTTGAGAAGACAAAGTCTCATTTCTCAAAACTGCCTAAGCAGTTGCATAGGGAAAGTTTTAAACAAGAAGTCTATGATGCTATCACATTGCTTATCTAGGTGGTCAGCCTAAAGAGTGTAGGTATGTTTGAGAATTGGATATTCCATGTTACTATGAGGATGGAGCAGGAAAACATTAACTATCATTGGGCAGGTGTTATAAGTACAGCGATTCATGAACAAATGTGTAATGTGCTTCAGACTAAGACATTCACCATGACTTCCTATTTAGTGTATGCACTTGCAAGATTCCATACCTATAAGGGATTGAGCACAAGAGGAATATTTGGACAGGATGTGATTTATGAGGTTTATCCTCAATTTCAATTAGGAAGCCCAAGTTATAGGAGGGTGAATGATGCATTCACCATGCACATCACTAGATTGATCCAAGGTGCAGAGCATGTGAGACTATCAGATGATGCTAAGGAGCTGATCAAAAGGTATGGGGCTTGGTTTATATAGTTTCCCACCTTCTCCTACATAAGAATTGATGGTTGTTAGAGTGCTCCATACAGGCTTCCAAGGTATCCCATAGACCATGTTATACTTCTGGAGGTTACAAGGAAAATATGTGACTTTGATGCCATTGTAAAGAAAGATAAGCATAAAAATGGATTTGGTGGTGACTTTCCTCTGAAGATAGGTACTAGTGAGGTACACCCTTTGATTAATTCAGCCTATTCTTCTGAGGAGGAAATGAGCACTCTTGGGTTGTCTTACCACTCCAAAAGGTTGGGTTTTGATATCACTGGTGAAGCAGAAAAGAAAGCTAGTAGGGAATACCATCACAGAGATGACATAGAGGACTATTGCACCAATAGCAACAGTGAGTTTGAGGTAAGAAAGAAGAAATTATCTAGACTCCCAATTGATGTGGTCTGAATGTATAGTGTGAAAATAGTTCCTAATCAGGTGGAAGATGATGGAGACTTAATCCAAAGTCATGATTATGAGCCAATTAAGGATAGGCCAATTGGAGAAGTAGACTAGCTAGAAGAAGAAAAAAGTAAATTAGAACAAATCATGACCCCTGTGATGAGATACACCAAGTTGTGGCTCAAACATAGGGTGTGGGAGCTTGAAAGTGAAGGTGTGCCATGCACCTATAATTTGATGGGGATCTAAAATCCCATTCCACTTCTGAGAAGTCAGCTAAAGAAGATCCTAAGGGTAAGACCAAGCTGGATTCTTCTTTTAAGATTAAGATCAAAGGTTCACAAGAAGAAGAGTAGGAGAAATAAAGGAAACCAAAAGAAAAGAAGACGACTGCTACTTCAAAGAAAAAAAAATCTATAGAGGTAGAAGCTGGTGAAGGAGAAGAAAAGGATGGTGCCCCAACACCTAAAAGGAGGAAAACAACAAGGGGTTCAAGAAAGAAGGGTGGAACTTCCAAGGAGAAAGGTGAAACTAATCCTTCAATAGTGGTAAATGTAGAAAGTTCTGGAGAGAAGACACATGTATACACAAGGAGATCAAGAACTTCTCCCAAGGACAATGTGCCAAAGAAGGATATTCCTCCAACAACCTCTGTTGCAGAATAACATAAAGAGGTTTCTCCACCTCATGAGCCACATGGTGCATCCGAACAACCAATAGATGTAGAACACCCATCGAGTGAAGGGGGAGAAGAATTTCAAGAAGTTGAGCTACATAGTGAAGCTATAGAAATGGAGAAAATTCTACACACTCCCTTGGTAACTTAAGAAGATTCTCCTACGAGAAGTGAAGAAGATAGACCTCTTTAGAAAGATGAAATGTCTGTTAAGACTCCATCACTAGTGCATGAAGAAGAGGAATATGGTAGAGAGGAGAAGGATAAAGATGAAGAGTTTCCTGAGAAGCAGGAAGATGCACCCAAGGGTCAACAGGAAGAAGTGGGACAGAGTGAAATACAGTTAGAGTCTATTGTTCCAAGTTGGCTTGATAAAGAAATAAAGAGAAAACAAATTGTTGTGGATGATACCCCTCCAAATTGGGATGACTTACTAGAAAAAAATAGGAAAAGGTAAAGGAAAGAAGAAGGACAGGGTCATCTCCAAGATCAAAAGGGATGAAGAAAACAATAGAGTGGTCCACATTGCTACTCCTACCACCGAAAAGAATAGAGATGAGGTTACTGGGAGTGATTACAACATGCAGACCATCAACCTAGGACCTTCCTCCATGGAAAAGGATATTGAAGAATATGAGGGTTCAAGTGATGTGATCCTAGGGAGATTGAGGAAAGAAGCACAAGCTAAATAGGAGTTGAAGAAAGAGAATGAAAGACCTTAGAAATATTTGGAAAATTTGATGAAACCCTTGCAATCCATTAGTTCCTCATCTTCTACTGCAAGTTTCCTGCCCCAAGAAACTATATCTGAGCTGAAAAGAATGAAGGCCACCACTCTTGCCATAGTAAATTGGTTACAAGGGGTGCAAACTAAAGGAGATGATGCTATCAAAGAAATCCTTTCAACTAAAGGAGATGCAATGATGGCAATATATTGATTGAAATATGTATTGGCTTAAGATAAAGAGGATGTAAATCTCATGTTGCAGAAGACCAAGACCATCATGGAATACACTAAGGATAAGCTAGTGAGTGATGGAATTCTCCCTTCCTCCAGAGCTGTAGAACCTTGTGAATGGTTTGAAGCTTTGCAAATAAGGTAGAAGGTTTGGAAGAAGATATATAAGTAGAGGAGGAAAATTGAGGATGCCCTGATTGATATCTACAATAGATGCATCTCATTCTTTGAAGTGATGACAGGGAGAAGGAAGTTTGCACCAAAGCATTTGAGCTTTGAATAGTTCTAGAAATGCTGGCAAGATGTATATTCTCTAGTCATTGAGGATCCAGTTACTGAGCATCAGTTGGATGATGCGGCCACTTATATTGCAGTCATTGAGAAATATCAAATCAGGAGGGTTGAGTGGGATAAGTTGATGGAGCAATCAAGAGAAAGTATTAAATTTTTTGAAACGAGAATTAAGGTTTTACCTTTTCCACCTGTAGCTGACTTGGATAGGGTACTTGTGATGGTGCATGATAGGGTGGATTGAAATAAAGGCAAAGGGGAAAGTAGTTAATGCAAGGCTACATTAGAATTTGTGCTTCCTACTATTTTGCATGTATTGGTTTGAGCTACATTGAAGATCCCAGGCTGACCTGGATGGAGTTCATGCATTTAATGCATATTCTATTTTATTGAATTCCTCTTCACAGACTTGTTTTATGGCCATTTATTATTATTGTAAATTCTAATTAGGCCGACAAGCCTTGGGGGGTTTCTATTAATATGTCATTCTGCCTCATTTGTAAGGGCTAGATAGATATTTTTGATGCTAGAGTGAATTAAGCAATAGAGCAATAGTTAGAAGTTAGTTCATTTTGAGCAAGTGCTGTAATAGAATACTGGAATTGTTGTTGCTTTGGGTGGTTCAATACAATTAGAGACATTGTTCTTTTGGTGAATTTTCTTGTGTTGATTTATCTTGCATGGTTCTTGTGATTCTATCTTTGGAATTGCTTAAGTTATTTGATAAATGCATTAGGTTTAATGTTAGATAAATTGATAGTGTTTATGATTTAGTAATTGAAGTGTTGCAACAATCCCTGGTACATAATTTTTGCAACCAACTGATTGTTATTTGCTTTGAAAAGTTAGCTTGGACTTTATATTCATTGTGCTTAGTTCAATGGTGGAGGTTTATTCATTTCAATTGCAATAGGTTTGTTTTGAATGAATGTTCATGATCTAAAAATATTTAACAACTTAGAAGATTGCACTATTTCTATAAGATTGCAAATTCATCTGGGTCAAGTAGAAATCAATTTCTGAGGGATTGGTCCATTTCAAGTGTTTATCCTTGCATTGTTAATCACAGGAATAGGGTTAGATTTAGAAATCTCCTTGAAACCTTGTCTTTTTTTATTTCTTTTATCATTTGGGTTAAATTTAGGATTGAATTATCATTATATTGCTAGATCAGATAAATTAAAGATTCAGTATTTTCTTGTAGTAAGGTCCCATTGTGATATCAAAATTTTCATATTTATCACTGAGTTGTTTATACATTATCAAGACCTGACATTAGAGACCTTGGGGTTATCTCTTGAGGCTTGCTGATAGAGATTTACCTTTCAAGAGAGATAGGGTATTATATTCTAAGTTGTTGATGTGCAGAAAACATCACCAACAAGTATATTATGGAATCCTTGGACCTAGATCTCGTGGAAGAGTTGGCCCAGCAACTCAAGGACGTCAGGGAAGAAGTTGAAGGGTAGCCCTCAAATGAAGAGAAGGATATAGGTGAGAAAATGGAGGACAATGAACCTCCAATAGGGGAGAAAAGTGGAAGCCCCAAACATGATGAATAAGTGCCTCTTTTGCATAAAAAAGAAGAAAAGGAGAGAGAGGAAAAAGAAGAAGGTAAGCCTGTAGAAGAGGTTGAGACAAGAAAGAGCTCAAAAATAGAGCATAATGAAGAACATGGGTCTGAGCAAGAGGAAGAAAAGAAAAAATTTTAAGGGGAGGACAACCCCATAAAGCATATCATCATCGAATCCCTGGGAAAAGAAATAGTATTCATTTGGGATTCTAATGAAGAAGACAAAGAAAAGACAGACCAAGAGACTTCGAGTGAAAAATTAATGGAAATTAAACACGCCCGTGAGGAAGAAAGTGATCATGAATCACCAAAATATGAATCTTAGATTCCTTAATGCATTGAGAAGAAATTGGCGAAGAAAACCCTAACCCCGATGGATCCAAAGGAAAGGCTCGAAGCCATCTTGGCTCAAGCACAAATAAGTATGAATAAGGAAGAGAAGCTAAGGATCAGATCCCATCTAATAATGGACATTTCAGGATGTAGGATGATGCAGGTAGCTACTCAACAGATGGGGAAAGGAGTCAGCTACAATATTTCTACCATTGATTTAGGGACAACAACAATAGAGAAAAAGATTGACCATCTACAGGTGTTCATCACCACTAAATTGTGCACCAAATGCATAAAGACAAGACCTCTAAGGAGGAATTAATGGCACAAGTGGTGGACTTGACAACCTATATTCAACAATGGTTGTTGGCTAAGGAGCTTCCCACCATGTCATGAGTGCCATCATAACTGTTGTCCAAGGACCACATTGATAAGTTGGAGAGAAGAAAGAATTGGAAAAAGGCCACAAAGGATTGGTTCCAATAGGTCCTCTACAATGGAAACATGGGAATAGGCCACACTTCCAGGACATCCAATAGGTTCTTAGAGGTACAAAAGCTACTCAAGGGAATAAATAAATTCTACACCGAATTCTCAAAGTTATATAGGATCAAATATCCTAAACTTGAGGCTATCCTCAAGATACTTGAGAGATTCTAGGAGAAGGAGTTTTCGTTGGTAGAAGATGACCATTGGCTTGTGGAGACATGGAAGCTAGGCTTAAATCACATAAAGGAAGTATTGGAACAAGTGGTTCATGAGGTGGAACTTGATATTGATTGGTTCAAAGAAATCAAGATGACCTGTGAAGAATATCTGAGGCTAATGATAGATTTTGATATGCCAACCATTGAGCTAGACCCAAAGAAAATAAAGCCATACTACCATAAGAAGATTGAGAACAGACTATAGATGCACTCACACTAGATTTTATGGGTTTTTTTGCACGGGCCTTCGCTCAATCTATGCAAGTGATTAAAAATACACAAAAATGTGTCAAGGACTAGGATGAGATTACGGGAAAATCTAGGAAATTGAACTTCCAAGTGCCCCAGTTGGATATAATAGAATGGAACAAGCTCTAAGCATTGATCAACAAGTTTGTGGAATATGCCACCATCAAGGAAAATGAGGTAAATCTAATAATTGATGATGAATTCCTCACAAAGTAGCTGCACTGGAGAATTAGCTAAAAGACAAAAGAGCTACAGTGCTGCCACAAGAGAACAAAATAAGCTAAAAGACAAAATGTAATTTTAAATTATAAAATTTTTGAGGGTAAGTGAAACCCTAGTTTCTATTGAATCTTGGCCACATAGTGAGATTGAGTGTTGGCCATTCATTTTGCTTTTTAGACACTATAAATAGGGGGGCCTCATCTCATTTTCAAGAGAGAGTTGAGTTTTTGTTAAGATATGTTGTTGGAATGTTAATAGAAATTCATTGATTTGGTGGATTCTTGAGTTCAAACTTCATGTTGCATGATTCTTCTTCTCATAGTCAATGAATTTGGATAGATTTACATTGTTGTTCCATGTGTTCTAGTTTTCTTTAGTAAATTAGTTAATTCTATTCATTGGTGGTGAAGAATTCTATTATGTTGATGCTCTTCCTTATTCGAGCTTTTTGTTGTTTATTGATGATAAATTGTAGTGAAAAGCTAGTCTGAACATTATATAAATATTGCACTTAAATTCTATCTCTTGTTCATGCTTTATGGTGAGGAAAGGTTGAAAATATGTAGACCTTAGAATATTGTACTTGTTTCATGAGACTGTGAACTAATCCGGTTAATTGGAACTAAGTTTTGGGAAGGTTGTCCACTGTAGGGTCCTCCATTATCACTGCTCATTGGTAGCTTCAAGTCTAGGAACTTCCTCCCTTCCCTACCCTTTTGAATTTTCTTCTAAATAGTGACTTTGAACAAGGATCATTACACAATGTAAAGCCAAATCTGAAGCTGAAATAGGAGTTCTAGACTGTTGTTTGAACCTACAACAACAGTGTAACAACTTTCCCACCTTATGAAATCCATTCGAAGAACCAGTTCCCTCTAGTTTAACCCACGTATGGTTTCCTTGTGATTACTAGCAAGATCACATTGAAACAACTAATTTATTCCATGCATGCCATGACCCGGCACCCGAGAGACCTTGGGGTAATTTTCAGCAACTTGTTGTCGGAGATTACCTTTCAAGAGAGGTAACATACTTGTGTGGCATGTGTTGAAAAGGTGTGAAAACACCCATCAATAGAACTAGAGCTAGAAGGAGGGCCTTCTGAGTTAAGTAGGATAGAATTGGATCATTTTCCCCTAAATGGTTTCACAAAGTTCTAAGATCCACACCCAACAAAGGGGTATTTCAAGAAATGTAGCCCCCTATAAGGCCTAGAAGGACTCGAAGATCAGACTCGACGTCATCCTCCTCATCCACTTCATCTGATTCACCCTCATCCTCCTTCCATCTGCCACATGCACACCATTCCTCTTCCACCTCAACCTCTTCCATTGAGTTGTTCCAAACTTCCTTCCAACTCTTTACTCCCCAGGTCTAGGGCATTGCTCTAATCCCTACCTTCCAAGTCTAGGGCCTAGTCCTAGCTGCCACTACTCCTGCACAACCCCAAGTCCCAATCCAACAACAAGTTCCACCCTCCCCTCCCATCATGGCTTGGTTGGTAAATAATCCTTCTCCACTATCCTTCAATGATTATCATGATATGCTTAAGAACTTGGAGATATTTTTCCCTAAGTTTAACCCTCAGGATCCACAAAGGATAGCAGAGGAGTACATCAAGATATTTCAAATGACATTGAAATATAGGAAAATTGATCATGAGGACGTGACATGTAGGCTTTTCCCTTATTCATTTGGAGAAGAAGCCTTCTATTGGTACATCAACTTGCCAATGAGGTCCATCACATCTTGGAACCTGTTAATGAATTCCTTCCTATAGAAGTACAATATCCCAATCAACCCATCAGAGTTGCATCGACAATTCATGTATGTCTATAGGGAAGTTAACTAGCCATTCAACTCCTTCAATAATCGACTCCACTAGGTGTACAATAGGTTACAAGCTCTGTATGTGCTTAAGATGTCGTTACCTTGCCAATTTATTATGTGGCACTGGACCACCTTGCAGCTACATTGGTGAAGAGGACGTGACAAATTCCTACTAGATTAGTGGATGCTTATGCTGAGGTAGTTATCTCCAAGACTAACTTAGTGTTGGTATGTGGTGACTGATCATGCTATACTATATAGCCCATAGTATACTATACATCCTGGCCCCTATCCTTGTTGGGGTCAATGAAAAAGGAAAAATCTGATTTTGTAGAACCTAAAATCTAGAAGCTTCTAAGCTTGTTAAAAAGGGGTTCCTATATGATTAGAAATGCGATTATTCACGAGATTGTAATCACTAGATAATAAAAGTATTGGATGGCTGCGGTTTGGTGGATGTAGCCCATATTGGGTGAACTACGTTAAATTCCGTGTTTTAGTTTATTCTGCATCTGCCATATAACACTTAGGACAAAATTTTTTTGGTCCATTTTCCTCCTTGGGTAAGGTTTCCCATCCTATGCAGATTCAAGGACTTACTCAAGATCTACAACATCAAAATCCCCTCATGAATCCAGTTTTGCAGCTTCCTATAGTGCGTCATCCAAGACAACCTATGAATCAAGCACCTCTTGTACCTCATTACTTGTAGCCACAATAGTGGAAAACTTATTCATAGCAACCTTAGGTGTCATTATATCTACAAGGGCTTGATTTCTTGCCTATTTAGTAGAACCAGCCGACATCACAACTTGTCTTTCTCCAGAACCAAACATAACAGTCAAGAAATGCTGAGAAATATTGGTTAGATGAGCTGATATAGATGATCAGAAAGATATCCATGGAGATGACTCATCGCAGGAACCAAAATAATCAGCTACAAGCTGCTTAGTGTAACATTAATGTCAACCTTAATCGAGAAAATAGGGATAACCACAAGGTTGACACCTCATTAGGACAAAATTATGAACGAGGGTATCACTCCAATTAGAGTTTCAAAAGGAGACCTTCCCAAAGGAAAAATAGGACTTGGAATAGGAGATCAAACAATGGAGGTGTTCCCACTCCTCTCGATCAGCCTGCTAATATGGAGAAGACAAATAGTGGAGTGTATCTCATCAAGGCTTCCTTATTCAGATGGTGCTAGATCCCCAAAACAAATAGGCACTCTGAGCTGGATTGCCTTGAGTTCCTCATGGCTGCAAAGATCTTTCAAGTGGAGGTCCAGAACACTGTTGATAGTGTGAGCTGCAGAGACATAGTTTTTCTAAACTATACAACTCTTCTATGCTCATAGTCAATCAAGCCCCATTTTCGTGAAGTGAGAGAACGAGCTTGAAATTGAGGCTACCTCCCTAAAGAATCAAGAAGTAAAAGAGGTAAGTAATGAAGAAACCTTGTCTCAGCTCTTTAATTCTGTAGATAATTGTCCAATAGATGAAGAACAGTCTCGTGAAGATTAAGTTCAAATGTTTCATCAAAGGGCTTCTCCCTACAACTTGATGAATAGACAAGCGGGGGGACCTTTCACTACTTCCACCCCACCTAATAACTTCAACATCCCTCCTAATCCCAATGCTAGCAACAACCTAGAATATCCTTATGTACCTATGTAATACTTGAACAAAAATAGACAGCCAAACCAAATGCAAAATCAGCCAGCTAGCTCTTCCATAGGTAGATCCTTCGAGGCTGAGATTGAGAAAATGGGTGAGTATATTGCTAAAGAATTCAAGAAGGTCAAAATCAGCTTGTCTGCTTTTGAATTACTCAAAGTTCCTGTAGTTAGGAATGCCTTCTTTATTGTGATTAATGGGACCCCTTCCTCCAGGGCAACACAAGAAACACCAACCAAGAAAGTCTCTTTTGAAGAGCCCCCACATGAGCCTATAATTCAGGAAATCATAGGTAAAAAGAAAGATGTCCCTATAAATCAACAAACTAAAAAATAACCTGCTAAGGAGAAAAGTTGGGTGAAAACCAAGGAAAAGACCAATGAAAAGGACAAAAGCCAAGTGGCCCAGGCTCACACACCTGTGGGACTCTTTTAGGGAAGGTTTGAAGCACCCCCTTTCCTTACCACTATCTAGATATTCAGGAATAACTTGCATAATTATTTGATAATCTAGAGCATCAGCTAATGTCATGCTCTTGGGATTGTCCCCACACCTTCAAGAAGAAAAGTAACTCAACTTGACAAAACTGAGGTGAACATCATTGGAGAAATCAACTGTATTTCCATGCAGATTGTTGTAGATCTGATAGTGCAACAAGTTATTGACATTCAAGTTGCAGATATTCCTGACACATATAGAATAATCTTGGAACAAGATTTCACCCGAGCATTGAATGGGTATGCCATAATTGATTTGTCCCACATGTGGTTTCCATGGAAGGGACTGCCAAACTAGATCCATATAGATTGGGAGCCATGTATGAAGTTCATGATTACAGAGTATAACAACACTCATGAGGTATTGTTTGTTGAAACTGAGCTGGGAAATTATTCTCCCATAGAATATCAGGAAGAATCAGATCCTCAAGAAGAAGAGATGACTAAAGAGGTCTTCTTAGTATTATGTAGCCCTCCTGATAATTTATCCTATTGACCCCAGAGCATAGAGATGTTGGTAGAATTAGACGATGATGAGTCCTATGAAGATGGTAACTTAGGACTGTTAGATGGCTTCCAATATTTCATGGGAAAATGTATACAATATCAACTTAGTTTGGGAGCAAGGATGGAATTCCAAGAGCTTTTGCTACCTAGCTAGTGTAGAGTTCATAATGCTGCCCACTCAGAATTCAAGTGATATTCATGTCAAAAGACAATAGAACATATCAAAGGGAAAGCTACTTCTCAAAAGGAGATACCAACAGGTTCGCCCACCTTTAGTCACACTAAACCAGTACCTACTCTAGCAATTGTAGATGTAAGAATGCAGCCAAGGAAGCATGAACACATGACTGGCCTTCAAGTCAAAGAACTTTCCAAGTTTTGGACACCATGTTTTGATGGATCCAAGTCCAAACAAGGAGCTAGAGTTGGGTTTGAACTCATCAGTCTTATGGGTAAGACCTACTTCGTTGCTCATATGCTCCAATTTTATTGCACAAATAATGTAGTATAGTATTAAGCATTACTTCATGGGCTCTTAATGGCTTTAAGGAAGAAAGTTAAGATGTTGTAAGTCTTTGGTGACTTAGAATTGGTAGTAAAAAAAGTCAAAAAATTATACTCCTACCATGATAAAAGGCTAGAAAATTATAGGCATAGAGTTTGGGATCTTCTAGAAAGCATAGATGCATTCAACATTGAGTTGATCCCTCATTCTCAAAACCATACTGCTGATGCTTTGGCTCAAGTAGCCAACATGCTACAACCCCTCTCTTTTCCTGGCCTTAAAAGGTTCACCATTGAGCTTACTTCCACCCCATCCGTGCTAGACAATGTCACTCATTTTTAGGTGTTCAATGTTGACAAGCACATCTTGGAATTTATCACTAGTTCTGATGTGTTTGCTACTTAGATAATTGATGAAACTAAGCCCAAGGAAGCTAAACTAGACATAGAAGGGGTCATCAATCTCAAAATGAATACTATTCCAAGAGGTATGGTTTAGCTTGAACATATATTTGAATTGGATTAGATCTGAGATCAAGATCAACAAGAAAAGAAGGATTCCATCAACAATTAGTGTGACACTCACAACCTCAGGATAGTTGAGGAAGTTAAGAATGTATTCATTGGAAAAGTCTACATGTCAGAAGAAAAGAAAGGAATTGTTAATGCTTTGTAGAAGTATCATGATATGGTAGCATGGAGTTACAAATATTTAAAGACATATGACACCTCCATTATTATGCACACCATTCTCCTCAAGCTAGGTGTTAGACCATTTTGAAAACAACAATGTCCCATCAATGCATTACTAGATCCATCATTGTAGAGAAGTATAGAAGTTGCTCTCAACTAGAATTATCTTCCCAGTCAGAAACTCCACATGGGTGGCCAATTTGGTCTTGGTTAGGAAAAAGAATGGAGAAATTAGATTGTGTGTGGATTTTCACAACCTAAATAGAGCTTCGGAGAAAGACAATTATCTGGTACCTTCATTGGATGAGGTATTGCAGATCATTAATGGATCATAGATGATGTTCTTCCTCGACAAGTATTTCAACTACAATCAAGTCATGGTGCAATATGAATACAGGCACAAAACCATGTTAACCACCAAGTGGGGAACCTTTTCATATAGGAGGATGTCATTTAGACTCATCAATTCTGGCACCACTTTCTAGTGTGTGAGAGATATAGCTTTCAAGGATCTAATCAAAAAATGCATCATCATTTACATGGATGATCTTATAGTGTTCTTGAAGAAATGAGGTGCTCATGTTTTTGATCTATGCAAAGTTTTCCAAAGATGGAGAGAATTTGGGGTTTCTCTTAACTTGAAGAAATGTATTTTCTATGTCACTGAAGGAAAAATTCTCAGACACATTATTTCAAATCGAGGAATCTCCATAGACCTTGAGCATATCCAATCCCTCTTAAAGATTCCATTGCTAGGCAACAAGAAAGAACTATAATCTTTCTTTGGAAAGATAAACTTCATCAGAAAATTTATTGCACACTTTGCTGAAATTGTTAAACCACCCAATGCAATGTTGAAGTAGGATACCAAAATTGAGTGGACTTTAGAAGAAAAGTAGGCCTTTTAAGAAATTAAGAAAGCCATTTCTAAAGCACCTCTGCTAGTTATCCCAGATTATCTGAAGCCCTTCTACATTTACTCATTCACTTCAGATCATTCGTGTGCCAACATTTTGACCCAGAAAGATGATGAAGAGAATGATCATCCAATAGCCTTCATTAGTACTCCCTTGAAGGATGTTGAACTAAGATATCATAGCATGGAAAAATAGGCATATGGTCTCGTCGAGAGAGTGAAGAAATTCAGACACTACATCCTGCAGAACAAGGTATTTTCCACTGTACTTGACCCAACATTAAAAACACTGTTGATGCAGAACGAGTTAGGAGAATGGAGAGAAAAGTGGGTCACCCTGATGCAAGAATATGACATGGAGATTCAACCAATGAAGTTGGTATGAGGATAGGCCCTCACCCAAATGATAGCTGAAATAGCAGTTGAAGCAAGATCTGAACTTATGGTTCAACAATATTAGCTTGAAGATATTTCTCCTGGAGAATGGTATGACAATATAGTCTATTACTTGTTGAATAAAAAGTGTTTTCCTTATCTATAGGGAGTCCAAAAGAATTCCCTTAGATTGAAAAGTAGCAGCTATATGCTGGAAGGATCCATACTCTACAAAAGAAATCATGAAGGAGTTTACCTTTGGTGCCTTGGAAAAGAAGAAGCTGCAAGAGTGCTAAAAGAATTCCATGACAAATTTGGTATTGGTCATGGGTTGGGTCCCTCAACTGCTCATCAAATTCTGTGAGTAGGATATTACTGGCCAATCATTTTCAAGGATTCTCACAACCATGTTCGCACGTGCCACATTTTTTCGACCGCTGCAACTAGAGAAAGGAATGTTGTTGTCTCGTTGCAACCAATCTTGGTGGTAAGACCATTTGCACAATGGGGTCTATACTTCATTAGTCTAGTAAGCACACCATCTTATGTGGGTCACAGGTACATTCTAACTGTCTCTGATTATTGTACTAGATGGACATAAGCTAGTGCATGAAGGAAATGTACCATAGAGGTAGTTACAAAGTTCCTCAAAAGTTTCATTCTGAATCATTTTGGTTGTCGATATTCCCTAGTTTGTGATAATGGTCCTACCTTTTCTTTGCTTAAATTTTCTATTTGTGCCTTTGACTATGGGATTTCCCTTAATTTCTCATCCAATTATTATCCTTAGGGAAATGGTCTAGCTGAATCCACAAACAAAAACTTGATCAATGTCATCAAAAAGCTACTAGATAAGAATCCCAAGGATTGGCATACCTAGCTTCATTTTTCGCTTTGGGAGGATCACACACACCACAAGGAATCCTTGGGTGATTCCCCATTTCACCTTGTTTATAGCTTAGAACCTATATTCCCCATTCACCTCAAGATCCCAACCCTCTAGTTCATTAACACCTTTTACAAAGAAGGGGATCAATGAGAGGCCCACCTAGCTGAGTTACTTCACTTGGAAGAAGTGTGTGACCAAGCCATTGAAATTTTTTCCAAACATTAGGGCATGGTTAAAAGATGGTTTGATTGACAAGCCAAAATCAAGGTCTTCAAAATTGCTGATCTAGTTCTATGCTAGGATAAGGCCCATGAGAGGAAAGGGGGACATGATAAATTTGACAAGCTCTAGCTTGGCCCCTTTTAGATTGTAGAAATTCTTGGTGATAATGCTTTTCACCTCAAGACCTTAACCGGTGAAGATGTCTTGTTACCCAAAAATGGGTAGCACCTCAAACATTATTTCCAAGCTTGAGCTTTCCTGAGTTGTTCCTATAAATATTTGTATATAAGTTATTTTAACTTGCTTTTGTTCACCTTTGTTTTACAGCCTTGCATCACTTTTGCTTTTTTCATTTCCCGACCACTTTTGTTTTACTGAGGGTGTCTCTTTGTTCCTGATGTGGTGGTTGTGCTTAACTTGACGAATGCTTCACCTTGCTGCCTGCTCTTAGTGTTGTTTGGATAATTATTCACTCTCAACTCTTGGTCTCTAGCTGATGTTGTGGGGTGGTCTCCTTACTTGAACTTTGACTTGACCTAGAATGTGACCCTTAGTTGAATCTTATCACATTTTGTCTCAGATCCTACACAAGGTAAACATTAATTGCTTCTAATGAGATGCGCAGTGGTTGTTATGACAGCCTCACAGGTGAAAATCATAAGTCTGCTTTAGTGACCATTGTGGTACCAAGGCCATTGTAAGGTTTGATGCTTAAACGATTGAGCAAAATAAATAGCACCAAAAGGATATCAAAAGGAAAAAAGAAAGAAATGTTAAAATCAAGCAACCATGTGGGTGTGTAGACAACTCTACTGGGGATATGGATACCTGATCGGTAGTAGAGAAATGTTCATGGGGTCATAGCGACAACTCCATTGGGGCTATGGACGCCTAACTAGTAGCGGAGAAATGTCCAAGTTGCTTTTGGAGTTAAACGATTCATAGCTTGTTCAATTTGATTAACCACTATTTGTTATAGTCTCCAAAGAAAAGGAATGAATTCGACACTTACACACACATCTGAGACACTTTTATGATATGATTTAGTTAAGGATCTTGTTCTCCTTCGAGTCCCTAGTTCACCTTTTGGAAAATAGCCCTAATCTATGAAACCAGAGATTTTGGGTTTTGAGTGAACATTCATCCTTAGAATGCTTAGGAGCATTCCCTAGCGGAGTCACCATTTTGTTGTACCTATAGCACACATGCCTCATTGGGAACGGGGAACCTCTCTCTTTTCACCTCACTGGGTCACTTTTTTCATTGCTTTGTTTTGCATGACCCTCCTATTTTTGAGTATTAAGTGGTCAATGATTCTTAAAGGAACCATCTTGAGTTGACCATGTTCTTCTTCCCTCAAAATTTCAAGGACTTAGGCCTTTGTGAGATTTCCCTAGCTGTTTTTCTTCAATCTTTACAACTAGTTTCCTCTGAGTAGTGTGCGTCTACACTTGTGGGCCACTCTATGCAGGTTTCCCTAGCTCCCCAACTATTTTGAAAAAACTTCACATAACGTCCTTCTATGCCCCGAGACTTGCATTGTCATTGGTTGTTTTCACTACTGATCTGCTAAATGACCAATCCCCAACTATTGTCCGACTAGTGGGCTCCGCCATTCCTGCCACCATTCTTGAAATGCTTGTTGACCAACTTTGGCACTCACCACACCGACATTAATGAGGGGCATGAAATGTTTCATTTTCTATAAATATCCCATCTTGAGCTATCATTTTCACTAATAGGATTTCTAGGACTTGTCAGAGCCTCCCACCAATGCCGTTGTCCCACCCACCAAGCTTCGTTGCTGATTCAAAGAATTTGTTTGTTGATTACTCATCTATCTTCATCAGGATTTATAGGTCAAACGTCCACCACAAGACATACTTTTAGTTTTCTTCTATTTATGTATAAAGTTGTTAAATATTGGGAGGAAAACTTAAGAATCAAATAGTTAAAGCCCCAACAATTAAAACCCACTTTTTAGAATTTTAAAATCTGTTGAAAATCACCCATGGGCCACATGCTTAACTCAAACCTCCCATGACTATTCTTGAGATAGGGCATTCATGCCCTACGGGTCTGCAACATGCTCGCTAGCATTGTTGCCTTCCCTTAAAAAAAAATGTTTTAAACTCAAAACGGTGGATACCTTCATTGGACTCACCCCTGCAGGAAGCCTCACCAGCTTGACCATTCAAGACTTTTCCAAAATTCATGAGCCTCAAAGGTGGATGCTTCGATCCTCTCAGGTCTGCAAGTGCAAGCCTCCTCCTGTGGAATACCTCTTGATCCCTGCCATTCCAAATGTCCATTTGATCACAGCTTTGCATTGGGTGGGTCCCACCCAAGTCATTACCATTTTAGCTCAACTCTGCCAGAACGTCTAAGTCCCAACCCATTACGAAGTTCTTATCATAGACCGCCATCCATGGATTTCTTCCCCAGCTTCATCATTTAAAATAGCCTTTGCAGCTTTTCTATTCACCTATCAGACCTTACCTTCACGATTGCCACCCAAGCTTAAACATAGACTTATCTTATGCAGACTATCCTTTGCGGGTTTCTGCCGACCTTTCACTACTATACAAATGACTATCTCAAATGACTGAACCATTGAGTCTTTCTAGTGGATGGGTCCCAAATCTTCCATTGGCGTCTGATCTCCCCATGCTAAAATGACTATTTATTGGCTCTTTGCGGGCCTCTCCCTATGGATTTCCATCCATAGACTATTGTGACAAGTTCGCTATTCAAAACAACCTTGGTGACCATGTCCCTACCCCATGGAGCCTGCGGTTTCCATCTCCATCTCGGCCCATATGCAAAATGACCAAATATCTAGCCAAAGGTGGGATGCCTCTTGCAAGCAACTGTTCACAGACTTCTGTCCTGCTCCTACCATTCCAAAATGGACATTGACTCCCTTCAGCCCACTATGCAGGACCCGACCCTATCATTTCCTTCTAGTTGTCCAGTAATGAACAAGAAATGCTAAAGCCCCTCACAGACTCAATGGTGTGGACCTTCCCTGCCCGACTTTTGTCTGACCAACACCCAGCATCATCCCACACCTTTTGGCTTGCACTTGTCCAAGCAACTTGAACTTCAATAACAAAGTAGTATTTCCTCTCGAGGCTATGGATCCTGCATGGTAGGATGCAACCTGTAGAACTCCACTCTACTAGCGCCATTCCCATAATGGAGTCCTAAACAACCAAGTTACCCTCGACTTCCACACACGTAAATGATGATCTTAATGCTTCCAAAACTTTGAAGTGATTTTGACCCACGTGCTAAAATTGTTCAACCTCTCTAGTGGACCCCACATCATGATCGAGTCTTAGCATAGGTGGAACCATGTGGGTCGTTGTGCTCTTTTTGTCGTCTGTCCACTATTGCCTCCAGAATGAATGTCAACCCAGGGAAGTCTGCACCCCTGGGCTCATATTTCCATAACTTCCCCAAATGAATTTCTAACCATGATCCAAGAGAAATGATAGGATCCTTGAATAATGAACTACCTAGTCTTACATCATTTTGCTATATTTTGACTGATGTTCCTCATGTTTTTATGCTTGAATATGCTTACTACTATCTTTTCGGTAGGATATATGGAACCAACTATAGGACCTTCAGAGGCAGCTACAGAAAAAGAAAAGGGGAAGAAGTTAGTAAAGCACCTAGAGGAAAAGAGGATAAAGACCAAATGGAATACAAGTTCCAAGGGGAATCCCTCAATTCTAGGGTCACCATAGATTGGAAGGAGATATCAAATACCAATCTAGGACATACTGATATTGATGAGTTCAAGAAAAGTGTCTGAATCAACCCCATAATAGAAAATGCTAGAAGGATTAAAGTAGTGGTCTAGCCAAGGCTGTTGGTTTTCCATCTGGTCTCATTGCTCCTGAGCTTGTGATGGCATGCAAAGAGGCATATCAAGAAGATACTAGAAGAATAGTTGACAAAGATGGGAATATATTAGCTAATTTGTCTGCTAAATTAATAGGGAAAACTTTCCATATCCCTACCTTTGTTGAAATGGAGAAAACATCCAAAGAATATGCTAAGCAGATGTGGGATGCTAATCCCCTCAAGTGCAATAAGCTTATCAATCAGTACTTGCTAAAGTAGAAGAGGGGAAATGCAAATAAAGTTCCCTAGGAACTCTACTGAAGTGACTTCTACAAGGATTACCATGACTTGGTAGCCTTATTAAGAAGAGTTGTGGGCCTTCTGACTATTTCCTTCTTTAAGGAGTGGATGTTGTACTTCATGGAAGAAATTCTCTTAGGGGAAGCCAAATTCTACTAGGTAGTGATGATTAGTACTTATTTTCATGAGAAATTTGTGGCCATGAAGAAGACTTCACAATTTTATATGACATCATACTTGGTCTATTTGCTTGCTGACGATGCCCAATACTAGGGACTATTTGTAGCACTAAGTCCAACTCTAGGTAGGGAATTGAAGGTCTATGATAGGTATCCCCAACTTCAATTATAAAACTTTAAGAAAGACTATTGCAGAGTCAATGATGCTTTCATAGGGAACATAATGAAACTACTTGGAGGTGATTTTGAAAGAAGATTCATCCACAATGTGAATGCCTTCATCTGCCATTTTAGATTTTTGTTCATTCAATTTACAAAATTAGCATACATTAGAGCCGAGGGTTTCTCAAAGAAGCCAAATAAGTTGCCCCGATACACAAATGACTGGCGAATAGTACTTGAACTCTCCCAACAGTTGTAGTGTGCACACACCATCCTGAGTGACAAGCATAGAGTGGGGATCCTGTATCCCCTCATATGTGGTCAGGGTATGTATGCACTGTCTGCATCCTAGTGTGCAGAGTACTCTGAGAAGAAATTGAATGAGTACAACTTGGAATTCCATAATGCCAGACCACAGGTGGACCCTTATGGCAAGTTGAAGAAGGATGTTAGAGTTGAGTATGCCCATTTGCATAAAGTGTAGGACTTCTTGGCCAATTATAGGGATGATAAGTAGGTGTGTATGCTGCATTACATGCACATAATGGCATACTTTGTCAAAAATAGTAGACTTATTTCTAGTGCCAGAACAAATTGTTGAAGAAGAAAATACGGTAGTAGATCTAAGGTATGATGCTCTTGTCAATCTACTGCTGCAATTAATTGACTAGAACAAAGAAGAGGTCAATGACCTCGATATTGTGATGAAATCGATTGAGGAGAGAACCAGAGAATGGATCAATGGGTAGATTTCCTAATTGAAGCTACAAGGGGTTACCCTAACATATGGTGAGCTCGAGGATCCACTTGAAAGTGAAACTGACAGTTCCTCTACCACTTTTTCCCCAACTGGAGAGACTTCAACGTCTCCCCCCACTACATAGTCAAAGAAGAGAAAATAAATGGTTGAACACCAATGTAAACAAAAAGTGTACTCAAGGAAGGCCTTAGAAGGTGAACCTTCCAAGAAACCCAAAAATTTAGGTAGTTTCATAGAAATTCCCACCATCCAAGAGTACCCACTCCATGAAGGAGAAGAAATGAAGGCCAAGCAGCCAAGGTCTGCACCTGCTACCTCTACTCTCATAGTCACCACTGCTGCCATTGCCACTACTGTCACCCCTCTGCCTCTCTCTCAAGAAGTCTTTTCCTCTTCTCCACCCACGGTGGACATATTTGTTCAACTTGTCTCTACTCCACCTGTAGCGTAGGTTATGGTCATAGACTCTTCTTTTTCCACCAGTTCCTCACTCTCCTCTTTCTCAATGTCTCCAATGACAACTCTTTCATTGGCTACCATGAAAAAAACAATTCCCACCCTCTCGCTCTCAGAAGCCTCTTTCCAGGAACATGCAAAACATATCAACAGAGCTATCTAGGGTGCTAATGAACCATACAGTGCAGGATTCCTTAGCAAAAAAATTTGCTATCCTCCTCATTCCTCGTCCTTTGACTGAACTACCTACAATGGAGGAAACTATGTAGATATCCTAGGAATTAGAAAGGAAAGAGAGGGAAGCAACAAGAGAGATGGAATAAGAAGCAAATGATTGCCACATGTTCCCCGAATACCATCACTTAGTAATTGATAAAGTTGTGCATGAGCAAGAAGAGGAGGAATCACATTCATCCAAAGAGGCTATTGTGGAGCTTAGCACAAAGTATATTCTGAAAACCTTTGAATTGGAGCTTGAGGAAGAGTTGGCCCAACAACTCAAGTATGTCGAGGAAGAAGTTGAAGGGAAACCCTCAAATGGAGAGAAGGATATGGGTGAGAAAATGGAGGACACTGAACCTCCAATGGGGGAGCAAAGTGAAAGCCCCAAACATGATGAAGAAATGCATCTTCTACATAAACAAGAAGAAAAGGAGAGAGAAGAAAAAGAAGAAGATAAGCCTAAAGAAGAGGTTGAGACAAGAAAGAGCCCATAAACAAAGCATCATGAAGAACATGGTCCTGAGCAAGAGGAAGAAAATAAAATATTTGAGGGGGAGGATAGCCCTAGAGAACATACCACCATCAAATTCCTAAGAAATGAAATAGTATTGATCTGGGATTCTAATGAAGAAGAAGAAGAAAAGATAGAGAAAGAGACTACAGGTGACAAAGTAATGGAAATTCAACACACCCACGAGGATTAAGGTGATCACAAATCACCAAAAGGGAAATCTCAAATGCATAAATGGGTTGAGAAGCAATTGGAGAAGAAAATCCCAACCTCGATGGATCTGAAGGAAAGGATCAAAGCCATCTTGGTTCGAGCACAAATAAGTACAAAGAAGGAAAAGAATCCAAGGGTCAGATCCCATATGACAATGGATGCTTCAAGATGCAAGATTGTGCAGGTAGCTACTCTAGTGATGGGGGAAGGAGTTAGCTACAATATTTCTACCATTGATTTAGGGACAACAACAAGAGAGCAGAGGATTGACCATCTTCAAGGGTCTGTCACCACTATTGTGCACCAAATGCATAAAGATAAGACCTCTAAGGAGGAATTAAAGGCACAAGTGATAGACTTGACAACCTATATTCAACAATGGTTGTTGGCTGAGGAGCTTCCCACCACATCATCATTGCCACCACAATTGCTATCCAAGGACCACATTGATAAGTTGGAGAGAAGAAATAATTGGACAAAGGCTATAGAGGATTGGTTTGAGTAGGTCCTTCATAATGGAAACATGGACATAGGCTACACTGTTAGGAAAACCAAGTTCTTAGAGGTACAAAAGCTACTTGAGGGAATAAATAAATTTTGCACTGACTTCCTAGAGTTATACAAGATAACATATCCCAAACTTGATGCTATCCTCAAGATACCTGAGAGATCTTGGGAGAAGGAGTTTTCTTTGGTATAAGATGACCATTGGCTTGTGAAGACATGGAAGCCAACCTTAGACCACAAAAAATAAGTTGGATAAATCCATACTTCCATAAGAAGGTTGATAATGAGACCATATATGCACTCACACCAGCTTTTATGGGTTTTGTTGCACGAGTCATCGCTCAATCTGAGTAGGTGATAAAGAATATGCAAAAATGTGACAAGGACTGGGATGATATTATGGGAAAATCTAGGAAATTTATCTTCAAAGTGCTCCAGTCAGATATAATGGAATGGAACAAGCTCCAAGCATTGATCAACAAGTTCGTTCAGAATATGACACCATCAAGAAAAATGAGGGAAATCTCATTATTGATGATGAATTCCTCACAAAGTAGTTGTAGTAGGGAATTAGCTAAAAGAAAAAAGAGCTACAGTGTTGCCACAAGGGAACAAAATAAGCTAAAAGACAAAATGTAATTTTAAATCGTTAAATGTTTGAGGGTAGGTGAAACCCTAGTTTGTAGTGAATCTTGGCCACACAATGAGATTGAATCTTGGCCATTCATTTTTCTTTTTGGACACTATAAATAGGGGGGTCTCCTCTCATTTTCAAGAGAGAGTTGAGTTGTTATGAAGACATGATGTAGAATGTTAATAGAAATTCATTGATTTGGTTGATTCTTGAGTTCCAACTTCATGTTGCATGATTCTTCTTCTCATAGTCAGTGAATTTGGATAGATTTACTTTGTTGTTCTATGTGTTTTAGTTTTCTTTAGTAGATTAGTTAATGTTGTTCATTGGTGGTGAAGAATTTTGTTTTATTGATGCCCTTCCTTGTTCATGCTTTATGCTATTTATTGATGATACAATGTAGTGTAAAGCTAGTTTGAACATTATATGAATGTTGCACTAAAATTCTATCTCTTTTTCATGCTTTATGGTGAATGAAAGGTTGAAAATCTGCACACCTTAAAAAATTGCACTTGTTTCATGAGATTGTGAGCTAATCTGGTTAAGTGGAACTAAGTTTAGGGAAGGTTTTCCACTGTAGGGTCCTTCATTATCATTGTTAATTGGTAGCTTTAGGTCTAGGAACTTCCTCCCTTCACTGCCCTTTTGACTTTTCTTCTAAATAGTGACTTTGAACAAGGCTCATTGCACATTGTAAAGCCAAATTTGAAGCTAAAATAGGAGTTTTAGACTGTTGTTTGAACCTACAACAATGGTGTACCAACTTTCCCACCTTAAGAAATCCATTCAAAGAACCAATTCCCTCAAGTTTAACCCACATAAGGTTTCCCTATGATTACCAGCAAGATCACATCAAATGCACTGATTTATTCCATTCATTTCATGACTTGACACCTAAGAGACCTTAGGGTAATTTTCATCAACTTGTTGTTGGAGATTACCTTTCAAGAGAGGTAGCATACTTGTGTGTTTCCTATGTTGAGAAGGTGCAAAAAACCCATCAACAAAACCTTTAATCTCATTTAAAGCGTAAATGAGTCTACATTCAAGGCCAACCTCTTCTTCTTCTTCACCAAAGCTTTCAACTTCTTCATCAAAGGTTGTTCAAAATTCCATGGATAGGGAATCATTCCCCTCAATCTCACAAGAACTTTCATGTTCATCATTAGATAACCTATATTCTTTTCTTGTATATAGTTTCTTGTTCTTTTTGTTGTCCTCTTCTTTCTAAGGGTTATCCGTTTCACTATGAGGGAGTTTATCAACAAAGAGACCTAATCTATCAAATTTATAACCTTTAAGGGGTAGCTTACCTCTGTATTTTCTAGAGTCTCTTCTCAATCTTATGATGAAATCAACTTATTCCTCATTAGTCTCCACAAATTTAGAAGTAGATTCTTCTACCATCTCTTTTTCAACTACAACATCTCTTATGGATATATATTTAGTCTCCTCATCTTCATTCAACTTCAGAATTTCAAATATACCACTATATATCTACTCTTGATCCATATCTTACTATCTTCACCTTCATACATCTTCTTCAACTTGTTCCAAACTTCATGTGTAGTTTGATAGTGTATAACTTTTACAACCATGGATCTTGGCAACCCCATCAAAATATCAAACCTTTCCTTAGCATCATATTGAAAATACTTCTTTCCAACAATATATGTGTGAAGAGTAGTAGGAGCCTTGTATCTCTTCTCGACTAACATCCACACATCAGGCCCTAGTAATTCCATAAGTGTCCTCATTTTGTTGCTCCAACACTTATAGTCTGATTAATCAAAGAGAAGTACTTCTACAAATGAGCCTTCCTGATTAGCCATTTTTTGTTCACTTTACCAAGATATACCCAAGCTAATTAAGCTTCTCCTAGGGAACCTAGGGATCTGATACCAATTTTTGGAGCACAAAAATCTACTGAGAGGGTGGGTGAATCAACAAATCTTAAAACCTAGCTCTTAAAAAATTTGTGTAGATTACTTCCTTAAGCTCTTAATCAATACTATAGATTAATTCCTCTTAACACTTTTTGCAAATTTACTAAACTAATATAAAGATAAACATGCACACACTCAAAATCCCATAACACATGTTGTACGTGGAAAACCCCAGATGGGAATTTAAACCATGGCACTGATAAAGGATACTTGAGTCTACTACTCAAATCCAACGTCAAAAAGAAATATTCTATTACATTGTTTAAGGGAACCAACCCTAAGGAAGCACTAACTCCCTGATTTAGGAGCACCAACTCCAAGGTGACACCAATCCCGTACACTGAGCACCAACTTAGTTATTTGATGGCACAAACCAATCAGACTTACAAAAAAGTATTACAATTTGTTCTATTGAACACAATTTTATGTTGCAACTATATTTTCAACTCACTCTCTACTCAACACCTTACTCAATATTCTTTATAATTTTTCTATATGCTTTTTCTACATCCTCAAAAACTCATCGCTCTACTCTGCACTCTCTTCTTTTTTTGTTCTGCACTTAGAGCATTCTTTGTTCTACTCTCTGAATATTATCCCAGATTTGAATCTCTATTTTTGTTTGGGTTCTACTCATTCAAAATGTGAATAATCTATCTAGTACACTACTCTCTCATTACTCTTCCTTTGAGAACTACATAATAAGCAATACATAACTCTCTTTAGCTCTTTTTTCCCCTACAAACTATTCTCACTCAACTCACATTCAATAGATGCAACACAGACAATTTTTTGATTGTTTTCTTTCTTCACTGACCTTCAATTATTGCCTCAGGATTCTCACACAAGATCAGATCATCTAGAACCATTTTTTAGGGTTTCTATACTTTCTATCTTCTCTAGCAAGCTTCTCGATCATCTCAAGTCATGCACCACTTGTATAGATTCATTGAATGATAACCTATCAAAACCCTAGAATCAAATATGCATTAAATGTATTTCCTTCCATGATCGATCTAATCTTGATCTCTCTCAACATAGCAATCTGTGATACTGACCTATGAATCAAATCTCCAATTAGATAGTAATTGATGTAGTTGAATGAATTAAATCTATTCACTGTGGTAGTTACCATTCAAAACCCTCGTTTACATAGACTTATCCATTGAGCATCTTCACATTTGAATCTAGGTCATCAATCCCTATTCTTCGTACCATGATCCTATGATCTTTGTTCATCTCAATATGTTTAAAAATCACCACCAAATTAATCAACTTTATACTGGCATCATCAATCCTCATCTAATGACTATCTCTTTACACCATCAAAGACATTTTAACATATTAGGATGAGATACATTCAGGTCCCTTTGATAAACACCACTCCTTCCTAAATCGTTGGAAACGGATATGGGCCCACAAAATCTTAGCGAGTTGGCAAGCTATCACCATTTGTCATCCACGTCATCACCATGTAATTCACAATAATGATGTGAATTAATCTATCACTCAATCACTAGGAACCACCTATTTGCACGTGCCACCTTCCACCATCATCACCTCCCTCTTGGGTCCCACCAAGGTCATCGTTAGGACTTTGTTGTGTTACGGGAACTTCAAAGCAACTCCCACTGATATTCATCTTTCTCTTTGATGAGGTGATCTTATCATTTGATCAAAATTCTTCATTCTCTTTCATTTGATTTGTAAGGCTTGATCAACATCATTGATCAAGCTTTATTGCTATGTCGAAGAGACAATAAAGTGACTCCTACCGATATGATGTGGTCTCGCTGATATATCTTGTAGCCTCAATTAGGTGGTCCCTATTGCCCACATGTCATCACATGTCACTATCTCATCTGGTCCCACCTTATGCTTTTTCTACTTTTCCTTGTGTCGAAGGGACTTCATTACATAGGAGAGACTAAAATTTCTCACTCCAATAAGGTGAAGTCTCCTTAATAAGGTTTTATCAAAATGTCAAAGGGACAAATCATTTGGTTCTGCCAATATTTATTTGTCTCCTTGATATATCTTGTAGCCATGAAGAGGTGGTCCCCACTGGCCACATGTCTTCCATGTCAACATCATGTAGCCAACAATCACCAATGTGACTTGATGTATCAAAAAATCACATTGTGGCACCTATCTTGTTGACATCATACTCCACTAACTCATGTCGGTCATTGTAGTGTCTAAGTGACTCTAAAGAAACTCACTTTGATATCCAACAATCTCTTTGAACAACTTCATTTGATCTCCATCATTGATCAAATTCAGTTTGATCTCTATTGTTGATTGCATGCCCTTTCTGTTTTTCATTACATCGAAGGGACCTACATCTTGGTTCCACCAATATCTTCCTTTCCCTCTGAGGAGGAGTCTACAACCATTGATTAAACAACACTTGATATCCGTCATTGATTAACCTAACATTAGTGTTTCAAAGAGACTTAAAATATCTCTTGTTGATAAGGTGTTGTATCTCCAATCAATTGAAGACAAATATTTCTTTTGTGACTTAGGAAGCATTGTGACCAATAAATTTTTCTTGGACCAGTAGACTATAGGAAAGGGGGTTAGTTCCCCAAATGACTTCAAAGGATTAAGTTGTTACTTAAGCTACCTACAAGTTGTAATAACAAGTCAAAAAGGAAATAAAAAATCTATTAGAGAACCATGACTGAAAAAACCTTAGGGTTTATTTGTAAACTGTAGTTCTGATCGAGATCATAAATAAATCCATTATGAGCATCCAATACTCATCTAAATATGAAAATTATATATCTAGAATGCACTCAAAAAACCCACATCAAATCTACTGTGTATTTTCACCTCTATCTTCTGGAAGAACCCTCTTCAACAATAGGTAAATATTACATGACAATATTGTAGCATATGTAGACACATACTTCTTTCACCAACAACATGTACCAATGCTTCTAGAACTAGATCCAATGCATACTTTATCTCTCCTTGATAGATCAATGATACCTTTTGTCATCATACCAACAATCTTCCCTCATAGGATCACTTCCTCTTACCTCTGATCTCTTCTTTGACATCAATGACACCTTTTACATTAATGCTAACATCCACACTTGCAAGATCAATTCCATCTCACTTATGATCCTTGTTTTGACATCAGCTCCATTTCATCTCTGATCTCACCTTTTGACATCAATGACAACAATATGACAAAAAAAACCCCCATTCTAAATTTTCTCAAAGCTATAAAAATATTTCCCAATGTTTCTAGTGCATTGCAGTAAAAATTATCTTTCTTAGATAAATATTTTGATATCATATCTTTGAAGTTTTTCTTTAGAATAGTAATATTCTCCAAGCTATTTTTTTTTAATCCAAAATGTTAGCTTCAAAAGATGTACTTAATTAATTATGATGTCAACCAAAATGGGATTATAGAAATTGATCAATCTTTTAAACTCAATGCCAAATTATTTTAGAACCATTGATTTTTATCTAATACTTTTCAACCATTTAGCACAATCATTTTCTTTAGATTTACTCAATAAGTTCACATTAGTTGTAATATTTGTGTATTTTTTCATCATATCCTAGACTTATTTCAATAATAAATTATAAACATGATCCTTTTTCTTGCAACTTGACAATCAATATCAATTACCTTATTTTTCTCTAGAATATGCTCATACAAATTCATAACTTCCTCAATACATTAAATCATTATGGGTAACATTTTCCACCAAGCTATTTGCTGCTCTTCTATAAATTTTATACTTACCAATCCTTTCAATGGTGTCTAATATTATTCTATCTAGAGGAACATTAAATGAAGTGGATGGTAGATCACTTAGTTATTTTGTATAAGTATCAATGGTAGATTTGATATTGGAAGTTAATACCTTTACCCGATCGTCGAGATTTTCATTAGCTTCTTTTTATTTACCCAATCTTTCAATTAGTTTTATAGCTAATACTTGGGTATTGTGAATATCCCCCTCCCAAGTAGATGGATCCAATTAAAATCTATTGATACTAAAATTAATTTATGCAAAATAAACCTTATTTTCATCCACAAGTTTAACAAACTCCAAAAATTATTTTCTATAATAATAGACTATCAAATAAGAAGTTATATTGAACTTCCTTCATCAGGGAGTATTCTTTAACAATGTTGCAATTGCATAGAAACTTGGATAGAATACTTAGGCATGCTTCCTTTTGTTCCTTGTGTTGACTCTTTGTACCAAGGTGAAGGAGATGATATTGTTTAGTTTTTTAAAGTGATAAGAGGAAAAATATTTCTTGGGATAGAATTAGAACTTGTGTTCACTAGTGGTGAAGATGGAGGGGGAGAAGGTGGAGGAGTGGGAGTGCAAGGAGGATCTGTGTGTGGTGAAGAGGAATATTGTGAAGAAGGTGGTGGAAAGGAAGGAATATGAACTAACTATGGGTATTCTTTAACATGAGCTAAAGAACTACCCTCTTACTTTTGAGGGGGAGCTTGCTTAATCCCTAACTTATTTCTTAGAACTTGACACTTTTCTTCACATTATTTCAACAAATTTAATCTTCTCTTAAGATTTTCCTCACCATAAGCTCCTATTTAAGTTGATTTTTTCCATTTTAGACTATACATGAATATAATAGATGAGCTAGAGGAAGAAGAAGATAACTTTTTCTACTTACTATATTGTGTTTAGAAGTTGGTCTATTGGTAATACTTTTAGAAACTCTAAACCTAATCCACCTTTTCATTTTCAAGAACACATGTTTTTATCTCATTAGTATCAATTTTTTTATTTTTCTTCCCAATTAATTAGAGGGGAATGTTACATATGAATAGTAGAATTGAAAATAGGCTCCATCAAATCTAAACCATCTTCTTCGGTATAATATATATTCCATTATGAATTATAACTCTAGAAGTACTCCATACTCATTCACATCAAATACTTTCTTCTTACTTCCAATTCATCTACACAATCCTCCCAAAAATATTTAACATGGTGTACATGATTGTATGCAAAATATAAATTATCCTCGACATAGTTCTTTCAATCAAAGAACAATCTAATTGTATAAGAATTTATTCCTATATTTCCCACCTATATATTTTTTATATTTTTGCATCTAAAAGATACTTACAAGTGTAATAGTTAATACTTAAAAGAGATGGATACCCTAATTTCTTCTCATCTCTACGTGTTTTTCTATTTACTACTGTCTAGCTACATATTTAATGAAGATTAAAGAATCACTTACATACTTGGTAAATTTATATGGAACAACCTCGTAAGAACTCAACCTAGGATATTTAAACTCAAGAAGTTTAATAAAAAGTTACTATATCATGTGATTAATTCAAAATGTTTCTATGAAAATTTATACAATATATTCTTCAAGTTCTTTCATAGTTAACATGTTGAAAGCATCTTAACTATGAAATAACTTGAAGGAGATATTATTCTATGAAATCATCATTAGCTCTCCCAAAATTCTTATTTCCAACATAATTCTAAAGCTGAGGTTAATAGTTTATAGATTTGCATGGTGTTATCATATTATTATTATATTTACAAACCAAGACACTCCTTCATGCTTACAATATCATGGAACAAATAGGAAGACATGTAAATTTTTTTAATAAAAATTTCAATCAATTGATCATGCAAATGATCACTTATTATTCCTTGAATTAACATACAATAAGTCATAAACAATGTTGAGAATAAATTAGCAAATTCAATATTTAAAAATAAGATTGTATTTATTCAAAACAATTCAATTTAATAGAGTGATTATAGTAGATACCCATCCATTAAAATTTTGTAACATAAGCCTTTGGTAATTTGAAATGTTCCTTGTATAGGTATCTTCAACCAATGTTTACGTTTCATATGAAATGTGATCCTAGATCTAATTGGATTAACTAGGATTACTTATTTTCACTTACTCAAAATTAAACATAAGTGGAATAGGGTTTTGATGACTAACTTTCTATCACAATGGAGAGCCAATCCCCTAGTGATTTATGTTTGTGATTGTTAGTGCAATTGTTATTACATTATGTAGTTATTAGTTAATGTGGTTATAGCAGTTTATACAACCTCATCCTATGATAGTTTGTAATCCTCCTATATGTATCCTTTCATACATAACTATGAATCAATCAAGAATTCACCAACATTTAGTATCAGAGCGATGTGATCTTATGCTTTTGAAAGAAGTGTTAAAGGGAAGTTCATTTGAAGAACAATGAAGTTGAATTCTATTGAAGAAGAATAGTGTTGAATTCTACTCATTTCTAAATGTTGAAGATTGTATAATGAGGAAAATGAAAGAGTTATGTGTATGGATGATGATGAAGTTGTACACATGCTAAGAATTCCTCTGCCAAATATTCCAATCACTAATCTACATAAGGAGGAAAAAATTCTGCATAATAGAGCAGTAATTTGTTTGGGCACCAACATAAGAGAGTAGTAATTTGTTTGGGCATTTTTGAAAGGAAATGGAAACATTGATAGAGGAGGAAAGTGGTATTTTCTACTATAAGTGCTAGATTCCTTCTATAGTTTGAAATGTGTTAAGAAGCTAGAACTGTAAGATTTCTGAACTTTATTTAACTGGAGTTACGATTTTATGTCTATTTTATATGACTATGCATGGTGATGGGTTTTCTTGTATGAGAATTGAATGAATGCATTGGAGGTTTAAAATCTTGAGTTATGTGAAATAATCCTAAAACATGGTGAAATTGATGAAATTGTGTGGTTGTTCATTATGGTGAATTTGGAGTATGGACAGACACTGAGAGGGGGAGTGAATTAGTGTCTGATAGACAGACCAAAATTTTTAAACCTTTTAAATTTTGACAAATACTTCTTGTTTAGATAACCTTTCGATTGATAACAGAGTAGAGTGATTACTTTGAGAGAATTCATGAAAAGGGGTAAACAAACAAGATTAACATAGTTCATTAGACAACTTATTCCAATATGATTTGTGTGAGATATCTTGCACTTGAAAAAGATGTGACTGATATTTTTTAACAATCAAAGCATGATGAAAAAATGGGTGCAACTCATAATACTGTGTAAATGAAGACCAACATCATTGAATCACTTTAAGACCACTAGATTTCAATGCAACTTTATGAGACACTGCAACAACTGTGCAACTGAATGACACATGATAAGCATTGAAACAATAGAGAACTTTAGTATGTTGTGAAAAATTGAAACATAACACTCTTGAACAATGGAGGAACATGTGATGTGATAGATTAAATTCTTTTCATCACAACATGCAAAACATGTTTTTTTAAATATAATTTTTAAACTAGTTTGCAACATATGACTGTGAAAGTACTTATAGCATTGTAACAATAGATCACATTAACATTGTAGAAATAAGATTGATAATACACATTAATGCATCTAATAACTTATGAAAATGAGATAGACATGAAAAAAAATCACACCAAGAATCATCACATAACACATTATATGTCTTGAGTGGAAAAACTTCTTGGGGAATAAAAACCACTCAAAAAATATATCACTTTATTTAGATAGAGCACCAACTCTACATAGTTTAGGAGCACCCACTTCAAGAAGCACCAACCCCTCACTAATTTAGAACACCAACTCCATTACAATGCAACACAATTACAATATTCTATTAGAACCCTAGAATTGCAGTTTGCAGTCCTAGAATTTCAATAGAAGACTATAAATATTTTCAATAAGCACATTGAAGAATGTTGTATGAGAATGAAAACATCTTCCTTTATATAGATATCTGAGATTTAGAAGGATTTCCAATGTAATACAACTTCTGGACTGAATATATGAAACATCATCTTCCTCTTTCAAGTAACCCAAAAAAATGCTTGAAAGCCATGTTTTAAAGGCACTGTGAATAACAACCTCTAAAATTAGTTTATGTAACTATAAACCAACTCGGGCTAGGGTTTTAGAATAAGAAACCCTTTTACCAATTTTGCATCTAAAACAAGATGAGTATATTTCAATTATAGCCCAAGAGAAGAATCATCAGAAATCCTATAGGATTTTTAACCAAACTTTTCAAACAAGTTCCTTAAGAAAAACATTATCAACAAATTATTCAAAAAACCAACATCATTAACCTTCTCTTTAACCAACTAATCCAAAGCCTGTATTAATTTTTTTTTGCAAATATATGGTGGAAGAAACTAAATCAGAAACATGATGACCTGTCAAGAAGTTCCCAATGACCTAGCTGGTAAGATGTCACCGAATCTCCATTGACTATTTTCACATTCGAGCTCTCAATAGCTTACAGTCAACATTCAATATCAATAGAAGTGCCAATACATCGAACCATCCTTTACACAAATATTCTTTTAGAGTGTTGATTGCAAATCAGAAAACATATGGCGATTGCTAGGGTTCTAGAACTATACATAATCCATAATAAGTTTTCCCTAGCTTTTACTTCGAGTCTTTCAAAGACTTTATAAAAAACAATGATGCTTTGAAGTGCGATAACAAAAACTGAATAATACACATTATTTAATCATATATCATAATTATTTTGAGTTCAATGTCAAAGTCTTCTGCCACGGATGCCGACACACATTATTGCCACATCATAACCAAACATACGCTGCTTGTGCCAAGTCACCAATTCAATAATCAATGAATTTCAAAGCAACAAATGATAACATTCATAGTCAAATACAATCATAATACGTTGCACTACCAGGTCATCTAATGAATGAAGCTAATAACACGTGTTTGTGTGTTGTAACTCAACAAATAGGTCAACACTACTCGATATAAGCACTATACCCGAAACATTAATCAAAAACAATATTGTTTCGTTGTTATTTCCATATCAAAAAAAATTTAAGGTGTCAAAGTTCAAAGCTTCTATAATGCCGATGTCACATACATACAATGTGACTAATTTCTTAAAGCTTTTGAGCCACAAAGTGAATTTTACCTACCAATCATCTTGAAGAATCAAACTACAAATCATCTTGTCAAACACTGCCAATACCATCATATACAAATCCAATCTGAGAATGCAACATATCAATCACAAATATTCTCATGTCATCAAACCACTTTTGACATCAAGGAAAAACTAACACATAAACAACTAGAATCCAACAAACTCCCCCTTTTTCCTTGATGGAAAAACACATATCATATCTCCCCCTTTCTGCCTCAATGACAAAGAATGAAAGAAGAGAATGTGAGATGCCATGAATATAAATTGAAACCAGCCAACACAATAACCATCTGAAAGGAGAAATGTAGAATCAAAAACTATCAACATATCACTAATTTAGTCAAAATCAAATAAATTTGTTTCATATATCTCCTTGTGTTAATCACATGAGCAAACACAATATATTTACATCCACAACAATCAAATAACTTGTCTGCACCAAATATCAACTATGTAAACAATGTTTCCAACATGAATAACCATGTACCAAGGGATCAACTATGCACTTCTCAATAGTTTTAGTCACTTGAAAGGTAGCATCTACAACATATGAGCTTCTCCCCCTATTTGAGATAACAAAGAAAATAAGATTATCAAAAATCTCATTGCAAATCTCTTTCAAGCATGGTACTGTCATAAAACATGATACTATTCAACATCTATCATAATGACACAAGAATCTACATAAGCTTAAAGCACACTATGAGAAAAGAAAATCCCTAGATACTCTTACCAATTAGCCTTGCTCCTAGTTTGTTACTTGGTGTAGATATCATAAGCATAAACAAGATCACATAATTTTCAAAGTCTTAGAAAGAGATCCATAATCATAAACAAGTTGATCATTATCTTGACAACATAGGATCATTTATGATACTTCCCATTGGCCATACCAAATTCAAACTCCACCTTGCAATATTACCTTGTAAAAACATATTGTCACCTTCATAAATTTACGAGGACACTAGAAATTGCAAAAATATTAGAATACAAAAGCACAACATGATCACTATCCTAAGAGTGCAATATTTTGTCACCAATCACATTTTTAAGTCTGCAACCCCTTGCAACTTCTATCATGAATACAAGACTCCACACAGTTTCAGATATAAAACTTACTTCAAGACAACAACTCCATAAAACATAAAACTCACACCTTGATCACATTCCATGGATATCTTAAACAAAGATGACTATCTCAACAAAACCATACATAATGCTTGTTACAATTGCATAAGATTTGTCACCATTATGACTAATTCACCTGATACCACTTGTAGTTTACAAAATTTTGTACTCCTGTCAAACTCATATCTACACCTTATGAATTATGCCATCAAAGCATCAAACTTTCCAAAGAACTGTAATTGTACTTCCAAACTTGAATTCCTACAATGAACGTGTTAGTGGAAACACATACAAGATGGTGAGAACTTTAGAAGATCACAATACAAGAATATTCATTAGCTTAATCCTTCTCATTGCCTGAATGATAGGAAATGAAAGGCTCCATCAAATTAGCACATAAACCTCAACAACCTGTAACAAAAAATCTGTTATGCAGAGTACAATAATCATGATGATCTTTGTTATATCCAAAACTGTCAATATTTGAGACCTTTTATTTAACAAGTTGGCTATTTACTTCTTTTGAATTTGTTAGCGACATATACCTCTAATATCATATGCATACCTTCATTAAAAATTCAATTAGAATAAACAGAATGAAAATTTGACATTTACAAATCTTTTCTTTACTTCTAATACCACCAATAGCAGTTACATGTTGTCATACCTCATTTTTGACTTCATAGGGGTAAAATATGTTACCATAATAGACTCCCCCTGAGTCTTTGCTTCTTCTCAAGACCTGGATGACATTACATGTGCAAGAAGTGTACATGAAGTTTTCAAAAATTCACCTTTATTACTCTTCTTGTCATCTTGATTGCTCTTTCTTCTCCACACCAATGTAAACTTTTTCATTTGTTTTTTTAAAGTGCTTATCTTTGTATTAAATCTATGTTGATGTACTTTACGCCCAACATTATTACATCTGAAACAAATGATCTTATGATTGATCTAAGGAACAAAATACTTCCTATGGACATTTCCAATTTTGTTCCCTACATAATTATCACTTGTATTCATTCTACAATCTCTTCTTAAATGATCAAAATTGTTACAATTGTAACACACCCCATTCTCATTAGAATGAATCTTATTTGACCATCTTATGCAATCAATTTCCTTATGAACAAAGTCATTACAAACATAACAATATCCTTGAAAATAATGATTTTGCCTAAATAACTGATCATGCCAAGGATGTGAAGATCTGAAAACATTTCTCCTTTCTCTGTGAATATCTTTAAACTATCTTCTAGTAGTAGTGTTATCCTTTGGTGCAGCAATATGGTGACCAAGATCAACCTTCATTCTTGGTGTTTTCTTGACTATAAACCTCTTTCCATTTGCAGTAGTAAACACTGTCTCATGTTTAGATTCTTTTCCAAAGCTTTGTCCAACCTCATATCCCACTCCTGTAGGATCCTTAGAATGCTTTTGTTTCCAATCATCTCATTGAATAGATTAGTACTATGATCAAATTTTTTATTTTTACGTAATTGAACCTTTACACTTTCAAGCTCTTTCATTAATGCAACTACTTCTCCTTCAAGTTTTAGACATTCAATCTTTTTAACCTCCAAATAAAACCTTACAACATTTGCTATCCTCTTACATTATTCAATTTCAATTTTCTGACTTATAGTCATATCATCTTTAAGAGTTAGTTCTTTTAACAAGGAATCAATATCTAAACATTTATTTAATGAAGCAACCTCATTTTCTAGTTTATTGCACAATTCATCATTGTATTTTAACTTGACTTCCAATCCCTCTTCAGTCCTTTTTCTATCAACCATTTGAGCTTTTAGAAATTCAGTAATCTTTTTCAAATTTACCATAGTTTTGGTTTAATACCTTATTAGTATTAATACCCTTTTGAAGTTGTACCTTAAGTTCCTGATTTTCTCGTTTAAGAATTTTAAGTTCATCTAAGGAAGCAAGCAGTTCTCCTTTCAAATCAACCTCAAACTCATCACCTTCACATTCTTTTTCACCAAATTCTTGTTCAAAGTCACTTACTAAGTGATCTTTGTCTTCTCCAACTATACGATCACTTTTAGTATCAACTGGCAGGGTTATTTCTTGAGACAAAATTTTACTAGACTTGACAAGGGTCAGTTGATCAATTTTTTTGCTTGACAATAGTGGTTTTATTTTGAACTTTGTTTCTTTTGCACTTAGCCATAATAAATACTCCACGACTAGGAAACCCTAAGTTGGTTAGACTTATGCATGGGTATGGCTTTGATACCACTTGTTGGAGTATGGAAAACCACTGAAAGGGGAGGTGAATCAGTGTCTGATAGACAAACCAAAAATTTTAAACCTTTTAAATTTTGACAAGAATTCTAGTTCAGATAACCTTTTGATTGATAATAGAGCAAAGTGACTAATTTGAAAGCATTCATGAAAAGGGGTAAACAAACAATATTAACTCAGTTCATTAAAAAAATTATTCCAATATAATTTTTGTGAGATATCTTGCACTTGCAAAAGATGTGACTAACATTGTTTAACAATCAAAGCATAATGACAAAATGGGTGCAACTCATAATACTATGTAAATGAAGACTAGTATCATTGAATCACTTTAAGACCACCAAATTTCAATGCATCTTTATGAGACACTACAACAACTATGCAACTGAATGACACATGATAAGAATTGACACAATAGAGAAATTTAGTATGTTGTGACAAATTGAAACATAACACTCTTGAACAATGGAAGAACATGTGATGTGATAGATTTAAAAATTCTTTTCATCACAACATACAAAACACGTTTGGTTAAATAGAATTTTTAAACTAGTTTGCAACATATGACTATGAAAGTACTTATAACATTGTAATAAAAAATCACATTAACATTGTAGAAATAAGAACTGATAATAAACATTAATGCATCCAATAACTTATGAAAATTAGATAGACATGAAAACAATCACACCAAGACTCATCACATAACACATTATATGTCTTGAGTGGAAGACCCTCTTGGGGAATAAAAACCACTCAAAAAATATATCACTTTATTCAGATAGAGCACCAACTCTACATAGTTCAGGAGCACCCACTCCAAGGAGCACCAACCCCTCACTAATTTAGAACACCAACTCTAGGAGCACCAACTCCATTACAATGTAACAAAATTACAATATTCTATCAGAACCCTAGAAGTGCAATTTGGAGTCCTAGAATTTCAATAGAAGACTATAGAGATTTTCAATAAGCACATTGAAGAATGTTGTATGAGAATGACAACATCTTCCTTTACATAGATATTTGAGATTCAGAAGGATTTTTAATGTAATAAAACTTCTGGACTGAATATCTAAAACATCATCTTCCTCTTTCAAGTATCCCAGAAAAATGCTTGAAAGCCATCTTTTGAAGGAAATGTGAATAGCAGCCTCTGAAAGTAGTTTATGCAACTGTAAACCAACTTGGGTTAGGGTTTTAGAATAAGAAACCCTTTTACCAATTTTGTAGCTAAAACAAGATGAGTATATTTTAGTTATAGCCCAAGAGAAGAATCATCAGAAACCCTATAGGATTGTTAACCAACCTTTTCAAATAGACTCCTTAACAAAAACATTATCAAAAAATTATTCACAAAACCAACATCATTAACCTTCTCTTTAACCAACTGATCCAAAGCCCATATTAAACAAAATTTGCAAATATATGGTGGAAGAAAATAAATCAGAAACATGATGACCTGTTAAGAAGTTCCCAACAACCCAGTTGGAAAGATGCCACCGAATCTCCACTGACTACCACATTTGAGCTCTCAATAGCTTATTGTCAATGTTCAATATCAATCAAAGTTCCAATACATCGAACCATCCTTTACACACATATTCTTTTAGAGTGTCGATTTGCAAATCAGAAAACATATGGCAGCTGCTAAGGTTATAGAACTATACACAATGCATAATAAGTTTTCCCTAGCTTTTATCAAAAACAATGATGCTTTGAAGTCCGGTAACAAAAACTCAATAATATGCATTATTTAATTAGACGTCATAATGGTTTTGAGTTTGATGTCAAAGTCTTCTACCACAGATGTTGACACACATTATTGCCACATCATAACCAAACATACACTACCGGTGCCAAGTCACCAATTCAACAATCGATGACTTTCAAAGGAAAAAATGATAACATTGATAGTCAAATACAATCATAATACCTTGAATTTCTAGGTCATCTAATGAATGAAGCTAATAACACATGTTTTGTGTGTTGTAACTCAACAACTAGGTCAACAATACCCAATACAAGCATTATGCCTGAAACATTAATCAAAAACAATATTGATTCCTTGTTATTGCCATATCAAAAACTTTTAAGGTGTCAATGTTCAAAGATGAACTATAATGCCAATGTCACATAAATATAATGTGGTCCAATAATTTCTTAAAGCTTTTGAGCCACAAAGTGACTTTTACCTATGAATCATCTTGAAGAATCAAACTACAAATCATGATTTTAAACACTGTTAGCACCATCATATACAAATCCAATATGAGAATGTGGCATATCAATCACAAATATTCTATGTCAATGAGCCACTTTTGACATCAAGGACAAACTAACACATAAACAACTGAAATCCAATAGAATTCTATAACTAAGGTGTCAGATATATTTTTCATTAGTTAAAGTTACATTGCCTATTGTTGCACATTAAGTAGAAGAAAGAACATGTATGTTGATGAGAGGACACATAAGTATAAAATATACTTGTTAATTTATTTTATGCAAACTAGGTAATTAGTACAATCATTTGATAAATGAAGGAATTTCATATTCAAAGGTAGATGTAAGACTAGAAGTATTCATTTGAATAGTGACAAAGGAGGCTTTGTGGGTATTTAATTTGAGATTAATCATTCATTTAGAGCTATTAAAATGATCTTAACTCAAAGGAAGATGAACTATCAAATGCATTATAATGGATGAGTTTGAAGGAATTCAAACTTGATTATACCTCTATGCTTCATAATATTATTTTTCATGATTTTGCATATGTGGAGTGATAAGTTTGGAATAGTAGTATAAGGGAGATATTATTTCAAAGGTTGACTAGTCTATGGGTCTATCATTAGTTGAAATTTATATTGTCATTTTAATCATGGGTTCACATGTCAAATATTTCTTATGCTTTTGGAGCCATCTTTGTTACACATTATGAGGCCTCCAAAGACTAATCTAAGGCATTAGATGGATAAAGTGTAATAGGGTCACATTAGAAGTTGGTGGCACCAGAGGATGGAGGAATTTCCATCATCTCAAGTTAGCTTCTCACTTTGAGATGATGCTTTGCATGAGAAGAATTTTTGGCATTAATTTTTTTTCTTTTTCTTGTTGCTAACAACTTTGAAAATACATATATTGTGAAGTTTGATTTTTGGAGATATGTAAGGGGTTTGGTGAAGAGCTCAGTATGGATTGTTTCCTAGAGATTTCATGAGATTGTGACAAAGGATTATACCTTTACGAGGGTCGAGGAGACAACTTGGAGGATGGTTGTCCAATAATCATGGTCTGGACCAAGGATTATACCTTTATGAGGGTTGATGAGATAACTTGGAGGATTTTTGTCCAATAATGATGATCTATGATTCAAGAGTTTATGGGAGGAAGAACTTGAGAATTCAGCTCAAAGCTACACATTTGTGAGGGTTAGAAGGAAACTTGGAGGAGTTCCACTTGATTCAAGATTTTTTTCTTCAAAAGAAAAATATTCTTAAGAATGTATACATATTTTGTAATAAAAAAGTTTTGTTATGTAAACCTTATGGGGGTTCTTTAAAAAAGGTGAATTAGAGATCTCAAGGATACATTTGTAGGAATAATGTAATAAGGGGGGAATTTTAGCATAATGGTTATTACATTGTGTAGTTATTAGTTAATACATGGTTATGAGAGTTTATACAACTGCATCCTATGATAGTTTTTAATCCTCCTATATGTATCATTTGATATAGAACTATGAATCAATCAAGAATTTTCCAATAGTGATGTGATGTGTGGATGATAAATTTGATGTGTGATTTGACATATAACCCTAAATTTAAACCTATAATTTATCGAATAGATGAAAACAAAAGTTACCAAATTGACATGGATATGATAAGTGACAATAGAGAGGAGCTTGAATTGGCTGTTCTAGGGTGTAAAGACACCCTAGACTGAACTCCTGCTTCTCTGGATTTGCAAATTCTAGATTGTGTTGGAAAATGATTGATAACTTAATATTTGACATTACATTTACATTTATAGAAAGGAGGAAGTGAAGCAGTTTAGAAGTGAAGTGGTTGAATGGAGACAGTTAAGTAACTGTATACAACTAGTTACAATGTAATATGCAAACATTCCCCCCCTTATTACATTATTCTTACAAATGTAACCCCTAAAAGCTCTTATTCACCTTTTAAGGGATCCCCCTTAAGGTTTACATAATATAACTTGTTGATTACAAAATATATATATACAATCTTTCTGAAGATCTTCCTTGAAGAAACATATTTTGAATTAGGTGGAAATCCTCCAAGTTGCCTCATAACACTTAGAAAGGTGTAGCTGCAAGCTGAATTCCTTAGCTCTTTCTCCCATGAAATCTCAAATTACATACCATAATTATTGTACAAACATCCTCCAAGTTGTCTCCTTGATCCTCATAAGGGTATAATCCTTGGTCCTAACCATAATTATTGGACAACCATCCTATAAGTTGTCTCCTTGACCCTTGTAAAGGTATAATCATTGGCCATACTCTCATGAAATCTCTAGGAAACAATCCATATTGAGCTCTCCACCAAACCTCTTACCTATCTCCAAAAATAAAACTTCACAATATATGTATTCTTCAAATCTATTAGCAACAACAAGAAAAAGAAAAAAATTATAGCAAACAATGCTTCTCATACAAAGAATCATCTCAAAGTGAGAAACTGACTTGACATCATGGAAAATTCTTCCATCCTCCGATACTACCAGCCTCTAGTCAATGGCTTAAAGTACCAGTCCACTAAAAATAGCAATAGAAGATGCACTGCAACCTTTGATAGAGGGGTAACAAATAGAATAGAATCTTGATCAATCACTCCATTGATAGACCCTTGCTTCAAAGATTCTACTAGAAAAATGTAATTCTATCTATCAATATCCTTACCTACCATAGGTAGACAATCTCCAAAATCTTGGTCAATACAAATAATATGTGTGGCCATGATTTAGAACTGACTTACTAATATGAATCTATAAACCACAAATCAACCATTCAAGTAGATGCAGCCAAAACTATGATCTCATATGTTGTAAATGACTATTGTAGTTCTTAAATCATTTTGTAGATATGTCAAGCATATTTCTCCTCACAAATTGCATGAAATGACTCCCTAAAATTTCATAGATCCTCATAGATTTAAAGCTAACAAATATATCATGCAAATTCTTTAATCATTTCATGACCCATTTTTAGTTACCAAACAAACTCCATGCTGAAATTTTTCTTATAAATATTTAATATTCATAAGAGGATTTCTGCCCCCATGTTAGATTTTCAGGGGTTACTTCAAGCTTCCCTCAATGTAAACTTGTAGCCAAGTTGACCTACTAGCAATTAATTGTGGTAAGTGATTTTGAATTTAAAATGAAGAGCTCATTTTTGAGCAAGTAACACAAGACAAAAGGAAGGAATTTGTTGGTTTTGGTAAGTCATTTTTATTTTTGTATTTTGAGAATACCCTACAATAGTAGAAGGAATGTTTAGCACAAAATAAGGAGACAACATACAGAAGTAGGGAATGTTATGCAGAATCAACAACTAGTTACAATTTAACAAAAGCAGTTTCAGCACTGCAGTAAGCAACAATATAGGTGTGAGTGTAGCACCATTTTCTATTTTTTTGGTGTAAAATAGAGAATGTACTCTTTGTTTTGGTAATTTTGTGAAAACAGGAAAGGAATATATAAATCTGTATTTTATGTCATACATTTTGCTATCTCTTTGCAAAATTTTGTGTGTGTTTTTTTTTTTCTATTCTGTACTTGATTCTGTTACAACACATCTTTGTTTTTCTATATTGCTACACCCCTTCCTACCAACAAGTGGTATTAGAGCCCTATTTTTGTGGGTAGTTAGTTTTTTATTGTGAGTAAAGCCCTAGGTTATCTATGCATTAAGTTTTCTTAGATTTGAGAGTGAGAAGAATGGAAGGTGGTGAGAGCAAAGGTTGGAAGAAACCACCAAACTTTGATGGGCAGAACTATGATATATGGGATAAGAAGATGAAGAAAATAATTTTTGCTCATGACCTATGGGAATTGGTCATCAATGTTTTCAATGATATCACAAACCCAAATGTATTTGTAGCCCTTTCAAATGCACAAAAAAATCATATGAAAGAAAATAGGATGAAAGATACAAAATCCCTCAGTTTGATTGAAGCAACCTTGAGTGAGGCTATTTTCCCACGTATTACAACATCAAACTATGCAAAAAAATATTGTTAAATTCAGCAAAACAACTATAAGGGGACATATAAATTGAGGTTAGCTAAGTTGCAACTCTTGAGAATAAATTTTGAGACTTTACTAATGAAAGATAATGAGTCCATTTCAGATTATCACACTAAGGTTTCAACCTTGATAATCAGTTGAGATTTAATGGGGAAACAATGGAAGAGCAAAGAATTTTTGAGAAAATCCTAAGAAGTCTATTGATAAGGAGTTGGGTTGGAGGAATCAATCACTGCTTCCTGCCTAGGCCTTTCCTTATAAGACCTTCTTGGTGCTCTACTTCACCAATCTAACCTATAGGACCTTCTCCATGGCTGGGTGCCCCTAGTTTTTCTAACCAACTCCTCTTTCATCAACAAGCTTCCTTCTACCAAGCCAACCTTGGTGCTTTGCCATGTACTCTCCTTTGGCCCTTAATCTGCCCTAAAGGAAAAATAACCTCAACCTTCTGCTAGGTTCTTGTAGGGGTTTGAAGGTGTTTCAAAAACTTCAAAATGGCCTATCTAAGGTCCTTGTGCAACCACAAGCTTCCACCTTTCCATCGCTTTCTCAAGGTTCCTTCCCTAGGGTTTAAAAGGCTAGTAGCCTTGAGCCCTCAATTAGGTCTCTTAATAGGAGTAAAATGATTTTCCCTCCTAAACCCACCAAAGGGCCTAGGTTATTTGCTTAGGAACTATGTTTCCCCTACCTACACCTTCAATATTTCTAAGGTTTAAGCCCTGTACAGACCGTACTCTACCCACATTCAAAACTAACCCAAAAGCTAGGTTTTTCAAACTTTTCAAAACTATTTCCAGACCGTCAGAAAGTTCTCTTTCCAGATGAATTGAAATAACCTCCTCCTAAGTACCATGCATTTCCAGGACCCCCAACTAAATTCACAAAAAATAATTTATTCAAAATCTTTGTTCCCCTGCAAGATCTGAGACTTTTACTCCAAGTCTGCCCCAACTGGACCTGCACTAGCTCACCTAGGGCATAAAAATGCTAGCACTTCCTACAACCACACAAACCCTACCAACTAATATATGTACAAGCATGGAGCTAGGGAAAATTTCCCAAAATGCCGTACATTTTGTACGGTGGGAAGGTGCTCTAAGCCTCCATTTATTCAACACTGCCTGTTTCAGGCCAACAAGCACAGGAAACCAAAAATATTTACACAAACAAAGAAAAGTAGATAATAAAAGATAAAAAATGGTACTCAAAGCTTTCTATTAACCTGCACTACATCCTCTGTTAATGACATAAACATAACTAATCAATTTTAGCACTGTTAGTAAGCAAAAATAAAAAAATGCAACAAAACGCTATTTTTCTTGGATTTCCAACCAAAACTTCCATACACAAATGCTTCCTAACCAACCTCAGGGTCGATTCATGCCTTAAATAGGCTTCCCAAGTAGTTGAGCTTCATGGGTCGAGCTCATAGATGACCTAATGATGTAATCTATAAAACCCAATGTGTTTTCAAACACTTGACTAGATTGGTAATGATGACAAGTTGGAGCTTCAAAACCCATTCATGATTGCCACCTCCCAATCCATTGATCATAGATAGATCAATTTTTATTCAAAACAAAAAAACATAGCTAGATGGTCAACATGACCTCAAAATAACACAACACAAAATATAACTTCAAGCCAAAACTTCAATAACCTTGAACTTTGCCAGGTGCTCCTGCACCATTCTCCCCATCTCAGCACAAATAACTAAGGAATTTTTGGAGAAATTAGAGACATATGAATTCCTTGTTGCTTAAACTTATCTTCTTGTACCCATGTAGCTTCTGAGTCAGGCTTGTTCTTCCACTTGATAAGGTGCTCCATGTACACCTTGTTCCTTGTAGACTCTTGCACTCTGAACTCCAAGATCTTCTCTGCCTGAGGCTTCTTTGGATTAGGTAGGGAAATGTTGTTGACATCCTTGAACACCTCCCTATTGTTTTGATCCCTGTTAGTGATTGTCCCCTTGTATTTGATCAGACTAGCCACATTAAATACTGGAGAAATGCCTAGGTCTGCTGGTAATTCCACCTTATAAGCATTCTGTCCATACTTGGCTAAGACCTTGCATGGTCCCACTCTTTTCATCTACATTTTGGTTGAAATTCTCTTTTGTAATTTGGATTTTTTGAGATGGACCATAACATAGTCTCCTACTACAAATTGGAGATCTTTCCTTGACAAATCTGCCTTATCTTTCAACCTTTGTGTAGTTGTTGTGATTGTCTTCTTGACCTACTCATGAATCTCTTTCATGGTTTGAGTGAATTATTTTGCATGTCCACTCCTATTCTCCATAGATCCAAGGTCTCTGAGTTCACAAATTCCTCTTGGGTGCATCCCATACACAACTTCAAAAGGACTTTTCCCTGTAGTTCTATTGACATTGTCATTATAAGCATATCTAGCTTGGGAAATAACCATATCCCATGTCTGTCCATACTCCTTAGTTAGACACCTTAAAATATTACCCAAAACTCTGTTAACCACCTCTGTTTGACCATTGGTCTAAGGATGGTAAGCTGATCCAAAAGATAGGTTTGTTCCCGATCTGCTCCTCAGAGTCTTCCAAAAGTGACTCATGAACTTCACATCTCTGTCTAAAACAATGCTTAGAGGCAAGCCATCAATCCTTACAACCTCCTTGAAGAAAAGGTGAGCTATGTAGCTTGCATAATGAGTAGTTTTGCAAGGAATGAAGTGACTCATCTTGATAAATCTGTGCACTACATAAACACTATCAAAACTAGTCTTGGTCTTAGGAAGACCTACCACAAAATCCATGCTCACACACTCCCATGGTCTATTAGGAATGGGAAGGGGTTGATATAAACTAGCATTGCTAGCTCCTCCCTTAGCTTTCATGCATACAACACACTGTTCCACATGCCTCCTAACATCTCTTGCCAACTTAGGCCAATAATAGAACCTTTTCACTAGTTCTAAAGTCTTATTGATACCAAAATTCCCACTAAGACTACCATTATGCTTTTCTTGAATCATATTTTCCCTCATTGACCCTCTTGGAACACATAACTGGTTACCCTTAAATAATAGTCTATTTTGCAATGTATACTCAGAATATTGGCTATGAAGATGATTCTCAAAATCAGAACATACCTTGTAAGCTTATGAGAAGTCTTCATCTTCACCATAGAGGTCTTTGAAACTCTCTAGTCCAATGCTCTTCAGTTGCATCTCCTGTACTGCCAACAACCTTCTACTTAATGCATCTGCCACCTTGTTCATTTGCCCTTTCTTGTTCTTGATAGTGAATGTGAAGGCTTGGATGTATTCCATCCATTTCAAATGGCTATTACTTAACTTTTCTTGGGTGTTGATATAACTAAGTGCTTGGTTATCAGTAAAGACCACAAACTCTTTGGGTAACAAATAATGCCTCCACTTCCTAAGGGACTGCACTAAAGCATATAACTCTAGATCATAGGTAGAGTACTTCTGCTTGGCTTCATTGAGCTTCTCACTAAAGAAGGCCACATGCCTACCTTCTTGACTAAGTACTCCTACTGCTACTCCACTTGCACCACACTCAACAGTGAACAATTTGTCAAAAGTAGGCAATAATAGAATAGGTTGGGTTGCCACTTCTTGTTTCAGTTTCTCAAACCCTTTATCAGCCTCTTGAGACCACTTAAAATTTGTTTTCATACCACCTTTGATAGTATCTAGGACTGGTGCACATATGCCACTGAAGTTCCTTATAAATTTCCTATAAAATTGAGCCAATCCATGAAAACTCCTTACCTCTGTTGCTGTGGTTGGTGTAGGCCAGTTTAGGATGGCTTCCACCTTGCTTGGATCCATCTTCAACATTCCTTGGGATACTACAAACCCAAAATACACAAGTTCTTGCTTGAAGAACTCACACTTCTCAAGATTAATTACCAACTTCTCTTCTTGCAACCTTCTAAGAACCATCTCCACATGTTTGAGGTGTTCATCTGCTGTCTTACTGAAAATCAGTATATCATCAAGGTATACTACCACAAAGATTCCTGTGAAATCCTTAAACACTTCATTCATTAGTCTCATGAACATGCTAGGGGAATTTGAGAGGCCAAATGGCATCACTTTCCACTCATATAACCCATCATTTGTCTTAAAAGATGTCTTCCACTCATCACCATCCTTAATTCTGATCTGATGGTATCCACTCTTGAGATCCAACTTTGTGAAGAACTGAGCACCTCCAAGACAATCCATCAGGTCTTCAATTCTAGGAATAGGAAACCTATACCTAATGGTGATCCTATTTATTGCCCTGGAATTATTACAAAGCCTCCACTTACCTCCTTTCTTGGTTGCTAAAACGACTGGCACTGCACATGGGCTGATGCTCTTTTGAATCAATCCTTGATCCAATAATTCTTGCACTTGCCTAGCTACCTCTAGGTTCTGCTCAGGTGTAAGTTTTTATGCTTCTTTGTTAGGCAATGAGGCTCCAGGTATGAAGTCAATTTGATGAATTATTTCTCTCTTTGGTTGTAAAGTTGCAGGTGTACCATCACTGACTATGCTCTTGTACTTATCAAGCAACTTTTGGACTGCTTCTGGTAAGATTGTCTTTTCAACCTTTTCTTCCTCTTTGGACTGCATCATGATCACATATCCTTCATTCCCTTGGTGTAGGTCCTTAAGGAACTCCTTACCACTGCTCAACATGATGTTAGGTGTCTTGGACTGTCCTTCATCTTCTTCTGACAGTGACTATAGCTTGAAGGTTCTTCCATCATTCTTGAATGAGATGGTGTTCTCTTTCCCATCATAAATGGCACTTCTGTCATATTGCCATGGTCTTCCCAGTAGTAGATGGCATGCATCCATGGGTAATACATCACAAAATAGCTTATCTTTATATCCTCCAATTGAAAATTCCACTGTTACTTGCTCATTAACCAAAACACTTTGCCCTTTATTTAGCCATGTGACCTTGTAAGGGTTATTGTGAGGTACCTTCTGCAATTTCAGCTTAGTTACTTCCTCCTCTAAGATTATATTATCTGTTGAACCTGAGTCTACAATGATTTTGTACACTTTTCCAAGTATCTTGCACCTTACTCTAAAAAGAGCTCTTGTTTGCTTAGGTTCCTCCTTGACTGGCTGCCTGATCAAAACTCTGTTAAACATCATATTCTCCCCTATTTTAGATTCTATATGACTGATCTCAGTTGCCTTAGGATTCATGGTGTCCTCTTGTGCATAGGCCACTCTCTTTTCATTGCTTGATGATGGTGCTTTCTCCAGGCACCTATAAGCAGGGTGACCTAGTTGGTTACAATGATAACACTTCATGTTTGCAAAATAAGAATTGCTCCTACCTACTCCTCTTCCTTTGTTTGAGCCTCCTTGAGGTCCTCTTCCCGGATTAAATCCTCCTCTTGAAGATGTTTCACCTCCATGCTCAGTGATTTTTGATTCTCCATGATTCCTTTGATGATTGCCTCTACCTTGGTAACCACCATGATGTCCTCTTTGATCTCTGCCTTTGCCTGTACCCTTATAAGACTAATCTTGCTTCCTCTTGTTCCTTTCCTCAATCTTTATGGCCAACTGATAGCATTGGTGCACTGTCTTGGGACTTAGTAGAGCCATCTCTTCTTGGATGTTCCGTTTCAATCCATTAAGGTACCTAGCCATGTTAAGACTCTCATCCTCTATCACATTAGACCTCATACAAAGCTTTTGAAACTCTTTAGTATAAGTGTTTACATCTTGTTCTTTGTACCTTAGACTTTTCCTCTTCTTGTGCAATTGTATCTCATAGTCATTTGGCATATAGGCTTCTTTTACCTTAGCAACCATTCCTTTCCAAGTTGATATGGGCTGTTTGCCTTCTTTTTCCATCTTTGTATGAATAAACTTCCACCATGTCAAGGCTAATCCTCTCAATCTTGACTTAGCAACCTTCACCTTCTATTCCTTAGTGACTCCATCACACTCAAAGTGATTCTCCATGCCTTCTATCCAATCCATGACTAAATCAGGTTCCATTTTTCCACTAAATAGTGGTATGACTTCAAGTGTTTTCCCACTGAAAGATTTCAATGCCTTCAAGAAAGGCTGCCCCTATAAAACAGGGTCAGGTTCAGGGGTTTTATCTTCCTCTGCAACCTCTTCTTCCTTTGGTACCATTCCTTCCAACTTCACATTGTTCAATGCTTTCTCAAGTTGCTCTATTCTTTCTTTTAACAACTTGTTGTCCTCCTCTTATTCTTCAACCATCTTGGCTAATTGTGAATTTGTCACCATGATGGTAGTATCACTTGACTCAACCTCTGACATATATTACACTCTCCCAAATCTTTTGCTCGCTCTGATACCAATCTGATAGGGAGTGGGGTTGGAGGAATCAATCACTGCTTCCTGCCTAGGCCTTTCCTTATAAGACCTTCTTGGTGCTCTGCTTCACCAATCTAACCTATAGGCCCTTCCCCATGGCTAGGTGTCCTTATTTTTTCTGACCAACCCCTCTTCCATCAACAAGCTTCCTTCTACCAAGCCAACCTTGGTGCTTCGCCATGTACTCTCCTTTGGCTCTTAATCTGCCCTAAAGGCCAAATAACCTCAACCTTCTGCTAGGTTCTTGCAGGGGTTTGAAGGTGTTTCAAAAACTTCAAAATGGCCTATCTAGGGTCCTTGTGCAACCACAATCTTCCACCTTTCCATCGCTTTCTTAAGGTTCCTTCCCTAGGGTTTGAAAGGCTAGTAGCCTTGAGCCCTCAATTAGGTCTCTGAACAGGGGTAAAATTCTTTTCCCTCCTAAACCCACCAAAGGACCTAGGTTCTTGGCTTAGGAATTGTGTTTCCCCTACCTACACCTTCAAGATTTCTAAAGTTTAAGCCCTGTACAGGCCGTACTCTGCCCACATTCATAACTTACCCAAAAGCTAGGGTTTTCAAACTTTTCAAAACTATTTCCAGACTATTAGAAAGTTCTCCTGCCAGATGAATTGAAAGAACCTCCTCCTAAGTACCATGCATTTCTATGACCCCCAACTAAATTCACAAAAAATAATTTCTTCAAAATATTTGTTCCCCTACAAGATATGAGGCTTTTACTCCAAGTCTGCCCCAACTGCACCTACACTAGCTCGCCTAGAGCATAAAAATGCTAGCACTTCCTACAACCAAACAAACCCTACCAACTAATATATGCACAAGCATGGATCTAGGGAACATTTCCTAAAATTTTGTATGGTTTGTACGGTGGGAAGGTGCTCTAAGCCTCCATTTATTCAACACTGCCTATTTCAGGCTAGCAAGCATAGGAAACCAAAAATATTTACACAAAGAAAGAAAGAAAGATAATAAAAGCTAAAAAATGGTACTCAAAGCTTGCTATTAACCTACACTACATCCTTGATTAATGATAGAAACATAGCTAATCCATTTTAGCACTATTAATAAGCAAAAATCAGAAAAAATGGAACGAAATGTTATTTTTCTTGGATTTCAAACCAAAAATTCCATACACAAATGCTTCAAAACCTTCCTCAGGGTCAAGTCATGCCTTAAATAGGCTTCCCAAGTAGTTGAGATTCATGGGTCGAGCTCATAGATGACCTAATAATGCAATCTATAAAACTCAATGTGTTTTCAAACACTTGACTAGATTGGTAATGATGACAAGTTGGAGCTTCAAAACCCATTCATGATTGCCACTTCCCAATCCATTGATCATAGATATATCAAGTTTTATTCAAAAAAAGAAAACCTAGCTAGATGGTAAACATGACCTCAAAATAACACAACACAAAATATAACTTCAAGCCAAAACTTCAATAACCTTGAACTTTGCCAGGTGCTCCTACACCATCTGCCTACTAAGTTTGATTATGTAGTCATTGACATTGAAGAGGAAAATTATTTGTCTCAAATGACTATAGATGAGTTGATGGGTTCACTACAAACCAATTAGCAGTGTTTGAATAGATCTTCTCCTTCCTTAGAGCAAGCTTTCAAAGCTTAGACCAATGGAAGAGGTTGGGAAAGAGGAAGAAACAATAGAGGTAGAGGTCAAAGAGGGAGAGGAAGAAGCAATTTTGGAAGAGGATACTTAAACAACTAAGAGGAGCCAAGCAACTCATAGTCAACAAACCAAAACTAGTAGAAGAACATTAGTTCAGATCAAAGGTATGGCAAAAGAAATATCCAATGTTATTACTATCAAAAGTATGTACATTATGCTAGTGAGTGTAGGAAGAAGCAAAATGAAAATGGGAGTCAAAATGCAAATGTAGAAAATGAGAGCAATTATGAAAATGACAAACAGTCTAATGTTTTTATTGTTTGCAACCTTACTGAGTGCAACAATGATGAAGTTTGGTATTTAGATAGCTGATGCAAAAACTACATGAGTGGTAACAAGAATTTTTTTGCCTCCATAGACAATAGTATAAAAACAAAAATCAAAATGGGAAATGATGATAAGGTTCATGTCATTGGAAAAGGTGTTGTTAGCATTCAAACCAAGAATGGTGAGAAGTAGCAAATCCAGGATGTCTATTATTCCACCAACATGAAGCATAATCTATTGAGCATTAGACAAATGGTCCAAAATGGTTATAGAATCCTGATGGAGAATGAACAGTGTAATATATTTGACAAAGGAGGTAGTAAGAAAGTGATGGCAGCCATGCAGATGACAAGAAAAAAAATGTTTCCTCTTAGAATGCACATAGTGTCTGTGGCAGACAGAACAAAAGGACAAAAAGAGAAATGTTCACTAGTGCTGATAATAGAAGAATGAAAATCGACTATGGAACAATAGTTTGCACTTAGAATAGTCATCAAAGACCCATCCAGACTTTTACATTTAAGGTATGGGCACTTAAGCTTTTCTAGTTTAAGTTTATTATCTAAGAAAGGAATGGTTAGGGGTTTACCATCCATTGTAGAACCCGATGGAGAATGTGAAGCCTACATTTTAGGGAAGGAGCATAGGAAACCCTTTCAATTAGGGTACTCTAGAAGAGAAAAATCGCCATTAGAATTAGTGCACTCAGATTTGTGTGGACCCATGAAAATCCCCACCTTAGCTAGAAATACATATTTCATGACATTCATAGATGATTATAGTAGATAAATCTGATTCTATTTCTTGAAAAAAAAATTGGAAGCCTTTGAGAAATTTAAATGGTTTAAGGAAGCAGTTGAAAAGGAAAGTGGACACTATATCAAAGCCCTTAGAATAGATGGAGGGGGAGAGTACATCTCCAAATAATTTCTAAATTTTTGTAGGAGTGAGGGAATTCATAAACAATTCACAACAAGATATACCCCACAACAAAATCAAGTGGCAGAAAGGAAAAATAGAACCATTTAAGACATGGCAACAAGTATGCTAAAAGAAAAAGGGATGTCACACATATTTTGGGGTGAAGATGTAGCAACAACTATTTACATATTGAATAGGTGTCACACAAAGGTTGTTCATGGTAGGATTCCACAAGAGGCTTGGAGAAATATCAAGTGTAGTTTTGAACAAATAAGAATCTTTGGGTGTGCAGAATATGCATTGGTGCCAAAAGAGAAGAGGCAAAAATTTGATGATAAGGGTGAAAAATGTATTTTCATAAGCTATAGTGAGGAGTCAAAAGCCTACAAATTATACTATCCCATCACCAAAAAGGTAGTGATTAGTAGGGATGTTGTGTTTATTGAGAATGGATCTTGGGATGGAATGGTGGACACCACCATGGGTATTTCAGTCACGATACCTCTTGATGATGAGGAAGTCTCAAAAGACAACCTAGAAGGAGCTTAGGAGAGAAAAAAATCAAAGAGAAACTACCATAGAGCCTTAGAAAATAGCAACTCTGGTAGTGTTTAGTAGAACAACTCTGAATAGACACAATAGATTAATAGCTCTAGAGTATAGTAGAGCAGTAGCTCGAATAGTCAATAGTATAGAAAGTCCAAAGATTAGAGTAGTAGCAGCTCAGAAGTGAATTCAAACCCTACACTTGCATCATTGATGCCACAAAAGACAAAGAGTTGGAGGGAGATTTATGACAACACTAGTCATGTTGATTTCAATGAGAATTTAGATTTTGCATTATTCTCTTATAGTGATCCAACACACTTTGAGGAAGCAATAAAAGAAGACAAGTGGTGTAAGGCCATGGATGAAGAGTTGGAAGCTATAGAGAAGAACCAAACATGGGAGCTGACTAATTTACCCAAGGGTAAACAAGTGATTGGAGTGAAGTGGATCTATAAGACCAAGTGTATAGTAGAAGGTAAAATTGAAAGGCATAAAGCAAGGCTAGTTGTGAAAGAATACAAACAACAACCTAGTATAGACTATGATGAGACTTATGCACCAATTACAAGGCTGGAAATAGTTTGGGAAGTCATAGCAATTGCATCCCAACATCATTGGGAAGTGTTTCAAATGGATGTAAAGTCAACCTTCTTGAACGGAGTGTTGAAAGAGGAAGTGTATGTGGAGTATCCGCTTGGCTATGAAGTTCCACGACAAGAAGACAAGGTATACATGCTCTAAAAATCTCTTTATGCGATGAAACAAGCACCGTGAGCATGGTACAATAGGATAGACTCATATTTAATGAGCAACGACTTCAACAAAAGTAGCAGTGAGCCCACACTCTACATCAAAGCAGCTAAAGATGATATTTTAATTGTTGTTTTGTATGCAGATGATCTAATTTTTAATAGAAATAGTGATACTTTGATTGCTAATTTCAAAGAAGTGATGAAGAATGAGTTTTTTGAAGTATTTTCTTGGGATAGAAGTTCAAAAAACTGAGCATGGCATATTCATTTCACACACTAACTATGCCAAATAGATTTTGAGGAGGTTAAAAATGTAGAAAAAAAAACCTGGACCAACACAAACACCAACAGGTTAAAACTGCACAAAGAAGACAACAACAATGATGTGAACCCAACCCTCTACAAAATCATGGTTGGAAGTTTGATGTACACTTGACATCAACTAGGCCTAATTTGATGTATATGGTAAGCCTAATTTCTAGGTTCATGGAAAAACCTAAGGACATGCATTGGAAAGTAGGAAAGAGGATCTTAAGGTATGTGAATGGAAGAACAAGCTATGGAATTTTGTATGCAATATCAAATGAGTTCAAGTTAGTTGGTTTCATAGATAGTGATTGGGTAGGAAATGTAGATGATAGAAAGAGTACATCAAGATATGTAATCCACATGGGATTGGGTGCAATCTCATGGGCATCCAAGAAATAGCCTATTGTCTCTCTCAACATAGTAGAACCTAAGTACATTGTAGCAAATGCAACAACTTGTCAGGCTATTTGGTTGAGAAGAATCCTTGCAAATTTGAAGGGACAACAAGAAGAAAACACAGTCATACATTGTGACAATGTTTCCTCAATAGCTCTGATGAAGAATCCAGTGTTCCATGGATGCAAAAATCATATCGAGATACAATATTATTTCATAAGGGAGTTGGTGGAACAAAGTGACATTGAATTGCAATATTGTAGATCTAAAGAACAACTTGTTGATATCTTCACCAAGGCACTAGCAAAATAAAACTTTGAACACCTAAGAGATAGGCTTGGCATTGTGGACAACTTCGGAGATCAACTTCGAAAGGAAACAATAGAATGATACCTGAATTAGGATTAAGGGGGAGTGTTAGAAATATTTAATCCTTGTTAGAGGATGTCTACCCCCATGTCAGATTTTTGGGGATTACTTCAAGTTTCGCCCAACATAAACTTGCAGCCAAGTTGACCTGCCATCAATTAATTGTGGTAGGTAATTTTGAATTCAAAATGAAGCACTCATTTTTTAGCAAGTAACACAAGACAAAAGGAAGGAATTCATTGGTTTTTGTAAGTCATTTTTATTTTTTTATTTTGAGAATACCCTGCAGCAGTAGAAAGAATGTTCAACACAGAACAAGGAGCCAACAAAGAGCAATAGGGAATGTTCTGCAGAAGCAACAACCAGTTACAATTTAACAGAAGCAGTTTCAACACTATAGTAAGAAATAGTATGGGTGTGAGTGTAGCACCATTGTATTGGAAAATATTCCAAATAGTTTAAGTTTTATTTTTGTTGTGTAAAATAGAGCATGTACTCTGTGTTTTTGTAATGTTGTGAAAACAAGAAAGGAATATATAAATATGTATTTTCTATCATACATTTGCTATCTCTATGCAAAATTTTGTGTGTTTTTTTTGTTTTCTACTCTATCCTTGAATCTGTTACAACACAAAATATGTGCTTTTCCATATTGCTGCACCCTTGGGTATGTGCAGGATCATCATGGAAAAAATAGGCCATCAAGTGGCAAAAAAATAAAAAAAATTAGAGTTAGACAACTAGACGTAAAAATTTGAATAAGTTATCTATATTATTTCAGAAATATGTAAGAATAGAATTTTTGCAAATTGAATGTAGTTTCTAAACTACTAGGTTTGTTTAAAAAAAAAATCTATTTGGTGAAAATTTGAAATTCAATGCAGTAGTACTTAAATTTCAAGGAAAAAATAAGAAGTAGGTGTCTGTCTGACCACCCTAACCATAATAAAATGATTATATTTTTTTATAAGATTTTAGATATAAGTATAGGACTCATGTCCTGATGTGATGCATATTTTTTTATAATTTTTTTAGAAGTAAATAATTAATTATGAATTTTTATTAAAACTTCTAAATTTTTTTAAAAAATCGTATGTCTGACCACCTTAACTTGGTCAAAAATTCATGAAATTCAAACTTTATTTTTTTAATCCTATAGTATGCGAAGCATAGAATGTGATGCATGTTTTGGATTCAAAAAATATGATATTGTTTGAAAGCTATAGATTTTTTTCAATCAGTCTATCAATCAGGACTTTAGTTGTAATTTGAATAGAAAATGAATAGTAATTACTTATTAAATTCAAAATAAAATATAATTTATATTGGTAGAAAGCTGAGAATATCCTTTAAAAACCCTTTTCATTTCATCAATTTTGGGTAGGAAAAAAGTCATCAGCCACATACCCATCATATTGCCACTTTTTGGCCCATCATGATCCTGCACATACCCCCCTGCCTACCAACAATTTTAAAGCCTTTAGACTCACAACCTGATAATGATGAAACATGTACTATTCATAAAGCCAAATTTGTTCATATAATTATCAAACCCTTGACTCGCTTCTTATCATAGAGATCCTTGAACACTATATACATCAGTTATTTTGAATGCCTCTATCATGAGCATCTACACACTGCCAAGAAAGGGAATTTTAATTGCCCTTTTCTATAGTCAACTTGCATTTATTCTCCTGATATTGCTTAACTTCTTTAAATTCCTTATTCAATGAAGAAATCAACATCTTAAAAGTTCTCTCTAATCTTCTATATGTAGAAACATCACCATTAAAAATATATAATATTATTTTAATTGTACAAAGTAGAAATTAAAAGAGGTTGTTAAGCTTCTCTACACACAAATAATAAACTACAAGCAAATGCCACCATAGAATGTGTATAATAGTAATACTCACCCATACTCTATATCTATAGGATTTCATGATATAGTTCTAACTCACTGTAGAAACTTGGTTTTATCTATTATGTCCAATCCATCGCATCAACTCCAAACTTGTAGATGTCATCATTCCTTCATGTAGACCTCAAATCTACTTCCACCTCTGAGTAGATCGATATTTACTTCCACAGACAATTGCATTCACCTTTCATCTTTCAAAAAATCAATCCATAATTGAATCCCATTGAGACCCAAATCACATCGGCATGATTTCTATACCATGCATCACATATTACTCTACAAACTACAGTGTGCAGGTATAGGATTTCAAACCAACTCTGATACCAGATATTGGAAAAATTCTTGATAAATTAATATTTGACATTACATCTACACTTATAGAAACAAAGAAGTGAAGTAGTTGAGAAGTGAAGCAGTTGAACAAAGATAGTTAAATAATTGTATACAACTAGCTACAATGTAATATGCCAACAAATTATAGGTTAACGTATGCAATCTACTTCCCTTGAATATCATTAGTTGAAACCTTTAGATCTAACTTGCACACAAAAAAATGGGGGAGAAGTTTGTGTTGTATAGGGGTTTGAATAATTCAAACCATGTGTTTGTATTCCTACCTCCATGTACATCAATTGTTGATGATCAAGAGAGCATACCCTAGGTTGGGAATAGGCTGAAAGAATAATAATTACTAGAAATGATGAATGACAAATGATAGTGTTACCTTCAAGTTGAAACCATTGATGAAGAGATTCCACACACAAGTTTATTGATGTTTATGGATGGATTCCTTGAATTCTTGATAGACAGGTGCAAAAGGTTGATTTCAAACATAATAGATTTCTACAACTAGCATGTTGAGGGTAAAACAATACATCTTCATAGTTCCACGTGATTGATCATGATAGCTCCTTGCACATAATTACTTCATCTTGATTTCTTGCAAGCCTGAACTTGATTGATGAAAATGGTATAATATTGCTACTAATTCTACCCTTGACTAACCTTGACTAATTTTAGGATCTTCAATTTTCTCAATATATTTTATAAGATTTGAAATGACAAAATGACTAGGTATTTATATATAATTATTCTAATTTCCTAAAAATTAAATCTTGATAGCCAAAAATTAAAATTTGAATTTCAAATAATAAATTACAAATGTCAACATATTAAAAATTGGAGCCAAAATAGGTGGTCTAGGGCGTAAGGTGCCCTGGACTAGATCCACCCTTTTTTGGGATCAAAAGTGTCTAGGGAAAATACTAAATTCATACTTCAATTTCCCATGTTTTATTTTCCAATAAATGTTCTATAATGAGCAATTAAACACATGATTAGGAAATTAGATGCATAATTAGGTCTAAGCACATAGGGGGAGCAAAACCTAGTGTGAATTTGTCAAGGGTGGCAATTTTTGATCCTACAATTTGATAATATTTTTCAAACAAACATCCCTCTTCTTGGTTCTAAAAACCATTGCTCCACTTCCTAGAAAAAAATATCACATTCATGACGAGGGTTGTCATCATGAAGGTGAAATTTTCTCATCCAATTAACTTTGAGGGTTAAAGCAAAAATATACAAGTGTGGATTTTATCTTTTTTGTTTTTAGATTAGCTTAATCTTACGAGGGTATTCTTGTAGATTTATGAAAATAAAATGGACTACTTAAAATAGTGATGGGTAAGCCCAAAATATTGATTAAGCTCCAAATATTGTTGCTCAAAGAAACTAGCTATATTAATACCTCAATACAATTCATTTTGACATCATTGTAGTGACTACAAAGTTAGGGTAAGATGCGTAATTCATAGGTTATAAGATGAAAAGTTATTGATTGTTAGTCCTTGTTCACTATGAAATCATGATCTACAAAGAAAATAGGGTTGGACTAGAAATAATAGTTTAATAATTTTTTATTTTAATTATATGATTGAGTAAGATTTGCATTCCTAGATTGGTTCCTATTGTAATTCCTCTATTTTAAAAATGAAATGAATGTAAACTAGTATGTGCTCCCTATTGAAAACATGTAAAACCTCTATATAGAGTACACAAAAGAGAAATATAACAAAGAATAACATCAACATTAACATATAATATATTACCATATTCTCCATTGTGGTTTGATTTTATCCTTGATAGATTGGAATGTGGAAGCTCTCTTTTTTTGAAGATGACCAATTTGATAACATGAACTTACCATGAGTGATAATTCATTTTGGATGAGAGTGTCAAAATTTATATTCTTTTAGGGGAAGGAATGGATGGTCAATATTTGATTGTGAGATCAAGGGTGGATAATGGTTGAGATGAATTCCCTAGGATCTAAGAGATGATGAAGGGTGGATATGAAGGAAGTTAGAATATGAATGGATAGGATAACTTACCAAATTTAGTAAGTAGTTTTGAGAATGAGGTAAATTAAGTACATGGGTATGTGTAGGATCACGATGGGCCAAAAAGTGGCAATATGATGGGTATATGGTTGATGAATTTTTTTTTACCCAAAATTGATGAAATGAAAAGGTTTTTTAAAGGAGATTCTTAGCCTTCCATCAATATAAATTATTCTTTACTTTGAATTTAATAAGTAATTATTATTCATTTTCTATTTGAATTACAACTAAACTCCTGATTGATAGGCTAATTAAAAAAAATCTATAGCTTTCAAATGGTATCACATTTTTTGAATCCAAAGCATGCATCACATACTATAAGATTAAAAAAATAAAAATTGAATTTCATGAAGTTTTGACCAAGTTAAGGTGGTCAGACATACAAGTTTTTATATTTTTTAAAAGTTGTAATAAAAAAATCATAATTAATTATTTACTTGGAAAAAAATTACAAAAAAATATGCATCAAATCGGGACATGAGTCCTCTACTTATATCTAAATTCTTATAAAAAAATATTATCATTTTATTGTGGTTAGGGTGGTTGACAGACACCTACTTCTTTTCCTTGAAATTTAAGTACTATTGCATTGAAATTTCAAATTTTCACCAAATAGATTATTTAAAAAAAAAAACTAGTAGTTTAGAAACTACATTTAATTTTCTATAGATTCTGTTCTTGCATATTTTTGAAATAATATAGATAACTTATTCAAATTTTTACGTCAAGTTGCCTAACTCTGGTTTTTTTGAATTTTCTACCACTTAAGGGCCTATTTTTTCCATGATAATCCTGCACATATCCACATGCACACCTAAGAAGCCTATAACATTGGGATATGTTGAGATAATAATGGGAACACAAGGACAATTGTTGCTCCTCACTATGTAGCATTTGTAGCTCAAAGTGTTTTCTCATTTCAGTTCGTGGTGGTAAAATCTTATGTGCAACCATATTTCATTAATGGTAGCAACATGATAGTCTCTAGTATGGTTTTCCTTGACTATACACCTAGGGGAAAGGATGTCTGATTTTAGAGGTGTGCAAACTTGTTTGGGATCCCCTCTTTCCCCATTTATTTTCCCTAAAATGTTAGCAGAGAAACTCTTCTAATATTTTAAGGGGGTATATCACCTTATACATTTTATTGGTTTCTTGTGATATTTGAATTATTGATGTACCCCCTTGGTGGTGGTTTTATTTATAATGCCACCTGAAGTGTGGTTATAAATTTTCTCCTTGTGATGTTAAGAATTTATTCATCCGGGCCATGACATTTAAAATTTAGGAACCCCCTGAGGTGTTGTTGCTAGATTCATTGCTCAAGAAATTAAATCACCCCCTTGATGTTAAGAATTTATGTGCTCCTTGAAGATTGATTAACAATCAATTCATATACTTAGAATAACCAAGCTTCTTAGCTTGTGAATTTGAGTATTTTTATATGAACGCCTAGCATAACACAAATTTCTAGCTGATAGATTTGTGTATCTCATGAGAACTCTTATTTATCATTTTTAGATGTATAAGTTGTGCATTCGATGGATAATGCTTTATAATTGAGAAAACCTTACATATTGAGGTCTCCTTACCTTCCTAACTCTAATATTTAGTTTTTGTTTATTAACATTTGTTGTGTCTATGTTCCATGTGTGTGTTATGTTTACTTTATGTGTGTATCATGTTTTGATTTGTGTGTTCCTTGTTTGTCTCATGCATTCCTTACCTTTATTGTGTATTCATTGTTTTCCTTGAGTATTTTGCATGTTTTCCTCATTTATTCTAGGTGCTTACTTTGTGTATTCTATGTGTTTTCTTTGTATATTTCACATATATTTTCTATGTATTATTTGTTTTTTGTGTGTATTCCATGTATGTATTTTGTTTTCTTTATATATACTTTGTGTATGATTTTATGAGTATTCCATTGATTGTTCATTGAATCCCTTATGTATAATTAAATCCTTCCTTATCTTTTGTGTGATATAGTTGCTTTATGTTTATCTTAACATTATAGATTGATGAGATCCTATGTTGGGGCTAGTGAACCCCTTAACTTGGTGTCATCTTGTCTCTTCAATGTTTTGATAAAGAAATCTATCTTCTCCATTCCTTTAGTGTGAGTATGAATGTAAGATCATATTCTTACTATATTAGGGGCTAAATGAACTATTGAAAATTATCACCCTTGACAATTTCACACTATTTTGATACCCTATTTTACCTATAACATTAATACATTAATAATTTATTCATTTCATGGCAATATTGGGAAAATATATTAAAATCCCCAACATCCTAGAAAATTTGGGTCAAAAACACCAAGTCAAGGTCAAGGATACCCTTGACCTAAATGTTCCCTATTTTAATAATTAACATTTTGGTGGTAGTCCTTGGATATTTAAAAAGGATCCCAGGTCAACCAATGTCCAACAGAATCAATTGGGATGCATATAAAAAAAATAATCATTTGAACATTAGCCATTATTAGGAAGAATTATGAACAAGGTGCTATTATGATCAATCATGCTCTTATTGTGACGATGTATACAAGTTATCCTCTACAAGTTAGGTATAACAATATATTAGGTTATGTGGACTAACCTTTTGCAAGTATTCAAACAATTCAATCATCCATTAATCGAATTTTTGTGAAAAATTATGGTGTGGAAAACACTTCAACAAAGAGCTCATACCCAAGGTAAAATTATCATTTATCATTTATTTTTATAGTAAATTATTATTCATTTGGTATTTTCCTAGCCTAGTGCAAGTTCTATTTACCATCATCATTTTCTATTTGTGAAGGTGGAAACATACAAAAAGAGTATGACTTAGGCAAGAACCTATATAGCACAAGATCCCCACCCTTTTTCATGTGTCCAAGTCAAATATGAATGTTTCATTAGTAGAAAGCTATAGGAAAAAATAGAGTACATTGAGACACATCATCCAATGTTTGAAGACCCTAAAAAGCAACATATCTTGTCAAGGCCTCTCTCACCCTTGAATCTCAAATTTAGACTCAAATTTTAAGTTCAAGTTCCTCTTTATCTTTATTTCTCAAATCTATAACTATTATATCATTTTTTTTTTTGGTGTGATAAATTAAATTTAAAGATCTAGGGTTTATGTCAAATAGGCTTATTAAAATACACATAAAATTCCCCCTCTTTACAACTCAAAAGAACTAAATCCTAGCAAATTGGCCCTCATTTGACGTAGCTAGTCAATCATCAAAATCCTATTTGGTTTATGTTTGAATGTGGACAAAACAAAATAATTGATCCTAGTTAATAAATGATTAAATAGAAATAGGGTTCCATCTTTTAGTAAGATAAAACTTAGGACCTACTTCACACTTAAATCATTGGGAAACCAAGATCTTTCAACCAATTGACTCGATTGAGGGAAGGGTTAGGATTTTTTCTTAGGTGTGATTAGATGGGGGTTCACCATTAAAATGATGTTTCAAAGGAGAAATACAAACACTCATACACAAAACCCTAGAAACTTAAAAGCATTAAATCAAATGAATAAACAAAAATCAGACAAAAAGGAACCTAGTAAACTAATGTATTCCAAGTAATATCTACAATTTTGAAATTCTTCTTTTTGAATTGCACTGGGACTCATACGCTAGGTTGGGTGTTTTGGCCCTACTATAAGAATCTAGACAAAATATGGAATCTTTTGTTGACAAATTGGGATATATAGAAAACTGGTAAAATGAGGTATACTAGGACTCATACACCCAGAGGTGTGATTTAGTCCCGATACTCCTTTCCAAAAAAGTAGGATCTAAATTTGTTTTCCTATCTTTGCACTTCCTTCCTATGTATTTCAAACTTCACTTCCGGATTCAAACCTATTAATAATCTACAAAAAAAAATGTTGTATTGATTTGCTTATGGGGGGTTTTCCTTGGTCAAACTCCTAGTTTGGTAATTAAACCTTGATGTAAAATATAGATATGAAATTAAAATGCGTGGGAAGGTCATAATCTTATGTGTACTTAAGATTAAGAGATAAGATGCAATGAAACCCTACTCTAATGTGCTAGAATAGGATGCATAAATGAAACATGAAAAATGATGATGGCTCACTTTGGGAGATGTTCAATCACCCTAATAAGCCATAAGAATGCATGTACCTTCCTTTTGGTAGAAATTAGAATGATAATGGGAGATGGAATCACTTAGGAAACAAGTCATTAGGCTTGGTTTAATGGCTAGTTGCATCTCCCCAACCTAGAATCCATCATAATCCTCCATAGGAAACCATTATAAATATTTGGTAATGCTTCATCTTAAAATGAAAGTGAGCTTGAAGACTGGAAAAAACATTATAATGCTACTCCAGGACTTCAACTTTGCTTGCTCCTTGCTCTTGAGTGCAAAATGCTTGGATCTCTTGCTTACTAACTTTCTTGTATTGTTCTTCCTTGTTCCTAATGTCAAAAATGAGTGTGACTTAGATTTTATAGCCATCCCATCTAATTTACCATTTATTAGATTCAAAATGCTGAAATTTCTAAAATTTGAATTAAAAACTTAAATTTCCTGCTCAAACCCTAAAAAGGGTCCCAAATGGGACTCATACGCCCAAGGTGGCGTATGGGTCCCACCCTAATTTTTTGGGGTGAGGAAATGTCAGGAGGTTAGAAAATTAAGTGTATTTATTTAGTTTGTGAATATTTCAGTTGAAATAAGCTATGGGATCCATAATAAAGTGTCATAGGGGCCTATTAATAATTATTTAAAGGGAATGAATGTAAGGTTGCTAAAATGGGTTCAATCTAAGTGTGAAATTGTACTATCTCCAGGAAGCGAGTATACTTTTTTTCACTACATTTAGGCCACACTTTAGTGTTCATATGACACTATGTGCATATCAAGCTAAAGTACTTCAAAAATTAAACCTTATAAAAGGATTCACATTTGTTTGAAAAACATGGGAGAATGCAACCCCCATTGTAGCTGTCTACAAAACCACAATGTTAGGAACTACATCCTGCAAAACCACTTTGTTAGTTGTTCAAAGACCCTCTTACCTAACTTCTTCAAAAAATCAAATTTGACAGTAGATGTATGCCCCCTTGATTCCACTTGCTTTATGGAGGTGGAATTAAGGTAGTTTTCTAACCACATCGAATTGTATGAGTAATATCACATGATATTTCCAAGTACCGTACCACATAGTGATAGAAATTTGATGAGATGGGGAGTGGAGTTATGAATCCAACACAACAAACTACACCAAAAATAGAGTTCTCTAGCCCCCAATATGCTAATTTGAATGAAAAACACTTTTTTACTTAAACATGTAATTGACCTAATTTGAGTGTATAAGAAGAAAAAGTTAAGTAGTTTGTGATCATTTTGTCTTTTACCTTTTTGTAGTTTGAATTCTGTGGAGAGTGATTGATGATGCTAAGAATATGACCATACATGCCTCCAAGACTCGAACCTACACAACGAGGTGGTGCAGGGTGATCTGCAACATACAGTGAGTGGATTCTTCTCTAACTTTGCTTCAATTTTATGCATTTATTTTATGTTCTTACATATTTCTAGATAGATTTAAAAGCTTGGAAAAAAAATTCATAAAGTGTCCCAACTTTTTTGTAAAGTGTCCCACATTTTCACAAAGTGTCCTAAAAAAGGGGAAAAAGTGTCTAGGACCTTTAAAAAAGTACCCTAGAGCAACTTTAGCACACTTTTTCATTGTTTATGTATAGATTTTATAATTTTAGGATGTTTATAGGTGATATTTTTTCTTTTTATTTGGTTCCTCCTCAATCATGACAAAGTCTAGGAAACAAGCTATTTTTTCACCTATGAGAGCTCATCATATTGATTTTAGAGGAGGATAGGGGGATATTACAACAGACAAGAATATATTGGGTGTATCTCATTCCACACATGAGATACCATGATGCCATGCTGATGAAATTAACATAGAGGTGGGATGTGGATACCTGCACATTTCATCTACCCATCGGTGATATGACCATTAACCTGGAGGATGTGCATCACATCCTTTAGATCCTTGTCTGAGGTGAGACAGTTCACTTTAGAGATGATTGATCTTACCAAGAGAGGAGAGCAGATATTTAGTACATCTTGGAGGTTTGATTTAGAAGAGGATCGTAGGGTGAAATATTAAGCTGAGGTGGCTATTTCATGCATGATCACCACTCCTTAGGTGGATCATTATTATGAATACAACACTAGTACTAGTCCCAGATGGTCGGGGAGCACACCTAGATGGGGGACTAGTACATATGATCAGGGAGATGGAGTAACACAAGACTGTTTATGCTTGGGGTGATAGTATGCTATCACATCTCTATTATGACCTAGGATGGTTCACCTATTAGGAGGTGGATAGTATAATTCATTGTACACTATTATAGGTTTGGTGCCTGAAGCATATCACATGTACCAGATTGATAGGATTTCCTATGGTAGGAATCATGAGATACCCATGCTCCTTCAAATATCTTCCTAGATGAGCATGGTAGTATAGAGATTTACTATACTATAGAGTCAAGTTTGATTGTCTTGATCAGGAGGAGATCCTATCAAGACCTTACCTCTTGACACCTCATTGGCCAGATGAGACATACCTATTGACTAGGATGCAGAGGGACTAATTTTTACTAGGGAGGTGTGACTACATAGTGAGACCATTCTACTATGATCACATCATGAGGTAGTTTGGAAAAATATAGGTTCAACCAGCACTACGTCCATTCTATATATGATCAATTAGGAGTGCCCATGTAGGCTTGGAGATACAAGGTGACTCATAGTTAATGATGTTGTGTCTAGTGATTAAGATGGTGAGGATCTCAATATTCCCCCAGTCTCTGATGTTGATGATGTGGGTGCTACAGATGCATATGAGGAGTGGTGGGCCATAGCATGGCCAACTCTAGTTTTTCCTATGGATCAGCCTATAGGCTATGTAGGACCTCTTCTAGATCATAGGGATGATGAGGAAGAGATAGGTGAGGAGATCAAGGCTGCAAACTTGTTTTCGGATGAGGTAGAGGAGGACTATGATGATGAGGAGGAGGAGGGGGAGGATGATGAGGAGGAGGATGAGAACTAGTTGATGAGTGATGGTAGTGATACAACAAGTGAGGATCTAGTTAACCATGAGTGGAGAGATTTAGTTCACCCAAGTTACCAAATCATAGTCAATAGTCACAACATGCACTAGAACATATGAGAATGGGGAGGGAAACAAATCCTCTATACCTCCTACACAAGATGGGGCTATTTTTATGCAATAGGCTGGAGACCTAGGTGATGACACATTATTTATGATTATGCTCATATTATTATTTTTTACTTATATATATATATATGTATGTCATGATGTGTACTAATTATGTATATGATTTGCATCTTGCAAGATTTGTGAGAGAGCTACAAGATCTCTATCGATAGGCTACCACAAATATTTTTCCTCCTTTTCCCACATATGAGGCTACCACTACAAAGTACATTCCCCCACTGATCATGGAGAAACATCTATATTTGTTCGATCCTTTCACAAGGTTGAGAGGAGCTTATGAGAATTCTACCAAGCACACTAATCTATCCATGGGTAGCTACCTATTATGAGCTTTGATCATCTTGAGATCTAACAAAGCTCAAGAGACTACATGAAGAGGTTGTCAAACTACAAGTGGAGAGATTCCACATAAATTTAGAGCATATGAAGGCTATCATAAGAGAGGTTAGGGTTGTTGGATGAGCAGAGGTCCTAAAAGATGCAATGGGATCCATGGGTAGATCATGATTTCATACTACCATCTCTTAGTGGAGGTGATCACTAGGCCCTAAGGGATTTGGTAGTCACAGGCCATAGTAGCATTGTATATTTGAGGATATGTACTTAAAAATTTCTTATAGATATATATATGAGCATTTATGTTTGGTTGCTTATGTTTATATGTGTTTAAGTTAGATGACAATGTGATTTATCAAATAACCTTTGTAAGACTATTTAATAAACATCTTCATAATCTAACATATTTTATGTGATCTAATTAAAACCATCTTAGTTTTCTTTAGATGCAATGGTATGATTGAGTATGTTATGCTAAATTAAATACACCTATGATCTAATTTTAGAACATTAAATGCATACAAGGATCTAATCTAACACAACATACAAGATTAACTTGAATAGTATGAAACCTAAAGTAACAATTCAATGTTAATTTGAATAGTTACCTTAATATTCAAGACACATGAATGATTTTTTCTCAAGAATGAAGTACCATGAGAGAAAATAGAATACTATCTACTAACTCTAACATCACTTCTCTAACATTCACACTATTTTAGAAGGAAGTTTAGACATATTATCGATGCAAATGCACAACATTAATAGGTTCTTTAAGAGGTGTACCATCCATTTCTATTAACATGTACATCCCAAACCTATATTTTTCATCAATTATGTAAGGTCCTAACCAATTAAGGCTGAATTTTCTTTTTTCAGTCGGATGGGCATTGACGTTACATTGATTCTCAGATAACACCAAATCACCTCTATTAAATGAATGAAGGATGACATGATCATTGTAAATACATTGCATTCATCTAGAGTAAGCTTGGAGATGCTCAAGAGTGTTCATGCACTATTCATCAAGAATTTCAAGTTGATGCAATCATTGTTCTTTATAACTATTGTCATCAATATGTCTTTGAAGAGTGATTCTTAATGAAGGAATCTCTAACTCCAAAGGCACTATTGCCTCAACACCATAGAAAAGCTTATAAGGAGAATTTCCAATTGATGTTCTAATACTAGTACGATAAGCCCATAATGCATATGTTAACTATGTGTGCCTATCCTTATTATGTTTTCTTACTATTTTTCATAGGATTTTCTTGAGTCTTATTAGTTGTTTCAACTTGATGATTAGATTGTGGGTAGTAGGCTATTGAAAAATGATGTTTAATGTTAAATTTTTCTAAGAACTTCACATCATTATTCTTAAATGGTGTCCCATTGTCTAAAACCAATGCGGAAGGCAGTCCAATGAAAGTAATAATGTGTTCCAATATGAAATGACAAATTACATTAGCAATTTTTGAATGAAGGGGAATGACATCCACCCATTTTGTGAAATAATCTTTCACGATAATTATAAATGTATGTCTAGTGGAAGAGGGTGGTGATATTTTTTCAATAAGATCTAAACCTCATACCAAGAATGGCCAAATAGGAACTTGGGCATGAAGCTTAGAAGAAGAAGCATTGATAAAATTTCTATGTTCTTGGAATTTGTGGCATTTCTTAACATGTTTAAAGCAATCTTGTTCCATATGTCTCAAATAGTATCCTATAAAAATTGTCTTTTGAACTAATGATCTTCCTCCAAAAGGGCCTCCACAAGCACTTGCATGAGCTTCTACAAGTGTTATAGGGATTTTGGATTGTTTAAGACATTGAGGTAAAAGGCCATCGAAGGACCTTATATCTAGATATAGTTTTTTGAAGGAAGGCTCAAGTATTCTTAGTTGTCAGCTCAGGAAAGGTACCTTCTTTCAAATAATTAAATATTAGCATGTACCATTCACTAGAGCTTTCTGTGGTGGTTAATAATACTTCTTTGGTGTTTTCTTCTATTGATGGTTGCATAATTGTATGGAAAATGAATGTGAAATTTGTTGAAGGATCTTGAGGAGATATAAAGGAAGCTACAATTTCCATTGTATCCACATTTCAATTATCTTTCTGTGGGATATTATCAATGGTATATGAGTCAAATTTATCTAAGAGAGTCATTGTGAGATCCTTATATTTTAATAATTTTTCATGCTTTACTTGATATGATTCATTTATTTTCTTAATGACTAATTGAGAATCACTGAATATCTTAATACTTTGAGCTCCCAAAGTTAAAGTGGTGTATATTCCAACAATTAAAGCTTCATACTCTAATATATTATTTATGCATAGAAATTTTAAGTGGTAAGACAAGGGAATAGGCTTTCCTATAGGTGGGATTAATATAATCCATGTGCTAGAGCCAATTTTACACTTAGAGCCATCAAAATATAACTCCCATGTGTTAGTTTCAATTGTCAACACATTATCATCATGAAATGAATCAATATTTGGTAACACTAGAGGAGAGGGAGCATCGGCTAATTGGTTGCTCAATGCTTGTCCTTTGATTTCCTTTTGAGGAAAAAATTTAAGATCAAACTTAGTTAATAGCATAACCCACTTAGCTAAGCATCCCAATAAATAGGTTTCAGTGAAAAGGTGTTTTAAAGGATCAAATTTTATCATCACATGGATTTCAGCATTCAGTAAGTAATGTCTCAATCTACTAACTTAGTGAAAACAAGAGCAAAACATTATTTTTCTATCATAATTTATTGTGTCTCATAATCAATTAGAGTTCGACTAATGTAATAAATAGGATGTTCTTTACCATTGTCATCTTGTTGAGCCAACAATATTGTGAGAGCATGGGCCAATGCTACTATATAAAGGGTAAATGGTTTGTCCTACATAGCAGGTTGTAAAATAGGTGGAGTAGCAAGATAGTCTTTCAAACTCTCAAAATCTTGTTTACAATCCTTATTCCAATTAAACTGAACCTCTTTGTTAGGGAGTTGTGTAAAGGGTAATGTTTGATTTGCTAAGGATGCTACAAAATGGCGGATAGCCCAAATTCTTCCTTGTACAGTGTGTAGTTGAGAAATGTTTTTAGGAGGTGGCCTATTAACTATATCATTAATTTTCTTTGTTTCCAATTCAATGCCTCTATGAGATACTATAAAATCTAAAAGTTTCAACTATCCACACAAAAGACACCTTTTCTGGTTCAACCTCATGTTGCAGTTTTGCATTCTTTCAAAGATTTTTTGAAGGATATTCACATGATATTGTCTAGTTAATTATTTGGCTAGAGTATCATCAACATAATCATACAAAATCTTATGTATGTAATCATGAAATATCAATGTCATATCTCTCTTATATGTTGCACCTACATTCTTTAATCTAAAAAGCCAACAAAATGTTCACCAAGTTGTAGTAAATGATGTTTTATATTGATCTTGAGGGTTAATAAAATTTTTATTATATCTAGAAAATCCATCCATGAATGACAAAAGAGCATGTCCCATAGTGAAATCTACTATCATGTCAATATTAGGAAGGGGAAAATAATATTTTAAAGATTCTTTATTCAAATCATGAAATTCCATACACATCCTAATACAATTATTAGGTTTTGCAATAGCAACAATTTTTGAGATCTAAGGAGAATAATCATTAGGTAATATAAAACCAAATTCAAGGAGTTTCTCAATCTCGGCCTTAACCAATAAGGATATCTTAGGATTCATATTTGTTATCATTTGTTTGACTAGTTTAGCATCCTCTACAAGGACTATGTTGTGTCACTATCTTAGCATCAATTCCTAGCATATCCGAATAAGTCCAAGCAAAAAGTTCAGGAAAGTCATGAAGTAAAGTTCCATGGTTAGGTTGTATTCATCTTCATCAAGGCACTCTCCTATTTGAATCACTTTTTCCTCATTAGTGGTATCCATTGGTATGTTGACTGTATCTCCTAAAGGGAGTGCACCTTGTTTTAGAATTTTAGGATTGTATTTTTCATTGTCCTTATTATTCTCATTACTTTCCTTCTCTTCATATTATTGCTTAGCACTAATCATAGCACATGTAACCCATTTATTTTTAAGAGGATTAAATGAATTGTCATATACTCCTAACATTTCTTTCAAGGCTTCATCATCTTTGAAGTATTCCAATGATTCTTCACAAGTTGTATCAATTAATTTAGGATGCTTCAAAGTGAGTTGTTTTATTAGGGTTACACATGATGGTGTTGATGTTGAGTGAGGTTATTTTTGATACTTGTGTTATCTTAGAAGGACAATACCCAAAACTTATTTTAGTTTCTTGCGTGATAGGTTCTATAGGAAAACAAATGTCATGCTCTTTCTTTCCACATCCCTTTCCACTATAACCAAGTTGTTTCATAAGCTCATAACCTTTTCCATAAATTTTCTTCATTTCTTTCAAGTTTGGTGGTTGTTGGTAATCTATCTCATAATTTTTTTTTCTATAGCTTATTTCTTCTTCTACAGTAGATGAAGTAGATGCTTGTGAGTTTTTTGTCAAATTTTGTGTTGACATTACCATTGGTTATTTTTGCTTTTTGGTTTCTTTTGTTGTAATTTTTTATTCTCCCATAAATGTTGGTATGAAATCTAAGGAGCCCCAATCATCTTCTAATAACTTTGATACTCTTTTCCATATCTTGTTTCCCTTCTTTCATAGGTTCTATCCTTGAATTTTGGATTACTTTCTTTAGAGGATTTTTCATTCATCTTTCAATTTGTAAGCAACTTTCAAGCTCGAGATCTATTTCAATTTGGTACACTTTATTGTTATAGGCATACTTCATGATACAATGAAGAGTTGAACGCACCACATGCATCTCATGAATCCAAGGTCTTCCTAAAAGGAGATTGTATGAAAGATCATGAGGCATAACATGGAAAGGAGTTTGTAATGTAGCCTTTCCAACTATAATAGGTAAAGTGATCACACCAAGTGCTTTCTTTCCTACATTATCAAATCCTCAAATTGATAGGGAATCATGTTCAATATTTGACTTATCCATTCCAAGTTTATCCAAAAGGGTTGTAACACTATATACATTAAGAGTTGATCCATTTTCGACAAGGGTTTTCTTTATTCATATTCTATTGAAGATAGATATTATCATGAAGGAATCATTTTTCTTTCTCACTTACAAGGGAGGTAATTGATTTTGATGAAAGGTAATGTCTATATTAATTGCAGTCATTCCTTGAATTAGAGATACTACATCACTTGGATTTGTACTAGAGGGAACCACAACTTGTTGCAAGGATGTTTGAAGCATACTATGATAACTAGGAGAATTTTGAATTAGGTCCCATAGGGATATCTTTACGGGAGTATTTTGAAGTCTTTCAACAAGATCATACTCCTTTCCACTATGTGAAGGAAAAAGAGGAGCACTAGGCAAGATGAATTGAGGTAAAGGGAGGGATGTTTAAGTCCCTTTTCTAGGTTGCCAATTATTTCTAGTGTTATATGTATGAGCAACGATAGTATATATTAATTCCTATGAAACATTATTCTTAGGTGGTTCAAGGTTGAGAAAGGTTTTTCTTGAGTTTGATATTGGTTGAGGGTGGGTAAAGGATCAGTTGAGGTTGAACAATATTAACTTCTCTTCATTTTGGTTCATTATAACAAGCCTTAATGGATGAACCTTGCAAGATGAAATCGTCAAGGGGTTCATCTAACATGCCAAAGTCATCACTACTAAGGGGATTGAAGGATAGGTTAACTTGGAAAAAGAGATTTGACATACTCAAAATAACTATGCTTTCTCCTAGGGTTTCATCAGTTTATATTTGTTTTGGTTTTGTTTTCTAATGAATTCCAAATGTAATCTAATTTTATCAATCTATGAAATAATGATTGAAATGAAATAGAAGTGCAATAATCCAATTCTATCAACAATTGAAACATGTACTTTAAATGAAACCAAATTAAGCTAGACCTAATGAAATGAATGAAACAAAAACTTAATAAAGATATGATAATAAACATAAGCACATAAATGAAGTTTTTAATGCTATAAAATGCATATTTAGGTCTAATTCAAGACTAAATCACTTATATGGGTCAATGAGTCCTAGTTAGGGTTTTTGGAAGGTTCACATAGTGAAAAATAGTCAACATAAAACTCCCAAAAATTAGAAAAAATAACATGTATAGGGACTAAATCGCCCAGGTGGTTGAATGAGTCCTAGATTACGATTTTTAAACCAAATTTAGCAAATTCTAAGTTAATTTTAAGGTTTCTAAGTTGTATGCTAACTAAGCTATTTGCAATGATAGATTTCTAATGAAATTTAATGATGCAAGATGAAAAAATGAAACTTATATGCACTTTTCACTAATGCAAGATTAAAGAGCCCTAGATGCAATTCAACTAATACAAATCTAATTCAAAGTTAATATAAAATACATCTAGGACTTACAATGTTCTTTGTATTAGAAATTCAAGGGTCCAAAGGTTGGGTTCACCAAAATGGTTAAATGCAAATAGGGTTCCACCTTTTAAGAGATGGAACATAGGACCTACTTCACACTTTAATCATTGGGAAACCAAGATCCCTCAACCAAATGAATCGATTGAGGGAAGGTTTAGGATGTTTCTTTAGGTTGATTAGAAAAGGGCTCACCATTAAAATGATGTTTCAAAAAAAAATGAAAACACTCATGCAAAAAATCATAGAAACTTAAAATCATTAAATCAAATGAACAAACAAAAATTGGGCAGAAAGGAATTGTAAGATGATGGATTCGAAGAAAGATCTGTAACCCTTAAAATATGCTTTTTGAAGTGCATTGGGACTCATACACTAGGCTATGCGATTTAGCCTTGCTATAGGAATCTGGGTAGAATCTAGAATCTTCTATTGACAAATCAGGATCTATAAGAAATTGGTAAAAAAAGGTATACTAGGACTCATGCCTAAAGGGGTGATTTAGTCCCGATACTCCTTTATGAAAATGAAGGATTTGAAGTTATTCTCCTATCTCTGCACTTCCTTCATATGTCTTTCAAACTTCACTTTCAAGTCAAACCTATTAGAAATATGCAAAATAAATTGTTGTGTTGATTTGCTTATGGGGGATTTTCCTTGGTCAAGCCTCTAGTTTGTTAATTAAACCTTGATGGAAAATATAGATCTGAAATGAAAATGTGTGTGAAGGTCCTAATCTTAAGTGTACTTAAGATTAAGAGATCTATGATGCAATGAAACCCTACTCTAATTTTCTAGAATAGGATGTGTATACATCTAAAAATGGTCGTGATTAAGCTTGTTAATTAATTAAATATGATTTATTTAATTAATTCCCCTAAAGTCATCTACATATAAATAAATTTAATTATTTATTTATATCGTTCATTTTTCTAATTCTTCTACCTTTAATTAAATTAATTACTAACATTTCCACCTTTTTGCTTAATTAAATTAAATAAATTTTTATAATTTATTTATATTTAATTATCATCCTATTCTAAAGTTTAAATATTTTAAATATTTAAATAATGGAATATCTTCTTCATCTCATCTTGTACCCTTTTGCTTGATTAAATTAAATAAATTTTTATAATTTATTTACATTTAATTATCATTCTATCCTAAAGTTCAAATGTTTTGAATATTTGAATAATGGAATATTCTTCGTCCTCAAATTAAATATTAAATATTTTAATTTAATATTTTCCACCTCACCCTATTTCCATTTTAAAACATAATTAAATAATTTATTTAATTATGTGGCTTTCCATTTTCATCTCCACTCCTCGAATTAAATAAATTTAATTTATTTAATTTCTAACTCATGCTAACTCGCCCTTCCAAATTCGTATCTTATCCTTCGAAATGGAAGTTTCCCTTTGAAACTCAATGATGAAATTTGAAGAGAAGGGAAACCTTCCATCCACCTCTTCCACTTTCGAAGATCTCTCGCCGTCCGTTCGAAACAAGCTTAATTCGGACCGTCGATCGATTCAGCCAATCAAACTTGTTCGAAAACTCTATAAAATCCCATGCAAATCCAAGCCTTGGTTAATCATCGAAATTCACACACATGCACTTACCTACACATACCTATGTTCATGCAATCAATTTATGCATTCACATCATTTTCAGCATCACATTCACACTTTCATGTTAGCATAGATTTGCATTTTGCATATTATGCATTCTTGTTTTTATCTCGTTCTTCATGTTGTCATTTTGTTGAGCTCTATCTGCTGATCTGAGAGCCATTCGAAGCAACAAAATGATGAATTTATAGGACAGTTTCGAGAAAGCTGCAATTACGGTTTGCATTATTTCATTTTTCTTTCACAGCTTTTTCGATTTAATGTCTTATTAACATGTGTTTGATTTTCATTTAGATTTTAATACACAATATTTCATACACACATAAAATGGTGCCCACCATGGGGCCTGAACCCACGAATTTAACATTTTCTGTAAGTTTATTTTGACAGTTTTGGTTTTCTAGAATCGATTCTTCGGAACATTCTGATGTTTAGGCGCATTCAAAAATTCTTGATGCGCATACAGAAAACGTCAACTTTTGGTTTTGTAGAATTTCAACGCGCATCCTATGACTGTTACGGCACATACCGTGACTGTTACGGTGCATCCGTGGTTGTTAAAGTGCATACAATGACTGTTAAGGCGCATATAATTTTCTTCTCATAATGCACAGTACTATTTAACATTTTCTTTCGGCGCATCCAGTCTCTATTTAGGCGCTTACAGTGTTTGTTCTGGGGCATCCAGTTTCTGTTTCGGTGCATACAGTCTCTATTCTGGCACATATACGTTTCGGCGCATACAACCTCTATTTAGGTGCATATAAATTGTAACAAAATTTATAGAATTCTGAGTCTAACGCATTCCGTAGACAGAATTTTGTTTCTTTTCCTAAAGGTTTTTAAAATGAAGCAATCCTAGGGTAGCCACATCTGGATAAAATGAAGCAATCTAGGATAGTCACCAAACAATGAATCTTGCAGTTAAAATTGAACAATCTATTTTTGGTGAAGCAACATCTTCACTTAGAATAGCTCATTATTATTTGAATTTTAAAAAAAGAACATTTGCTTGCTGAGATTGTGGCAATAGGTCTATGCTCTCCCCTTAACTGGGTGATCAAAATACCAGACTTGCCTTTTAATTTCATGCAATTTTATTGTTACATCCTTTAGAGAGCCTACCATAGTGGGAAAAAGTACTCACCCTACGGGAACGACTCAAGTGGGTTCAAGCCAAAGCCAGGCTATTCTGCCCCACTATAAAATTTAAAGCAGATCTGGGGAAACCCTCTTTTTTCGGTAGTGTGCAAGATAACCATCCCCAAAGCCTTTTTTCTAAAGGTTGGGAGGTCTCCTAAGGGAGTTTATTATTGGTGCACCAAATAGAAATCCTTACTACGAACCTAGTGTAGTAGCCAGCCGAGTCAGTTGCCAAACATTCTGATAATCACAATGCAAGGGGAGGGAAGAATCTGCCCCCAAGACAGTCACCATATAACTACCAAGGACTGTTTGCTTAGGGGATCCGGTATCTACTTTCGTAACTCTGAGTACGCACCTGGAAAAGACAAAAACACGAGCACCCCTTCGGGGGTGACACGGCTGTGTGAGTCAACGCAGTTCTAAGATGTGGGCTGTTGATTACTAGAATGACCTACTTGAGCACTTAAGAGTGATTTTTTCTGAACTGTCTTTCATGTGAAAAAAAACCTATGAAAACATTTGATGAAAAACATTTCTTGATCAAACACTTCATGTAAGTATAGGGCTATAAGAACAACTGTTTTCAAAAATGTTTTGTTGTGTCTTCCATTACATTAATTCAGATAAAGAGATCATCCAAAAGAAAGATGAAGAACAACAAATGAAATCCACTTAGAAGTTTTGTCATATCATTGCTTCAAAAACATTCCCAATACCTTTTTTTCCATGCTTAGGGATTGGAAGTCAACAAAGTTTCCCAAGAAATCAATTTTCAAGAGAATCAGAAAACCTATGAAACCGTTAGGATATAAGAAAACACTGCAAAAGAGAAAATTCTTGTACAAAAGTTGACAAATCTTGCTTCACTATCAAGGATTTCTTCACAGATATCAGGATTTTGTTAGAGGATTCACTGATGAATATGATGTAGATCCCTTAGGTTCCTGGGCTTATTATCAAAGAAGAGCTCTATCGCAATGGCATAATCATAACCAACCTCTTGAATTTGACAACATACCACAACCTTCCATAGAATATCCTTCACACCCAAGTCATATTCTTCAAAGATCTTGAGAGAATCTCTTTGAAAACAAAGATCAAAATCTTTTAAAGTGCACCTTTCAAAACAACTTTCTAATTTTTGGCTCAACTTCCCCCAACAGGATTCTGAAATCCTTTATCATCTTGGAAGCCACAACCAATAATTTAGGAGCATTCTTGATCATATCATAAGATTACATATCTTATCAGATCAAGATATCATCACCATTGCACTTGTCAAGAAAACCGTGATCTAAGTTAGAGGAAATTTTCAAAAACATATGCCTATCTCCACAAGATCTCAGCACAACAAATCAAAAGATACAATCCAAAAAGAAAGTCATATTCAAATCACTCACGAAGAAGGAGAAAGCAGTAATCCTTTTTTTAGCATAAATCAAAATCCCCTTTTCAAAAACAACATGGACAATAGAGAAGAAAATCCTTTTCATAATTACAGAGATAAAAATCAAGTGGATAGTGATGAAGAACAAGAATAAGAATGTCTTAGAGAGGCCGAACAAGATCCAAAATTCCATAAAGCCATTGAGAAGATCTTGCAGTGAGATAAGGAAAAATATTTTCGCTATCTAGCCAAACAAGGGGCTAAATTACCTCATGACTTTGACACTGAAAACTTGAAAAACAAACCTGAAGAGACACCCCTTTCAGATCTTAGTGCCTTGACCCAACAAATCAAGGCACTTCAAGGAAAAGTTAGAGAATTACAAGGGGGAACAACCACAAAGAAATACACTTTGGAGGACATATGTCCTTATCCTTTTGACAGAAGTTTAAACATGATTCCTTTTCCCAAGCATTGTGAAATACCAAAATTTGATCGCTATAATGGGAAAACGGATCCAATTGATCACGTTAGAGATTTCAGAAACCTGACATTGGAGTTCGCTTACGAAGATACTTACTTGATGCGATTATTTCCTAGGAGTCTGGGAGTACACTCTATGGAATGGTTATCCAAAATCTCACCTCCCGTTAGGACATTTGAAGAGTTGATCAATTTATTCATATTACAATACACCTACAACATACAACATCAGATCACCATGATAGATCTTTGTAAAATGGCACAGAAACCTGGTGAACCTTTCATTACGTTTCTCCAGAGATGGAGAAGAATGTTTTCCAGATACCCACATCCTATTCCAGAGAAAGAAAAGATGGTTACTTTCATCAACAGTTTAAACTCGAAAATGAGCTATCACTTGAACTTACATTGTCCTTCTTCTTTTGAGAAAATGATTGAAGATGCCTTAACCATTGAAAGTGCTTTGGTCAAGAAAGGCATAATAAAACATGACAAAGAAAATCCTAGCTCATCCAACCATCATAATCAGGACAAATCCAAATTCTGGACCTGCAACAAAAATATGGTGAATGATGGTGTTGTGGATGCAAATCATGCTTCAACCAAACCATTTGTCCTCACTACCCCAAACACTCGCAACAACAATGTCAACTCAATTGCAAATCACGGAAATAATCCTCCTCTTCAGAGGAACAATACAAATCAACACTTCACTTCCCATCAAGGGACTTCAAACAACAACCAGGGTTACCGAGGAAACAATAACAATCACAATTCTTTAGGGAACACCTCAAATTCAAATCTGAAAAGATTTTCATTCTTCTTGAATAGAATAAATTTTACTCCATTGGGTCAATCCCTAGAATCTGCATTCAAAGAGTTGATGGCCAAAAATGTCATTACTTTGCCACCTCAACGAAATTATGAACCCAGTGTAAAGCCTCCATCATAGAATGAGGCATACTATTGTGATTATCATCGATGTAAAGGTCATCGCACCAACAACTGCCAAGCCTTGAAAAATGCTATTCAAGACTTGATTGACAATGACATCATCACAATAGAAGGAAATCAACAAACCAACGTAGACCACCAAGCATTTCACAATCCTTTACCTAATTATCAAAAAGGTGAGTCTTCTGAAAAAAAAGTGAATCACATCAATGATGATCATATAATCAACCATCTCTACGTAGATGATGAGCGGGTGAATGTCATAAAATTCAAAAAGAGGGAGGAATATAGAGAAGTCAACGCAACAACAAGAGCACAAGCTAAAGTTGTCTTGAAAGGCGCTTCTTCAAAATCCATTGAATCCCCACCCCAACATCAATATGACTTGGTCAATCAACTTCAAAAAACCCCTGCTCAAATTTCTATTTTGGAACTATTAAAGATTTCTCCAGCCCATAAAGAAATTCTTGAAAAGGCCCTCATTGAAACCAATGTATCTACTGATTTGGATGTGAATCAATTTCAAGCCATGGTAGGGAATTTTTCCTCACCCACTTGTCTTTCATTTTCTGATAAAGATGACATTTCCATAACCCATCCTCATAACTCCTCTTTGTACTTAGAAGTCATGGTTCATAAATTTCACATCAGACGAGTTCTAATAGATGGAGGTGCTGGTTTTAACATCTATACCTTGAAGTTGGTTAAAGCCTTAGGATTATCTGAGCACTCCATTGATTTCAGAAGAAAGATTACCATAAAGGCCTATGATGATGAAGAAAGAGCATCCAAAGGTCTAATCATGCTGCCAATCAGAGTGGGCCCTGTTATAAAGAATACTTTTTGTCAAGTACTGGATCGTGATCTAGCATATAACATCTTGTTGGGTCATCCTTGGATCCATGAAATGCAAGTTGTCCCATCCACTTATCATCAATGTCTCAAGTTTCCTTATGATGGACAAGAAATCACGATACCTGCTGATAATTCCAACATTCAAACTTGTGCCAACATGAAAGCCAGTCAAGATACTTTGGTCCCTAATAATCGAGAAGCTCATGCTAGTGCTTCTCTAGAGATTGACACAAATCAGTCAATTAACCAATAGCTTTGACAAAAAGATGAAATTCAAGGATCATGGAGTTGGAGAATACTCTCTTTGTCTTGTCAATTTATCTACATCACCTCGATCACATAGATAGCCATCTATTAGAGAACATCAAATATCAGCAGCATCAACATCAAAGAAAATGCCAACAGAGCCAATTACAAAATTTAATGGGCAATTCATCAAATAAAAATTCCCTATGGAAAACCCCGAGGATACTGAAATTCTAAATTGGCTCTATAAAGATGAAGATGAAGCACTTCTAATGTCAAATTACCCACAGACAAATATGGAAAAGGATATTTAATCATGCAGAAGATGGGTTATGATGAAGGACCTATTAGAAAAAGGAAGGAAGGAGTGGTTGAACCTATTCACCTTCGTGGACTCACTGCCAAAGAGAAAACTGGATTGGGTTATGATAATCACTCCAAAGAAAACAAACTACATAGCACCGTCTTCGCATTGCAAGAAGGCTCAAATTCACAAGAGGCATGTTTGACAACAATTCAAAATTTCTTAGACAACAGTTCTGACACAGAATCTGCTGAATATGAATGGGACACCATTTACAATGATGAGTTTTGGAGAGACAAAGAGGTTGATGTAATAAACCAATATACCCCAACTTTAATTGAAGGACAAGGTTCAGGGTCCCAACTGCGAGAATCTAAACCACAAGTTGACTATGATTCTAGTGATACTGAATCAGATCTAAACAAACAAGACTATCATGAGGACAGTATCATCATTGATCCACCTCATACCTCAAATCCTACAAATCACTCTGTCATGACCTTAACCATAGCCGATCTCACACAACCCGATGATCCTCTACCTTTAATCCATCCTGACCTCATTGATTGGGATTCTACTGAATCTATTAACATATCCATGTTTCCAAGTGATGAAGCTATCGTAAACTTCCTTTCCACAGAGGATACAAATGATTGTTCCACCAGTGATTTTTGACATAGAGTTTTTGATTAGGAGAGTGTCAAGTCTCCTAGCTGCAAAAATAAAAACAAAAAAGAAAGATCTAATGGTGAAAACCAGAATCTGGCAGTATTAGATCAAACAAAAGATAAAATAAAAGAGCGTATCAGATGGTGAAAACCTCTTTGAGGCACCAGATGATGGGACTCTTGACACTCTCCCAGAGCACTACCAAGAACGATCGCCTATTTTGATTGAGCCTACAAATGCTGTCGATCTTAAAACTTCTGACAAACTAAGAATTTTACAGTTAGCTGCATCAATGATAGGGCAAGAAATACCAGAGTTTATGGAATTCCTGAAAGCAAACCAAGTCAATTTCACATGGTCTTACACTGACATGCGTGGTCTTGATCCTGATCTTATCATGCATCATTTGTCTATCAAACCAGGGACCAAGCTGGTGAAACAAAAACTCAGAAAGATGCACTCTCATGTTGCATTATTGTTTAAGGAAGAACTAAGAAAACTCCTTGATGTGGGCTTCATAAGACCAATTGACTATGCAGAATGGATTTCTAACATTGTACCTATATCCAAACTAGATAAAACTATTAGAATATGCATAGATTTCAGAGATCTCAACAAGGCATGCCCCAAAGATGATTTTCCATTACCAAACATTGACACTATAGTTGATCTAACAGCTGGCCATGCCATGTATTCATTAATGGATGGTTTTTCTGGATATAACCAAATCAAGATTGCACCTGAAGACCAGGAGAAAATAGCTTTCACATGTCCATGGGGGACTTATTGTTGGAACATCATGCCTTTCGGTCTGAAGAATGCAGGGGCTACCTACCAAAGAGCCATGACTACAATCTTTCATGACATGATGCATGTCTTCATGGAAGATTATGTGGATGACATATTGGAAAAATCACACACCAGAGAAGGACATCTTGAAGTATTGTCCAAAATATTTGTAAGATTAGAAAAATTCAAAGTTTTCCTCAACCCTAAGAAATGTGTTTTCGGGGTAAAATCTGGAAAACTCTTGGGATACATTGTTTCAGGAAAAGTAATTGAAGTAGATCCAACAAAAGTTCAAGCAATTATGGAAATTCCTCCACCAAAGAACACCAGTCAGTTAAGATCACTACAAGGATGACTTCAATCTATACGGAGGTTCATTGCACAATTGGCTGAAAAAAGTCTACCATTCACACATCTACTACATAAAAAATGTTCCTTTCAAGAGGGATGAAAAATGTGAATTGGCTTTCTAGAAAATCAAAGAATATCTAATGACTCCACTAGTTCTCGTATCACCAAATCTAGATAAACCACTCATCGTATACATTGCTGCAACAGAGACATCTCTGGGGGCATTGCTAGCACAAGAAGACTCTATAGGAAAGGAATGTGCAATCTACTACATCAGTAGAACACTAACAAGTCATGAACTCAACTACACTTCTATTGAGAAGGCTTGTCTGGCAGTAGTTTTTGCTTCACAGAAGTTTCGGCATTACATGTTGAACCATACAGTCAATTTGGTTTCAAAGATTGATCCACTCAAGTATTTGTTGAGCAAAGCATCATTGAAAGGGAGGTTAGCAAAGTGGGTAATGATTCTAAGTGAGTTTGACATACACTATGTTGACCACAAGGCCATCAAAGGACAAGTTATAGCTGATCAATTAGCAAAGGCACCACTACAAGTAGATCATCCCTTGCACATTGAATTTCCAGATGCAGATGTATTCACTGCAGAATCTAAACAAACGTGGGCCTTATATTTTGATGGCTCTTTCACTCAACATGGATCAGGGGTAGGCATACTTTTTGTCACCCCTCAAAGGCATACCATTCCTCATTCATATAGGCTAATGTTTCCATGCACCAACAACATAGCTGAATATGAAGCATTAATCACTGGACTCAAGATAGCACTGGAATGGAGAATAATAGAATTACAGGTGTTTGGTGACTCACAGTTGGTCATTTGTCAGATCAATGATGACTATCAAACTAAAGATGAAAAACTACTACCTTATAAAAATATGGTGGAAGACTTCAAGAAATACTTTGTGGACATCAAATTTACACAAGTTCCAAGGCTTGATAATAAAGTAGCTGACATTATGGCTACAATCGCATCATTGTTACAACTCCCAGAAACTCAGCATCGGTATGAATTTCTAGTGGAACAATCATTTACACCTGCATATGATGCCCCTGAAAGCCAAATCATTTGTCATTTAGTAGGATCCGATTTGCCTTGGTATGGAAAAATTTATGCCTACCTCAAAGATGACATCTTACCACCCGATTTATCTCGTAATCAAAGACGCAACTTTATTCGCCAATCCGCTTGCTATACCCTCATCACTGACACCCTTTATCGCCGTGGTCTTGATGGTACTTTACTCTGATGTCTTGAACACGAGGAATCTGACAAAGCTTTATGAGAAGTTCATGGTGGCATCTGTGGTACTCATTCAAGTGGACTGACCTTATCTAAAAAATTGATTAGAATGGGTTACTACTGGCCTACAATGGAGAGGGAATCATTCAATTTTGTGAAAACATGTTCAAAATGTCATATTCATGGGAATCTCATTCATGCTCCTACACAAGAATTACAACCGTTCACACCAACCTCGCCATTTTCTCAATGGGGGCTAGATCTAGTAGGTAAGATTCATCCTTCTTCATCAAATGGACATAAATTCATCATCACAGCAACAAAATATTTCACCAAGTGGATTGAGGCAGTCCCTCTTACTAAAGTTACCGGCGAACAAATATCATCATTTATATCATCATTTATAATGTAAATGCAATTACTAGATGCTCTCCTAGAACAATAAATGCAACATATCATTAAAGAAAACTATATCTATGTATATAAATGTGTATTTCTAAATGCAAGTGTAAATGCAAAGAGCATATGGTTTGTAGTGTTATAGATACAACATATCCATAAATTAATGTAATTGAAATTCTAAAGTCTTCAACACATATAATATGAAATCGATCAAACTATTAAACTACATGAGAAATAAATGAAAACAGTAAATGCATATGTATGTGTATTTGTAAATGTAAGGGTAAAATAAATAAGAATAATGAAAATTATAAAAGAATACAAGGAAAGGTCTCCTCCCTTCTTGGTAGTGATAACCTCCTCCACACACAACCCTTAAAAATTATGAATAGAGGAATATAATCTTTGAAGAAATCAAAGTTGATTCTCTCCTACCTGATGCAATTAGTCATTTTATCCTTACAAACATTTATAGTGATTACTAGAGGCACATAGACCAATTCTTCATAATAGAAGAATTTGATCATACTTTTCCAATGATGGCATTATGAGAAAACCTTAGGTTAAATGAATAATTCCTAGCTAAGTTCTTTAAATCATGTCCAACCATATAAGAGAAGACCAATGCTATGTGTACTTGGATACCATGGAGAAAGGCTCTTTGGGCTCTTTCATCGAATCATCCCACCTTAAAAGTCGTTTCAAAGTCTCCTATACCAGACATAGGAAGATTTAAGATGACTTAAAAATGTCGCCAAAGCACAAACTTATGATGACTTAACCAGGCCTAGTACACACTCCCTCCCCGTTAACCACTTAGACATATGGAAATTAAATGTAAATTTTCTACTATTTTTAGTCATGTAGGTGTCCAATAAACCACTTGGTGGTGTTTCCATTCAAGTTTATTTACTTTAATGAAGAGTAAAAGTCCTTTGATTACAATTAGAGAATGCATTTGAGGCCTTGGTTGTGTAACTGGTGGACCATAGTCACATTTAACACTTGTTACAAAATTTGGGAGTTAAAATGTTAAGTAGATTTGATTTGTGATTGACACATTTGGATAGTAGTAACAATAACTTGCAATCTATCAAGACTTGATTACCCTATAACCTATGAAATTCTAGTGATGAAATGATTGATTAATCATAATGTCACATTGGGATCACATCACCATGAAAAAACTTCATCTAACATCCTTATGAGTGCAGGTACCACCAAATAGGTATTTTTCATATTTGTCTTCCTCGAGCGAGGGAAATTCAGGAAGAGAAGAGGAAAGTGAGACATGTAGTATGTGTAAAAGAGGGAGATCAACTAGAGGTCAAAAGATTAGAAGAAAATTATGTAAATGCATGGAATTTTTTTTGCTGAAGGGGGGGTCATGTTCTTATGATGATGAGAGCATAGGCGACATTGAGGTACCCTTGAGGTACAAACATCTATGGAAATAATGGGTACCCAAGGAACTTCCTCCAATAAACACCGATTTTTGTGTTAATGAAAGGATATATCGCATAACACCGTCGTCATTACATGGTTTGGGCCTATTTTGCATGGACGACATAAAGGTCTGTTACAACAAAGTTACTGAATTGATGGAGTATTTCAGACACTTTTACAGTTACATATATTGGATACAACTGGTTCGATATACATAAAGTATGCATAGGTATGCACTGTCAGCAAATTATATACAACTAAAAGATAAGGATCAAAATAAAGGAGTGGCTATGTACATTGACGAAAGGCTAAAAGAATTAGGGAATATTGCAAGGTTTATAAATAGTACACGACCTGGGTCAACAAATAAGCAACCCAATTGCATATTCGAGGCATGCAAGGGAAACCATGTATTCGTATGTGTGATAAAATCAATAACTACAGGGAAAGAGTTGCTAATCAATTACAATTTGAATCACTTAGTTAAAAACACAGTTACTATGGGGGTGGTATGTGCTATGTACCATTTTACCCAACCTCCAATTAATGACTCCAATATACCATTTTATTCTTATGTTTTTTTTCGTAAGTCTATTGGTTTCATTTTGGTAATGTTTTTTTATATTTAATTTTTGTCATAGCGGGAAATTGATCGTACGGAGAAGGATCTAGCCCAAAGCACAAATTGTGATGTATCTTCAAGCATTTCTATCCAATAGGTTTACCTCATTGTAAATGTACAAATTAGATATGAGCAAAATATTTTATTATTATTTTTTTTTCATAAGTTTATTGGGTTAATTTCGATAATGTTTTTAATATTCTTGTTGCAGTTGACTAATCAGGGAAAGGCACCAACAGTAGACGAGAGCATCCATAGTGAGGTGCAGTCAATATTTTGCAATGATGACATCGCTTATTCAACAAACCCTCTTGATATGATAAGGAATATCCCAAAAAAATGCAATAAAGAAATCGCTAAGTTGATAGTCATAGTGCCTCAAACAAATGAGATAAGAGATAGGGTTAAAATATTGACTAAGAGATCACAAAACTTGCAAGTAAGATTTCATGAGGTCTTTAATTATAACATAAGTTCATTCATGGTTTTATATTTTGTACTCTTTTATGTCATGAACTAAAATATGTGTTGTTTTTATAGGGTTATTTGCATCCTCATGATGCTCTTGGCCATGATCAGGTACCGCGTAAGTGCTGTCGAGGAGTAGTTGGCAAGTGTCCATCTGATCTTCAGCATATACTGCACATCATCCTCGACTCCATCATCTATGCTCTATATTGGTCGCCCTCAAAATGTCGTAAACACATACATGCAGTATTCATTAATGCACTCCTCCGCAGCGAACACATGCTAGAAACATGCGCCAGACATGTACCGGGATGTAGAGGTCACTAAATGGGTGATGTTTTTAGTAAAGATTTTGATCTTCTCATATTAATAGTACGAACATTGCCACTGCTACTTGTGGTATGACCGAGGATTTTGTGGTTCCCATAAAGATACAGAGAAGGTCCCGTATTTTAAATGTTTAATTATTATTATATATAATCCAATTGAAATTTACTTATTGATCGCCTCTTTTTAGACTATTGATTCCATGATCATTTTGCAGGAAATGACTTTTTTTTTTAAATATCTAAGTGATATTACATTGGAGCTCTTCAGGCCCACCATACATGCACGATGGAATGCCCAAAATCAAGATTTAAAAGATGAGCTCATTAACCATTTAGTTGTGTTGTTTGGTGATAAAAAAATTCAACCGAACCAAGGTCCTTAAGAAAGTTGGTACCTATCTAAAGTATACAAGGGACCAATATAGGTCACATTTAGAGAAGAAAAAAAAGTATGAGTGTCCCCCCATGATTCTGGAGATGGAGTGGAAGGACTTGGTGTCGGATGGAAAGGAGAAGGCTGAAAAGAAAAAAGGAAAGACACCACCGAGCCAAGGAAGGTATGTGATACTATCAACAATGTAATTATATACTAATTACTCTTTCTTTTTACATAATCTAATGTATTTCAAACATTTCATAGGCTTCCCGACACATCGAAGGAAACAAAGGAAAGACTAGAAAAACACGGGCAACACAAACTTGGCTCTGGTGGTTATATGAAATTAGCCGCATGAATTGTAAGTATCAATAAATGAAATATAGTATCCAAATACAATTGATTTTTTTTGGTTTTATCACACCACAGAATCAAAATTCATGATCTTATGCAAAAATGTAGGGCTCAATTCAATAAAGTTCCCACAGTAAGATGACCTCAAGATTTCCTTCAAAGAAGGCTATGGAGCCATGGTTGAACGCCTAAGAGTCTTGACTGGGAAAACACAACCTTCCACTGCATCTAACATGCAGGTAAATAAATTCAACAAAGTTTATTTAAAATTGAATACTTGTGCAATCTATTCAATATTAATTTCCACCATAAAGTAATTACATGCCTATTTGTTTTAAACATTCAAGCAATGATAATACTACATGACATTGGAATGTAGCCTCCAGTGAGGGTGGAGCACAACCTGCAAATGAAGGTCATGGTGCCATGCCAATACTTTAGAGCATGTAGAGCATGACTAACATCTTGAGCATGATCAGCGAGAGAAGATCAAGAACATGATGTGGCCCCACTGGTAAGAGGACCACTAAAGTTCTTTTTAAAACATATTTAATGCAATTGTGTATTAATTAATGTAACCTTCGTGGTTTCAAATTTAGAGCATGTAGAGGTGATCAACATGTTGAGAATGATCAAGAACATGATGTGACCCCATCAGGTAAAGAGGACCACTCATATTCTTTTAAACATATTTAATTTCAATTGGTGTATTAATTAATGTAACCTTTCGTGTTTCAACTACAGATCAAGATTTAGAGGGTGTTCAACATGTTGAGCATGAGTCTATAAAAAAAGTTCAGGAACATGATGTTGACCCATCAGGTAAAGAGAACAACTATAATGTTCTTTTAATTAATGAAATACTTGTAACAATAATTATAAAACATATCAGTTTAACATTTCTTTGTTATTGTAGCAAAATCCCCCTTGTTGTGGCATCCACATCATGAGCAGACGACTAGGCGTACATTAAGATCACAAGTAGAGGGTAGAACAACTAAAGGAGGGACAGATGATTTAGAAAACGAGACTCCATTTCATATTTTTTTAGCTTTAAAAAAGAAACAAAAAAAAGTGATTGTAATCATATCATGACAATCATATTTTTGATAATATGTAAAAATTGAAAGAATGAATATTATATGTTAATGAATGTGAATTATGTTAATTAATGAATGTTATATGTTAATGAATGAACAAGTATGTTATTAATGGATGAATGAATGATTAATGCTATACAGAATGGGTAAGTGTGTTCTGAGGAGTGATATGAGGGGGGGGGGGGAATGAGCTTCCACAGTCACGTGGTTGGCCCTGTTAAGTAGAGAATATTAAACTATTCTCAAAATAAAGAGAAGATCAATAAGGTAATGCACTTTTCAATATAAGAAATGCATCGTTTGAAGCATCAAACCAATATGCAAAGATGAAAGAAAGTGCTAAATTTTCACTATAGTGGCAGAAAAATGATTCTTTATACCCTGAATCCATGCTCTGCATCATAATTCCAGTTGTTTCCATTCCATCGTTCACTTTAGCTCACTAGGCGTGGCTTTGTATAGGCACACACAGTTGTGGATTTGCAGTTTCAAAACCTGCTTTCTTCTATTTTGTGGTGACATAACTCTAAAATTTGACTTTTGTGCAGCCATGTGGAAAAAATTGATGTGCCTGGAAGGAATAGAGAGGTCTGATTAAGATAGATACATGGATATTTGGATCTTGTTGTTGATGGAGGCTTTTATCTAACTATATGAAATTTTTCACCATCCGTGAGGGTGTATGCAAAAGTTTCTACTTTACATTCGGCCTGATCATAAATGTTGTAATGATATTAATGCTTCAAACTTATGATTTGTTTCATTGTTATAATGACTTTCAAATGTTATGGCTTTCACAGGTTATCCAAGCATTCTCTGCCCCCTACCTTTGCTCTCTCCTCCATCCTTTTAAGAATTTTCTTTGTCATAAAATATTCACATTTCTGTCTCATTTACACAAATTTATTTGAAGCTCTAGAAGTGAATAAAGATATGCAAAAGATGATGGATTATGTCTAAGCAAATTTCCATCTTATAGCTAATTAAATCCTTAATATTTGAATAGTTTAGAGCTCAAATAATGTTTGTATATGTATGTGTAGCAATAAGGGAGCCTATGTGAAGATTTAATTTGAAAACATCACTTTGGTAATTTTCCTTAGGCAGTGAAATGATATTTTGAGTAATACAAACCTAAAAACACATTGATATTTTTTGGCATTGCATTGAAGAATTTTTTTCTCTTATACCTACCCTTAGCTAGACATAGAGGTATATAATATTGGTTTCTGGGTTTATTCTGTAAGTAGTTAATTTCACAGAGGAAGACTAAAATCTTCTTAATGTCCTGTGTTAGGTGTGAAAGCATATGAATCACTTGCTGAAGGCACCATTTTGTATTACTCCAAAAACTAGTTGGTTCTTTTTTTGATGTTTCTTGCATGTGTTTTTTTTAGGCTCTAGAGATGTAGCTTGACTCTTTCCTTTGCACTTTTCATCTATTTTGATGATTACAGTAGATTGTCCTCATAATTTTTCATGTAGATCTATTTGTAACCTTATTTTCTACCAATCAATTTGCAAACCACTCACATATTAACGACCATTTCACTAACTTGTAGTCATCCATTACTTCATATGTTGCGGGTTGTGTCTATGTGCCAATAAATCCTGATGATTGCGAGAACTTTAATCCTACAAGTGTACCCAATCTTTCTCAAGTAAAAGTCTTACCTTATTTTATAGTAATTTAAATGGTTAATTGAAGGTGCTCTTTAATCTGAGATTTTGAACCCTAGATCAGATAACCATTGAACACAAAATGAAATAATTTATCAGGACTATGAATAGTGTTACAATTATAATTATTTCTCCTTACCTACCCATTAGAAAAATAGATCCCTATCAATCTAACCATGAAAGAAACTATCTTATATCAAACATATTCTCTCATTTGGTACTTATTCTGCATAAGAAGGTCATTCAAAAAATTAATTGGCATCTATTCTGTTTTGTAATTTCAAGCAAGCTATTTTGGTATTTCTTATCCAATTCATGCAATTTGTGACGAAAATTATATCTATTTAAGGGTATCAAATTTACTGATCCAAGAGACTCATTTCTACTTTGTTTCTTTGTATTTCAACTCTCAATGGAGAATTTCCAATATGAAGGTGTTGCTAACAATACTCTAAGTGGACCCACCTGTAGGTTTTTAAGAGACTGTGCTATTCTAAGAATTTGATGAGCTCTAGTTGATGAAGCTGTAAGCCCATAGTGCGCCCCCCAAAGCCTGGCGAACCTGGTATTTTCAAAAATCCACTATATTGTTTACGCTAATTTGAATAGCAACCCTATTGTTGTTAACAAAATTCTATGTTGGTTTTAAAACAACTAAAGCACAGCGGTCCTGTTATGGCTGGCCTTTGATATCGATCCTAATGTCGGATAAGGAATCTCATGTAAATGAACTTTAAACTATTTTCACAAAAAAAAAAAGATGCAAATTTTCAACCTTTTATTGTTAATTTCCAAGACTTTGATTTCAAAATGGACAATTTTCTTGTGAGCTAAACACTTTCCCTACATCATTTTATCAATCCAGCATTTCAACCTTCCCTTGTTAGCCCTTTTTTCTTGAATGCTTTTTCTTTTCATCTTGAATGTATATCCTCTCATGAAGCTAAAACTTATTAATTGTTTTTAATTAGACAATCATCAGCAGAATAATCATTTAATTTTATATAAGTCTTTTCATATTATTTGACTTTAATAAATTGTCTTTACAACATTCTCCAGTGTGATTAGGTAGATTGTAAACAATAAATATTTATTATCAATTATTCTTTATAAATACTTATTAAATAAAATAATGGAATTTTCTCAATTTTACCTTTCGCTACATTAAATTAAATAAATTTTTATTTTATTTTACATTTAATTATCATTTTATCCTAAAGTTCAAATATTTTGAATATCTTCCTCAAATTAAGTTCAAAATTAATAGGTTCCAAATTTGTGGAAATTTCCACTCTGCTTCTTTCCAAATTCGATCTCTTGCTGATCAGTGAGAAGCAATTTGCCAAGCAACAAAACACATCCAAGTTAGATGGACCATACATTTCAATGACATTGGTTTTCAGAAGCTGTTGTATTACGGTCCATTGCGAAGTCTATTCTGTCTTTCTTTTATTTCTTGCAATTTCGATGAATGCCATGTGAATTTTTAAAATTGACCAATTTTTACTACAATGAAGGCTTTGTCGTAAATACTTTCCCATTTCGTCGAAATGGCGACAAACTTCTGGTGTTCTTTTGATGCTTTAGAAGAGCCATTGCAATTGCATTTTGGTTGTAATTTTTCAGCGGATACATGAAGTTTTCGTTGATATTTTGATGAACATCCGAGTCATTTTATGATGTCGACGACTGAAGAATTTGCGTCGTTATTTCGATGTTTAATTCGTCATCGACATTACGACGAAAAAAAATATGATGAAAATGTTTTTGTCATTTCGTCACTTTTCTAACAAAGATTTTTCAAACGACCGACGAACGTCCATTGGAAAATGGTGTCCAATTCAGTTGTGTAGTTGTTTTGATGTTTAAGTCCCAAAGTGTTGGTGTATTTGGATTTTGCAAAGTTAGATGAAGTGAAGGATGAAATTTGAAGTAGGGGTGAGTGAAATGTTTGACCCAATGTTGACCAAGAGTGAACCTTTTGTTTTGATAAGACCACGGTAGTGAGAATGATGCTAAACCTCTAAAAATATTCAAATCCTAAAGAATTAATGATTTTAGAAAAGTTGTTGATCTTCAAAAAGGATAGGGTTCTGACTCATAAAGAATGTTTACATGTATGGATATTTCCTCAATGTGAGTTCATAAAATTTTATCAACAACTTGTTTCTATTTTCATAGAGTGCCTCGATGTGGTAGTTGATGCTTTTTGCACTACAATGTCTAAGCTTAAAGTGACAACTAGTTGACATTCGTTTGGGGATCCTTACTTTGCATGAGATCATCTAGTATAGTGAACCTTTGTTTCAACAAGATCAAGGTAGTGAGGATGATGCTAGACCTCAAAAATGTTCAAGTCCTAGAAAATGAGAGGATGGATGGGAATTGTCAAACCTATTTGGGCTCTCCTAGCTCAGGCATAAAAGTTTCTCATCAAACTGTAATGGTTGTGGTAAAATATTGAATCCCACTTTTGACCATACCTTGTTCCATGATTCTTATGTCTGAAATAGAGTGTTGGATATTTTCCTCTACGTATTTTGACTATTTGATGAATCATTTAGAGGAGTTGTGTATCATGAAAAAGATGAGTATTTTGACTCCAAAATAATGCATACAATTCTGGTTTGTACCTTGAAGCATGTCTGTAAAAATTTTCTACCAATCTATTTCTATTCTTGTGAACTGCTCAAAGGTGTTTCTTAAGAGCTTTTGGAGTGAGATGACTATCTAAAATGAGGACTTGTAGACCTTGTCTTTGGGATCCTGATTTTTTCGTGAGATCATGTGAAAACAGTTTAAGTTTATGGAAGAAAAGGAAGATATTTATTGCCACGCGGGTGGTGGTAATAGGGGCCTTCTAGCAGCAATATCGACGTGTTCCTCTTCTTCATCTAAAATGGTTGTGTTTCTCCACTGTGTGTTTGTTTCCTTGTTTTCAAAAGTGAAGGTTCTCAAAATGCTAATAAGATCTATTTGTTCATCATTTATGAGTTTAAATTTTGGTTGAATTATAGCACTTGGAAGATCAAGTTGTTCAACGGGAGCAATCGGTCTCCAAATAGTCATGTGGGGCTCATTTGTCAAGTTATCTTTGCTTAAGTGAATTGATTTTACCACAAACACTTGTCTTTGATTATGTTTCCAAACTAGATGTTTATGTCAAAAAACATCATAACTTTCACAATGTCCATTTCATGAAAATCATGAGGTCAAAGCCATAATTTCCTATGTTGTCTTTGGGAAAATATGGGTTTGAGATTAATGTCAAGATATTTAGAAATCGCTAAGGATAAATCCTTAGGACAAGCAATAATATCAAGGCTAACTCAAGAAGTCCATATTTGAACCAAAGTGTTTGAAATTTTGATAGTGGATGTTTGTTTTTGGATTGTTTTGGAACCAAGCAAAGTGTTAAATTGATTCACAATCATTTACAACCCTAGGATAGAAATGACTATATTTGTTGAGTCCCCACTATGATGTCTCCAAACACTAGACAACGCGAACAGTTAGAGATTTGGCGACATTAGATCCCCTCCACGACACACATTTCTTAGGACCACCAAATCTCAAAACCCTTAAAATCCAAAGATTAAAAGGTTTTTTTTTGTTTCTACAATTTAATAGTACAGATGTGGGGCAGCTTCAAAATGACCGTTCTTGCACCAACAAATATTTATAGGATTTTGGCATGCTAAACAAATGGGTTGTAGTAAGGGTAATCAAGGACATGGCACCTTGCAAGCATACAAAAAGCCACTAAAGGCTTTAATAAATCCTACTAGGGCTCTTATACTTTTTACAATAGTACCTCATTCTGAAAGACATTGTACAACTAAGGCCTACATACCATGAGGACTTGACAATTTAGTCTTATCCATTTATATACCAGCCCAAGTGAAAAACTAGTTGGAGTCACCTTCAAATTGGTCTTAGACAAGCCCCTCTAAAAATAAAAAAAAGTGAGAGAGTACACTTGTAGTTCAACCATCCAGTTCATGTAAAGTGCAAGGAGGGAGCACACAAAATGTACTTTTCTCACACTAGCATGGTTGTTTAAATTTAAACCTGATTGAAAGATGTGGGTGATTTTGCAAAGTGTTAGAGAAAGTTTTTGTTTCTCAAGGTCACCAAATGGCACGAGAGAATTGCATACGCATTCACCAACAACGTTGAAAATCACAAAACATAGAAAATAATTATCAATTTTAACCTTTTAAAGCAATGATGAATTCTTTTTTAAGCACCAATTGAAAGATTATTTTTTCCTTGTTCGATTTTAAGCCCAATTGAAAGATGTGATGTGAGGGTTCAATTTTATCTAACTTTGAGTGTTCATTTTAAACCAAATTGAACTCTAGTGCGTTTCCTAAAATAGAAAGTAAAAGACATGAAATTGGGTTATAATTGCCCCAAAGCATTAAACGCTTGTTACAATCATATAATTTTGAGATAAAAGAGAATGTCTTCACTTTTGCTCCATGTCATTAAAACCTACAAAACCTTGTTAGTCTAACAACCAAAACATAGTCAAGAATGCATCAGTGATCAGATAGACTAAAGAAATTAAGTCATGTGTCAAAAAAACAAACATAAGATTTCTTACCCTGGCAAGGCATAACTGAACACAATAGTGTCATAGTTTGAGATTTGGGCGTCGCTCTAGTGAAAATGGGCATCGCTTAGTAGTTAGACTAGTGAGCACCATCGCGTCACTATTTTGATGGGTGTCGTTGCTAATGATAGTGTCGTTTGAAATTTAAAAGCATCAAACTGGTGAGTTTGAGCATTTTTGTTTAAAGTTCTTGAGACCTCCATATTAAATACGTGTCGCCATATTTAAATCAATGTCAACAAATTAAATATGTCATTTTTTCAAATTGACAGGGCATCGCTATATGGCAACACTATTGAAATAGCATCATTGTTTGAGGTTTTGGTGTCACTCCAACCTACAAACTAGCATAAAGATTGAATTTGAGCTAAAAAAAGGTTAGATTATTAGTTTTCCCTCCTTCTAGCACCAGAATGTCGATGCAAGGATATCAGTATTGGGTGAATTATGCTTGATCCATGAATAATCGAAGCATAATGGAGCCACTAATACTCGAATCTCAACAAGATCATTCAAATGAAATTGAAACTAATTTTTTTATCAAAATCTAACATACTAAATTATGAAAGCTTTCAAAAACATCTACTCTACTCCATCTAAAAATTATCCCCTTGTGGAATTGGTGTCGTGTTGATGTGAAATGACGACCCTTTCCCAATCTCGTGATCAATGAACCTATTTCAGTCGATTCTATAGAAGAGAATCAATGAAACCATTGTGATTGATGTATGAAAACCTAGATTATACTAAAAATGAACATGATGCAAGCTAAGTTACCATTATTTTATGCTAAGTATGCACTAATTATGCTATTGCTAAGCTAATCTAAGCTAAAACTATGCTAAAAGATGAAAACCCTAATTCATATGCAAACTAAGATAGATGCATGGAAGCCATTAATGGATACTCTAAGCTATTATGCAATAAAAATGAGCTAAACAAACTAAAAGTGAGTAAATTGAGAGTATGGATGCAAGCAAATTCAACAACATAAGTTTTCAATTGAAAGATAGATGAATTTGTCTCCAAATAGTGATCTATTTATAAGAGAGAAAATGAAGAATGAATGGTTGAGATACAAAAGCTTAATCAATAGTTCAAGATGAAGGGGATGAGAGGCATGGATCATGGATTCTCATCAATGGATGAGAATTCATGATGGAAGTTAATCAAGGGCTCACACATGCCTCAAACAAACACACTTTTGACCTGCTCACACAAGTCAAAAGTAACTTGCTCAAGAGGTTGAAGGTTTAGCTTGTTCAAGAAGCCAAGTGAGTTGATTGGAGGAGAGAGAATATTTGTTTGGGTGAGGAAAAAAGTAATTTTCAAATTACAACAAAGTTTTAATTGTGGAAAAAGGGATAAGGAATATTCCATGGGAATACTCTCTTTGCTTAGAGGAGAATTAGTTTAATTACTAATTAAACAAGGTTTAATTTATGCAATTTGAGGATTTGGAGGAGGATTTGGAGGAATTAAAGAGATATTTATTAAATTAGATGATTTAATAAATAGGGGAGGGGTGAAATGATATTTAATTAAATAACTTAAGGTTATTTAATTAAATAATATGACTTAGGTGATTAAATTAAATACTTTCATTAATTTAATTTAATTAGATGAAGTGTTAGTGCGAAAAGAGATGAATTAGCCTAATTAAATTAATTAGGCCAATAGATGAAAATGATGCAATTAATTAAATATCAATGCTAATTATATCAATTAAGCGACAAGAGGATGAATTAAAGAGGAAATGATGTTAGTAAATCTATTTCAAATGTATGATATTGATTAAGATATTTTTCAATGTCTATAGGTACTCCTTGCTCCTTGAGGTATATCGTATTGTTGTTGGGGTACTCCATGTTGTCTTTGAGGTACTCCATGTTGTGGTTGAACATACGTTTTATGTTGGGTATTGACATTAGGTGGTGCTGAAATGTGTTGGGACTTTAAAATTTTGCAAATTTGAAGTGCCCATATTGAAATTTTTTCCTTTGCACATTCAAAAGTGCACCTAAAAATCTACCTAAGTGACCTACTTTGGAGGGTCATAATTTGGAGTCTATTGATTTTTGTACAAAACCCCTTAGTGGACACACTCATGTGACATACGTGAACATGAATATCAGTTTTTAGCTTCCCATGATGAGCTTTGACAATGTTTGAAAAGCGTAGTTGGAGGGTTTCGACACTATTTTGTTTGTGAGCCTTCAGTTCTACGAAGTGGCCTCCCATTTGAGTGAATATTTCACAACTGGATGATTTTCATGATAAACTGACTGGTCCCCTCCATTCTTCCCACATTCATATGCTCCCCTATCTGATTTCAGAGTCTCGGGATCTGATTTCCTATTTTTTCGAGATCAAAAGCAAATGCAGTTTGTTCAATTTTTACATCTGCATTACTCAGTGTTTCAAGGTGGTCAACTTTGACCACTAATATCTCATGAAGAATGATGATTCAAGATAATCCATTTTGCACACATAATTAGTGTATCTAAATGAGCTTTTCTTTCCATTGGCAGCCTACTAGAATGTGACTTGATATTTTTTCAAAGTGGTGACTTTATGATCCCTGATTGGTGTTGAACAGGTGCAATTGTAGAAATGTCTGAGTGAGAAAAAATTTTGATTAATATATTTCACCTCGGGATCTATTTTTCTAGTCCATATTTTTCACTCCATTCTTAGGTCAATTATCTACTTTCCTGGTTAGTTTCAAACTCCAAAGATAAGTTTTGATGGGTTATTTAATTGCGTTTTGATCACGGTAGGGCCAAAAATGGTGTTCCATAAAGTTTCAAATTTTGTAATTCTAATGAGAACCCATTTATTTTTTTGGTCTAAAACCTCTATATCTCCATTTTCATCAAGAATGAAGATCATTTGATACATTATTTTAATGAACTTTTGTTGCAGCAAACATGTCCCGAGGGCTAGTTTGTAAAGGAGGTACTTGAATTTTAAAGGTTGGGAAAAATTGAAGGAAATGGGTTTTCTCTAAATAATTGATTATGATCAGATGCAAAAATTCATGGCTCTAGGTGCCCTATTTTTCTCGCAATGAATTTTCTCCAAATGGGTTGCAGGCGTAATTAAAAGACAATTTTTCTAATGTTTCAAATGTTCATATTTAAAATATTGTGAATATTTTAAATATTGTGCAAGGATAAAAGAGGAATTTAGGGAAAACATAAACTGAACTTTCAAATGTCTTTAATCAAAACAAGTTTAATTCTTTCTTTTGATTGGTTCAAAGGAAGAACTCATGACACTCATAGCTGCATACGAAAATTCATTGCCAGTAGCTGATTTGAAATTTGTTGTCACATTTGATATTGGCATTAGCAAAGGGATTTGAAAATGATTGTGTTGTAATAGAGCAACCATTGTGTTTGATGAATGAGTATCTATTTGATATTGCAATGTAAACATTACACAGGTGTGAGAAGTTGTTGTAGGAAATGTCCTTGCTAGATGATAGATCAAGCATGTTTTCATGTTATATGAGGGTTGTTTGTACTTGTGGTTAGAATTATTTTTGTTTTTTTTGAATGTGGAGAGAATTTGATGAAAAAATAAAGTTGCATATTGACTAGTACAAAAGTTTGCTTGCTGCCATGGTCGAGTGAAACTAGTCAAACAAAGGATTTAGGGTAAATTGAGGTGCCAAACAAAGATCAACGACTTGCAGAAAGCAAGCTACATGAAGGAATCTTGCATACCTCGCAAGATAGTTTTATGACGCCAGTAGGAGGATGTGAGATACGTGAGAGAAGAGCTTTGTGAGCCTGACTTGAATAAAGTTCCATAATATTTTCCCATTTGCAAAATTAAAAACTTTCATTTCAAAGGTAAAGTATTTTAAATATGAAAGGTGAATGAAGGCATGAGAAACTTTTGAAGATGAAGTAAAATGAATATTTTACTTTGTTGGGTTATAAAATGTAAAGAGGAACTTGGGTAAAATCATTTTTTCCTGATAATGTACTATTATATTTAAAAGGAAAACATTTTTAAATGAAGATGAAAAGTGAAGGGCATAGGTAAAGTGAATTTATCATCCACTTTATAAACAAAGACTTCTTTTGTTGGGAAGTAAAATAATAAAGTGCAGCATAACAAAAGAGGAAAAATATGAAGCTTTCACGAGCAAAGCCATTTTCAATTACAAGGGTAAAATGGTGTAGATTTTCATGGGGCAAATGAAGGGTAATTTTCTATTGCAAGCAAAATACTAAGGAAGAGGTATATTTGCAGTTGCAAAGAGGGAAATAAGAAGATTCCAGATAGTTTCTTGTTGCTGATCAATGAGAAAATTTTTCCATGTGTCTTCAACAAAATGATTTTAGGGCTCAATCATTTTCTTCTTATTCTCTTCTTTTCTCATTTGTAAGGGGTTCCATTTTCTGATAATTTTGCAAGGTAGGTAGAAGCTCTGGGAAAATTGTAATGTTAGGGTGAATTATAACTGTTAGTCACAAATCTGAAGTGTTTCTATGTTATGAATTGAGCTTCATGAGTATATTTTATTTGATAATTGTCTCCATGACTGAGATGTAAAACTCTTTTGAATTCAATAATCAAAGATTACTTGGGTTTTTTCATGCACATTTGTTGCATTTGGGTTATATCTGTTATTGTCTTTTGTTTAGTGAATAATGTAATTGCTTTGATGAATGTCAGCTACATTTGTTATTTCCTATTGTTCAATGGATAGTGTAATTGCTTTAACAAATGTGACAAGAGTGTTATGCTTCCAAGTGGATTTGTAAGAATGATTATCTGATAAAGCTTCAGTGGTCTTCTTGTCATAATATGATAAAATTTTCAAAGATCTTCAAAAACATGTCTAACACTATAGGATGAAGTGTTGGTTATATGACTCCATAGCCTTCTTCTTGGCAATGGTCAATCTTTATGCATCTTCTATTTTCAGTTTGGTCCCAAATTATTAAATCAAAAACCATTTCAGTTCTATTTTATGAGTATTTGTATCTACCATGTTCTCCATGTTGGTTAATGAAATTCATTCAAATTTTTAGCCAATGTTGAGTGATATTTTATATTTCTTAGCATAATTTAGTGAGAGCATTATCTGTTAAGCAATTCCCTATTAAGTATGTGTCAAAATATTTAGGTGTTGCTAGAGGGTCACCCCTAGGTCTTACAGAGCTTGAAGTGCAGGGGAAATGTGTTCTAATTTCATTTCCTATTGGTTGGCCAAATCCATCTTTGAGTCTAAGCATAGGAAATTGGCTAGTCTTTAGGACTCATTTGATCAATCGATTTGGAGCACCAACAAAACAAATGTTTGATGTTGAAGGTATTGGATAGACAATGATCCATATTGATTTTCCATGTTAGGATCATAGTATTGATGTTGATGCATGTATTGAGTTTGGTTTTGAACACTTTCTTGGTATATACCTTGATCTTGGGGTGGTTGTTGATACATGTGTTCTGGTTGTAAAGATTTGTTGCCTTGTTGGTTCAATACATGTTGTTTTGGTTGTCCCATGTTTTGTATATTAGCATTTGGACCAAATTGTTGGTTATTCCAAGATGTATCCTTCATGTTGGGTCTCATTGTGTTAAAATTTTGTGGTGGAATGTTTTGAATTGTCAAGAGGTTTGGATTCTCTTGGGTATGTTGAGCTACCATAGCTTGTTCAATTTGGGATGGTTTTCTATACAATGGATTCTCCACATTTTGAGGAAAATATTAGACATTGGTATGTGCATTTGAGAACAATGGTGGTATCTTAGGATCTACCGTTGCTTTGGGTATTTGTCTCACCACTAATTGGTCTTCCAAGGGAATGAGATTGGGATCCTTAAGAGCTTCCAAATTAAAATCTGTAGGCAACTTGGCACCAATTTGTGCTAGTTTAAGAAAATATGCATTTGGATTCTTTCCAATAATTTTTGCCATTAGTTTTTATAATTTTGGATCTTGGGAGTGTGTATAAATTTGTTCATCACTAAGCTCCTCATCACTATCATACTCATCTATGATAATTTCTTTAGGATTAGAAGTTTGATTATGTTGCCTAGCTAATCTATTTTGTTGTTCAATGAGGATTTCATCATTACTAGGTGGGTGTTGAGATTTAAATATTGGTTGTTCTTTGGGAGTTGAGTATGTCCTAGGATTGTAACCCCATGGTTGAGATTCCTCGTTGCTAGTTTTGATGTTTGGTACACTAGAACTAATTTTATTGGCTTCCATATTTTTGCGTTGTGATCTTGTTGTAGTCATAAACAAATTCAAGAAACCTTGGTAATTTTGAGATAACAACTTATGAAAATGGGATGAAATTTGTTTTGAGGTTTTGTTGGATAAAATGATGTACCAATGGGATGTGTGTATACCTTTTGGACAAAATTTGTTGGTTGTTTTCAATGGATTGGTGTTGTGATATATGTACAATCAAGCTTGTTGTTGGGTGGTAAGATTTTGCTACTCAACCCTATGATAAGGAGATGAGCCGATTTTGGGTGTTGTTGGATAAATGAAGATATGATGTTTGGTGGTTGATTTGATGCTAGTTTAGAACAAGACTCAAATCGCTATTTTTCTATGTCTTAGAGGATATGGTGTTTTATTCACTTGAACTAGCTATGGGGTTACAAGTAAAGGTTGCTTTAAAAAAACTAGCAAGATAATGGTTTGATTTCTTGTGTTCAAAATGTGTACAAGACTAGGTTGATGTTTTGATTGCTAATTTTGTGATGTTGAAGGATGTTGATAAGCTATGGTGTAAATGTTGATTGTGATGTTTTTTCCAAAGATGGTAGTCACTAATCCTATGTAAACCAAGTCCAAAGTGAAGGATGGTGATGTTTTATTTTGACTAATAGATCCAATGATGTCCTCTGATAACTGAATGGAGTTTGTAGACCAAATGTTTGAAAATCAGTTATTTTAAATAATTCTAAGACAATTCTACAAATAGGTTGATAGAAGTTTCTATTTAAGGCAATAACAGCAGTGTTTTAGATCAATAGCGACTCTACTTTAAGGAAACTATGGAATTTTTTTTCAAAAATGATACCATTTTTATAGTGACTGGCATAAACTAGTAGCAACAATAGCAGCTAATCCGAGCAATAACAATCAAACTTTAGGTTGTCTGGAATAATGTTTGAATCAGTAGTGGAAAAAATTGGTAGTAGTGATTCTATTTCAGTAGTTTCTAGTTTCTTAATGGTAGTTTGTTGAAAAGATTTCAACTTTTGACGTTCATTTGATCTGATGTTTGATGATTTTTTTTTATGGAAATTGATGCATACAATAGATAATTAGAGATCCAATGATATTATAGCCTAAATATTATCAGTCAATACATCCTAAGGAATAAAAGGTGTAGTCTTCTTTGTAGGCTTACCTCACCCTCTAAGGAGTGATAATCGAATCCATAGAGGGAACAAATAAGATATATTAAAGAAATGTACTATCTTGATACTCCAAGCAAAAGGGTCCTCTCTCTTTAAGCTTTATGTCTCAACTATGAATCTGACATGGTAAGTGACTTCTAGGAATGGTATGAATCTCATGCACTAATTTGAGAACATTTTGAAAAACAAGGATGGGCTTCTAGAACAAGGTTTTTAATGACAATTGTGAACACTGTGACCTATAGATCAAACATAAGCCACTAAAGGCTTTAGTCATTCCTACCTGACCCATTATGTTTGGATGAGGATGAGGCATGGTATGCTATTCCCGCCTAGATATAAGCTACTTTCTTTTGAATTTGCAAACTTTATATAGATTGTTGGTAAACATGCTTTTAGAGTCACTTATATGAGTTATCTGTTGTGGGATATATCTCATTAGTAGGCCCTTATCCTAAAAAAGTGGGGAGTGACCACAAAAAAATAAAAAAATCCCAAAGTGTTTCTCATCATCCAGGATCGTCAAAAGATGCAGGGGGAGAGGATACACACTTGGCTTGCTAGTCACAGTATACACAGTAGAAAATTCATTGCAATTTGATTTTAAGCCCAAAAATGAAGTGTTTAAAGATACCAATTCGTGTTTTAGATGCACCAAATTCAAATATTTGAGACTTAAAACACAAAATTCCACAAATCATTTAGTTGTCATTGTAATCAGAAAAGAGAAAAGATGAAATGTTCAATTTTATTGCACCGAAACAAAATGTGAAGATTGTGTTGTTTAGTTTTAGTGTACCAAATATAAATATTCAAGTTGTCTTGTTTAGTTTTATTGCACCAAATGAAAGTTAATTCATTTTAAGAGCACCAAATGTAAATGTTTTGAATTGTTTTGTTCAATTTTAATGCACCAAATAAAAGTGAATTCATTTTAAGAGAACCAAATGTAAATGGTTTGAGTTGTCTTGTTCAATTTTAATGCACCAAAAGAAAGTGAATTCATTTTAAAGCACCAAATGTAAATTGTGAAAGCTAATCCTCTAATGGCCATGAGTTGTAAAAAATATTTTAGTAACAAGAAAAATCTTATTCTAATGAAAAAAATATAGAAATGAAAAAAAGAAAGAAAAAGATTGACAATTTTTTTTACCTTTGTTGACCGATTATAGCAGCATTTTGAAGTAGCAACAACTTTCTCAAATCTGCATCAAATTTGAAATCGTCAACTATTCTGGAAAGATAAAATGAAAATCTGCAAAACCCAAAAAACCTTTTTCCAAAATTTAGTATGTAGAATTTATTAGAGATGAATGAAACACGTGAATTTTAAAGGTTAGCAAAAAAAGTTAAAAAATAGAAATAAAAAAACACAAGACAAAATTGCAATAATTTTTTTATTTTTTCATAAAATTAAAAACCATAAAAATCTACAAAAATTTAAGGGTTTATATAGAGAATCAACTACTCTGATACCACCAATGAAGGGGACTCCCCTTCAAAATATGAAATCAAACACATACAAAGAGACTTGCAAGATGGTTGCAACATGCCATTAAATTTCAGATTTAAAGAAATAAAATCAGCAACATTCTTATTTTCATAAATCATAAAATGGTTACATCAACATGAAGATCATGGGATCCTCTTCAATCCTAGATGCAACACTTGCAACAAACTTGTCTTCAACAATTTGGTCCAATTCCAGCAACATATGGGTAGGAAAAATTCACTTCTCCAAGGCTCCCCCCTCTCCAAAATGAAAAGGCATGAATAAATAGAGAAGTTTTATGGAGAAAACAACCCATGGTTTCACAAAACAATCAACTAAAACCACCTTGAGAATCATACACCCAATTTTGGGAATTGAAAATTTGTAAATTAGACATGAAATCCAATGCATGTCATTCTTCTCTTGGGCACCTAAGTCTTGACCAATCAAATTTGAGATGCTATGACAACTTACACCTCTTACAAATTCTTTATAGCTTGTCATAATGGTTGTTGCATGCAAAGACATGCAAGAAACATGCAATATTCCTTTGGCAGCCCACTTTATGACAAAATATGACACATGTACATGCAAATATGACCCATTTTGACCTCCTCCAAAAGTGGGACGCCAAAAGGCCTAACCTTTTACAAATTACATTTGTCGAGTTACCAGGGGTCTTTTCCCACCAAAATTTACATTACATTTTCACTCAATGGGAATTTACAAAGTTGCAAGTGAAAAATATTATTTTCTATCACCTAATCCCTTATTGAAAATTAACAAAATAAAATAAAACTATTTTTGGTGATGCAAGATTGCTAGTACCCCTAGATTCTCCTGCATCAAACACCCGGGTAGGAAAAAATTTGTGAATATGGATTCACAAAATGGAGTTGAGTGGTAGTACCACCCTTTCAAATTGCAAGTAATCCTCAACAAACTCCATCACTGAAATTGGTACCTACAATTGATTCTTATTTCTCCTCTTCCAATACTTAACTGGAACAAGCAACCACCTCCTCTGACATCTCTGCTCTACACTCAACCTCCTAAATGTGGAATCATTTCCACCATAAATCAACCACTTCCTCCTAGTGCAATTCACATCCTCCTCTAATCTTGTGGGATTCAACCCACCATAGTCCATCCACCTCCACCAAAATGCACCTGCACTTAACTCTACAACACTACAACACCATACAAATCCTTCTCTGCATACCAATCATCTCTAACAAAATCTAATTGAACCATCTCATATGAATTCACTAACTCATCCATTTCAACATGAAAATAATTATTCTCAAATTCAATGAAATTTGAATTTACCTTTTCATCACCTATTTCATCTTCAACTTAATTTTCTTCTTTCATACCTTCTACAAGACATGCAACTATGTCACTTCCTTGTGCCATAACCAATGTTGCAAATTCAATGTTAGTAATACAATTGAGATATTCATCATTTCCATATTCCTCTTATGCATCCATTTCAAAGTCAGTAACACAATCAAAATATTCATCCTTTCTATCCTACAACAAATTATCATCTAGACAAATCTCTTTATCAAACTCCTATTTTACCTTCTGATTCATTGTTGTAGCAACTTTATCCATTTCTACATTATTATCCTCATCAAAACATATATTAAAATATTATTTTACCTTGATGAATTTTTCTGTCACAACATCTTCTTCACTGTTGAATGCTACTGTCTTTGTTGTTGCATTGAACAACTTCTCTATCTCTGTGATCTCTTCCTCAAGAAACTCTTTGTCTTCATTAGGTTCCTCATCGAACACTGGATCCTCATACATCACTACATACTTTGTTTTAATTACAACATCTTCAACTGCTGCAACTTTTTTTCCTTCAAAAAGGCATGTATCAACTGTAACCTTTTTCTTTTCAACATCTTCTTCTATAATTTCCCTGAAATATTTTTTCCAATATTCGTATCTCCTATTTCAATGGGAGACTATCTTCTTCTTCATCATTTCCTTTATCAAATCTAGGACTATCAAAATCCATACTTTGAATTTCTACAACATCATCCAAAACTTCATTTGCCTCTTTTGCATGTAAATTTTCACTAACATAATTAAATGATACCTCTTTTTCTACTGCAATGTCCTTTTCACCATTTTCCTTGTCCTTGCTAAATCCTACAAACAAAATATTTTCAGATAAAACTAAATCTCTCAAATCACCATTAAATTTATGATCTGTAGTGACCATTTTCTCTTCTTTCTTTCTCCATCCTTCCTTTATGCTTTGTTTCTTTTCAATGTCCTCTTTCAATAGAACATTCTTCTTCCCATATCTCTCTTCTCATATTTTTTTTTTCTCCTTAATCATCTTTTCCAATACATCTACTTCAACCTAGAGATTTTCAAACTCTTCTTGGTACTTCATATTTTCTACTTCTTCCCAATAATGTTCCCAAAACAAAATTCTTACAGTCCTCCTCATGATCCATCCCATCCTCTTTGGTATAAACTACCTTAGGTATTGTGATATGTCTACACGTAAATCACAAACACACCACCACAAGTCTTGGTACAAACTACCTCACATCGACGCTTCTACCTACACACTCAGGAACTCCTACAACCACTCACTATCAATATTCAACTTCTCACGTATAGACTACCTCACATTCAATGATCGGTCTACACACCACACACACTTCACCACTAGGTCTTGGTGCAAACTGCCTCACGTTCAACGCTTTGTTTGCACACTTAGGAACTCCTACTCTGATACCACTAATGTAGAGAGTCAACATGCTATGATTCCATTGGTGAAGGGGAATCCCCTTACAAATCTGAAATCAAACACATACAAAGAGACTTGCAAAATGGCTGCAACATGCCATTAAAATTTAAATTTAAAGAAATAAAATCAGCAACATTCTTATTTTCATAAATCATAAAATGGTTACATCAACATGAAGCTCATGGGCTCCTCTTCAATCCTACATGCAACACCTGCAATATAATTTTCTTCAACAATCTAGTGCAATTTCAGCAGCATCTGGGCAGGAAAACTTCACTTCTCCAAGCCCCCCCTCTCCAAAATGAAAAGGCATGAATAAATAGAGAAGTGTGATGGAGAAAACAACACATGGTTTCACAAAACAATCAACTGAAACCACCTTAAGAATCCTACACCCAATTTTTGGAATTAAAAATATGTAAATTAGACATGAAATCCAATGCATGCCATTCTTCTCTTGGGCACCTAAGTCTTGAACAATCAAATTTGAGATGCTATGACAATTACACCTCTTACAGATTCCTTATAGCCTATCATAACGATTGTTGCATGCAAAGACATGCAAGAAACATGCAATATTCCTTTGGCAGCCCACTTTATGACAAAATATGGCATGTACATGCAAATATGACCCCTTTTGACCTCCTCAAAAATTTGGACGCGTAAAGGCCTAACCTTTTACAAATTATATTTACCGAGTTACCAGGGATCTTTTCCCACCAAAAATTACATTACATTTTCACTCAATGGGAATTTACAATGTTGCAAGTGAAAAATATTATTTTCTATCACCTAAGCCCTTATTAAAAATGAACAAAATAAAATAAAAATATTTTTGGTGATGCAAGATTGCTAGTACCCCTAGATTCTCCTGCAGCAAGAGTGAAATCTACAAAACCCAAAAATTATTTTTTTTATTTTTTATTTCTGGATTTTGTAGATCTCACTCTTAACTTTTTGTCAATTTTTACAGTTTTTTAATTTCATTAAAAAAAAAGTTATCGCAATTTTAGTCTTCTATGTTTTTTAAATTTTTTGTTGCTAACCTTTAAAATTCATGTGTTTCATTCATCTCTAATAAATTGTATATGTTGAATTTTAGAAAAAGGTTTTTGGGTTTTGCAAATATTCATTTTATCTTTCCAAAAGAGTTGACAATTTCAAATTTTATGTAGATTTTAGAAAGTTGTTACCACTTCAAAATTCTACTATAATTGGTCAAGAAAGGTAAAAAAATTGTTGATCTTTTTCTTTCTTTTTTTCCATAAAATAAGGTTGTTCTTGTTACTAATATCTTTGTTTACAACTTGTGGCCATTAGAGGATTAGCTTTCACAATTTACATTTGGTGCAATAAAACTGAACAAAACAACTTGAACATTTACATTTGGTGCTATAAAATGAATTCACTTTCTTTTGGTGCATTAAAATTGAACATGACAACTTGAAACATTTACATTTGGTGCTCATAAAAAGAAATCGCACTTCATTTTGGTGCATTTAAAATTGAACAATCAAATCTCACACTTCATTTTGGTGTACTTAAAATTGATTTCACATTTATTTTTGGTGTACCTAAAAAGAACCTACAAATCTCACATTTCATTTTGGTGTACCTAAAAAGAACCTACAAATCTCACACTTCATTTTGGTGCAATAAAAATGAACAAGACAAATCAAATGTTTTTATTTCGGTTCTATTAAAATGAACTCATTTTCATTTGTTGCTATTAAAACAAACTCATTTTCTCTTGGTGCAATAAAAATGAACACAAATTGAAACATTTACTTGGGTGCATTAAAACTTGGTTACAATCTATGTTTCAATTTGGTGCATAAAATTGAAAAAAATCATCTTTTCTGATTGCAAATGGCATTTCTTGCTTGAAGTCTCAAACATTTGAAGTTGGTGCATCTAAAAAATGAATTTTTATCTTTACACACTTCATTTTTGGGCTTAAAATCAAATTTCTATGAATTGTATACCATTTCCACCATGATTGGAAAGTCAAGTGTGTATCTTCTCCCCCTACGTCTTTTGAGAATCCTTGGTGACAAGAACACTTTGGGCTCTTACCAATTTTTGGTGGTTACCCATTTTTTAGGATAAGGACCTGCTAATGAGATACATCTCGTTATGGAGAACTTATATAAGTCACTCTAAAATCACGTTTACTGGTGGGCTATATAAAGTTTGCAAAATCAAAATAAAGTAGCTTATATCTAGGTAGGAATAGCATATTGTGCCTCATCCTCGTCTGAACGTAATAGGTCAAGCATGAACGGATAAAGCGTTTAATGGCTTACATTTGATCTATACATCACACTGTCCATAGTTGTCGCTAAAAACCTTGTTTTAGAAGCCCATCCTTGTTTTTCAAAACGTTCTTTAAAATAGTGTGCAGGATTTTCACCATTCCTAGAAGTTACTATTTTAGATTCATAGTTGAGGCATAAAGCTTAAAGAGAAGGGACTCTTTTTTTGGGAGTATCAATATGGTATATTTCCTTGATATATCCTATTTGTTCCCTCTATGGATTCAATTATCACTCCTTTGGGGGTGAGGTAAGCCTACGAAGAAGAGCATACCTATATTCCTTAGGATGTTTTGATTGATAATCTTTGAAGTATATCACTAGATACCAATTTTTTTGTTGTATGGATCACTTGCCATCAAAACATCTAATCAAACAAGCATCTCAAAACAAGTTCAAACTTATCAAATAAACTGCTATCACAAAAAACTAGAAATTTTAGAAACAAAGTTGCTACTGTCATTTTTTCCGATTTTGTTCCATAATACTACCACAATCATCCTACCTTTTCATCACTTTCATGAAAAGGAACACTATTTTCTTCTTTGTTTACCAATCACATATTTAAATAGAGACCACTTTTGCTCAAATTTTTGTAGTCATTCTATAAGAGGAACCACTATTGTCCAAAAAAATGTGGGTACTGTCCTAAACAACAACTGCTATTGTCCTGCATTTCAGTGTATATTAGAATTGATCCAAAACTGGTTAATCCATCATCCTTTGAAACACAAACAATCAGACCTGTAACAAATCATATCAACATCTTTTCATATTCATCAATAAATCAAAAAAAATATCAACCTAGTTTTAAAGACACATATCAAACACAACTTGGATTATCCTGTTGCTATTATTTTCTTGGATATTAACATCAACCTTTGTTTGCAACCTCATATCTAGTTCAATTAGAGTATCAATATATCCTTTGAAAATAGAGAAAAAATGTCAATCCAAGTCTTATACACTTTGTGTCCTAATATTAGCATCATATCAAAACTTAGATAACAAATCACTCATACTCTTATCCTAGGTTCTTGAGCATCAAACATACAATCCATAGAAAACCATCAACAACCTTTGACCAAAAGGTTTTCAAATGTCATCTTCATATGCCATTTTATGAAAAATGTCAAAAACAAAACACCATCCCATTTTCATAAACTAGTTATCACAAAACTCACCAAGGTCTTGAGCGTTTTTATGACTACAATGAGATCCCAACACAAAAGGAGTATGAAAGCCAAAAAGAGTAGCTTTAGTGCACCAAATAAAAAAACCAAAATCACCAATGAGGAAGCTCAACCATGGGGTTATGATCCAAATAATCTCTCAATTCCTCAAGGGAAACCAACATTTAAAGCTCAACAACTACCTAGTGATGATGAGATCCTACTTGGACACCAAAACAAATTGGCTAGGAAACACAATCACACTTGCAATCCTAAAGACATGAATATAGAGGAGTATGATAGTGATTAGGGACTTACACACACTCCCATGATCAAAATTGAAAAAAATTATGGATAAAATAGTTGAGAAAGATCCTAACATGTGTTTCCTCAAGCTAGCACAAAGTGGTGCCAAGTTATCTATAGACTTTAACATTTAAGATATTAAAGATCCAAATCTCATTCCTTTGGGATACCAATCAGTGGTGAGAGAAATACCCAAATAAATGATGAATCCCAAGATAACACCATTATTCTCAAATGAAAATATCAATGACCAATCTTTCCCCAAAAATGTGGAGAATCCATTGTATAGACATCCATCCCAAACTAAAGTTGTGGTAGCTCAACATACCCAAGAGAATCCAAACCTCTTGAAAAGTCAAAACATGCCACCACAAAATTTTAACAGAATGGTACACAACATATATATGAGACATATTGGAATAACCAACAACAAGGTCCCAATGCTAATATAAAAAAAATGGGACAACCACAACAACATGTAGTGAACCAACAAGGAAAAAACTCTTTACAACCACAACACATGTATCAAAAACCACCCCAAGATAAAGGAATATACCAAGTAAGTATTCAAAACCAAAATAAATACATTCCTCAACATCAATACTAAGATCCTAAGATGCAAAATCAATATGGATCACCATCTATCCAATACACTCAACATCAAACATACATTTCAGCACCACCTAATGTTAATAACCAACATCAAACGTATGTTCAACCATAACATGGAGTACCTCAATAACAACATGGAGTACCCTAACAACAACATGATATACCTCAACAAAAACAACGAGTACCCCAAAAACAACATGGTATACCTCAACAAAAATAAGGAGTACCCCAACAACAACATGGTATACCTAAAGAAAAACATGGAGTACCTCAACAACATGGTCTACCTCAACAAAAATAAGGAGTACCCCAAAATCAACATGGTATACCACAACAAAAATAAGGATTACCCCAACAACAACACAATGTACATCAACAACAATACAATGTACCTCAACAACAATACAATGTACCTCAACAACAGTACAATGTACCTCAACAACAATACAATGTACCTCAAGAACAATACAGTGTAACCTCAACAACAACAACATCATACCATAAATACAAAACATTCCCACATATGTCCTCAATGACCCCAACAACATAAAAACCCACACCACAACATAGCCCAAGGGCCATCATATATGTAGACCCCACAATACATCACACACAACATTGTAGGGAAATAAGGTTATAACATCTATCCTTATCAAATAAACACACCAAGTGATGATGTAACCATATAACTTTAAAATATAATCCAAAGGATATCAAACATCCAAATTGTAAATCCAAAGAAGAGCTACGCTCTACAAGACATATGCCAATATCCTTTTGATCAAAACTTACCTATGATATCTTTCCCCAAGAACTTTGAAATACCAAAATTTGACAAATATAAGGGAAGAGGAGATCCAATAGAGTGTGTATGAGAGAATTTTTAGTAGCTTGCATGGATCTAAAACACAATGATACCTATTTAATGAGGATCTTTCCATGAAGTCTTAGCGGGAATGCTAGTGAGTGGTTCTCTCGCCTACTACTCGGTACCAAAACATTTGATGAGTTGTCAGACAAATTTATCAATACTTTCTCATACAACATAGAACAAGATATAACGATCCCCGATCTATACAAAATTAAACAAAACCAAGGGGAATCATTTGATACATAGCTATAGAGATGGAGACATGAAGCTAACAAATGTAAATGGCCAGTTCCTAAGAAATAATTGATCAATATCTTTTTCACCAACATACAAGCAGACAATAGTTACAAACTCACCATGTTGTGCCCTAGCAATTTTGAAGAAAATATTGAAAAGGGCTTACTTGCTAAAATATCTCTCATAGAAAAGGAGGTCATTAAACTATATAGCAACAAAGACCAAGCTTCAAGTTCTAATGACAAACCAAAAATATGGGAAAAGAACAAAAACATTACCAATGATGGAGTGGTAGATGCAAAATTTGTACAAAACATAAAAACTCCTAGCAATCCATAAAATAATGTCCAAAAATCTCAAGCAAACTACCAACTGAATAACACTCAAAACAATCAACTCACATATCCTTTGAACAATCAACAAGCTAACCAACAACAAAATCAAGGGCAGGATATTCAAAGAGGGCTACCAACACAAAATAATCAATTTAGGAGGAAATTCACTCCATTGGGAGAAACACTTAAGGTAGTTATGCACAAACTAGCCCAAAAAAACATTATCAGCCTTCCAAATCCTAATAAAACAACTTATAATGAACCAAACTTCAAACCCACTTGGTACAACAAGAATGATCAATGTGAATTTCACAAGATAAAGGTCACACAATGAATAACTATATGAGACTTAATAATATCATGCAAAACTTAATAGAAAAAGGAGAGTTCAACATTGAACATCATCTTGAACCTTCTAGTAATCAAGATATGGGAATATACAAGGATTCACTACCCAATCATTCTAGGGGAAATGACAAAGGAAAAAGTCAAGATTGTCAAAAAGCCAACTTCACCTATGACAAAATCGTAGAAATCATCTCCCAAGTTGATCAAAATATCAATGTCATGACTATACTAGGAAAAAGCCCTGAATACAATGTGACTACTCGAAGAGGAAAAGTCACAATCCAAGGAGCCCCACTTCCAGCCAAAGACATTGTCAAGCCTCACTTCCAAAAAAAATTCCATGTGGGCATTTTTTGCAATTTTCCTTCCTCACTAGAATTGCAAACCAGTTTTGTGGGTTTACCCATAGATACCCTTGCAAATTGGGTTAACTCTACTATCCTTACCTTTTCCCCATCCACATCCACCATAAGCTTTGTTGACAACAATGATAGCTTTCCCTTACATTACCCATAGGGTGATCCCACAATACTAGTTTACAATTTTTGGCCAAACTGGACACTGAACTGATTTTTTCTAGCTAAATCTTCACTTTCATGCACCTATAGCAGCTAAATCATGAGGAATTTGAAGATGATGCAAACTAGTGATTTGTGACACTTTGTAGATTCTAATTTTTTTTTTGTGACTACCTGAAGAGGAAAAGTCACAATCCAAGGAGCCTTACCATTTTTAAGGAGTGGCACTCACCGTATACAACATAACTTTTTTCCATGAAGGATAAAATTCTAATTTTTTCGAATTTAGATTTGTAACTATGATATCTAGTGTTGTAATTTGGTTTGATAGTGTTTTATTGAATATTTTTCCTTAATCAAGTTTCAAATTCAAACCAATTACAATTCATACATAAGCAAACCATATACAACATAACTTTTTTAATTGTATCGAAATTCTTTTTTTTTTGTTGGATCAAGGGCTTCAATATCTAGTGCACTGATATTTTTCAAAAAAAAAATTGATAATTTGCTATTTTTCCACATGTGCAGAACAAAGAGCTTGCTTTTTGGTGAAAACCTATGTTTAATCAAACTAAAAAACAAATACATAATAAAACCAAAACATATTAAAATTATATTCATTGGATAGCTCGTTCTGAGGACTACCATCATCCAGTTGGGTTTGTGAAGTCTCCTCCATTTTCATCCTCAAGTCGAGCTTTGAAGGGAAAAATTCTAGAGATTTTTGGTACCAAAGGGGGAGAAGGGGGAAAAGGGGGGGTTTGAGCAAACCTCCCCTTGGAGGTTCACTCGAACTAGGGTTTTCTCAAACCTAGGTTCAAGCGAACCCCATTTTCACAAACTTTTTCTTTTGTTTTTTTCCTGAAAAATGTGGGACCCAATATTTAATGGGTTCACTCGAAGGGGGGTTCTCTAGAATCCCCTTTAGGTTTTCTCAAACCAAATGTTCGTTCAAACCCCATAGTTGATCAATTTGGATCAACAACATCATGCACCTGTTGTGGACCTATTTCAGAGTTCATGAGAATTCAAGAGGGTGTCAATAAAAGAGATCATGAAGCTAGTTTTATCATTGAACTAGAAAAAGGAGCATAATTTGGAGGGGAGATTGTGTCCTCTAGTCACAAAATTGAAATGAATAATTTAAAAATCAAAATAAGATCCCATAGGGAAAACCACAATGTGGCTCTATTAGATCATGAAAAGAGAAAATAAAGGGCATATCTGAGGATGAAAATCTCACTAAGGAACTCAAAGATGGAGGGTCCAATCTCCCCATTATAAAGTATCACTAGCATTCAACAACATTGGTTGAGGGTTCAAAACCTATCAACATTGGAACATTAGAGGAACCTAAAGTAACATATCATACAACTTCCTTAGATCTGGAGGAAAAGGTCAACTTCACAGCATTCATTAAGGAATGTAAGATAAAATTTTCTTGGACATATGTAAATATGTTTGGGTTAGATCCAACATTAGTGGTACACCACCTAACTGTATTCCCTGCATCAAAGCAAGTCAAGCAAAAGATTCACAAAATTCAGCCACAAATAGCATTATTAGTCAAGGTAGAGCTTCAACAACTACTAGACATAGGATTCATAGAAAACCTATAGAGTATCCTAAGTGGGTATCCAACCTTGTAACGGTATCAAAACCCATTGGGGGCATACAGATCTATACGAACTTTAGAGTTATCAACAAAGAATTCCCTAAATATGGCTTCCATTTTCCCAATATCGACATCATAGTGGATTTGATTGCTAGTCACAAAATTCTTTTATTAATGGATGGATTTTTTGGGTATAATTAGATAAAGATAGCCCATGAAGATCAACACAGAAACTTTTACTTGTGCTTGGGGAAATTTTTGTTGGAACATCATACCATTTGGTGTGAAGAATGTAGGATCCACATATCAAAGAGAAATGACTACCATTTTCCATGGCATGTACATCACCATGGAGGATTATGTGGACGATCTATTGGCTAAATTAGTCACAAGACATGAACACCTAGCTAACCTAGCAAGGATATTTGATAGACTAGAGGAATATAACTTATGTCTGAATTTGAAGAAATGTGTGTTAGGTGTAACATCTAGAAAACTATTGGGCTATATTGTATCAATAAGAGGTATTGAGGTGGATCCCTCTAAAGTCAAGGCTATCTTGTAAATTCCTCCCCTAAGAATATTAAAACAACTATGTGTTCTACAAGGTAAAATTTAGTTTATTAGAAGGTTCATCATACAACTAGTAGAAAAATTCCATCCATTCACACACCTCCTCCATAAAGATGTAGCATTCAAATGGGATGAAAGGTGTGATCAAGCTTTTCAACAGGTAAAGGACTATTTTCTCACTCCCCAAGTATTGATTCCTCCAATTTAGGATAAAGCAATGATTCTATATGTGTCGACCACAAAAATATCTTTGGGAGCTCTACTAGCACAACTTGATGACCAAAATAAAGAATGAGTGGTTCACTACATTAGTTGTACCCTAGTTGGCTATGAGTTGAATTATATCCCCATGGAAAGAGAGTGCCTATCAGTTGTCTTTGCAGCACAAAATCTTACACACTATATGTTAAATAGACAAATGAAGTTGATATCTAAGTTAGACCCCTTAAAATATCTCTTGGAAAAGGAAACTCTTATAGGAAGAATCACTAAGTGGGTCATGATAATTAGTGAATTCAACATAGAGTATGTTGAAGAAAATCCATCAAGGGATAGACAATAGTAGATCAACTAGTTGAAGCACCACTTGAAGACCATCAACCACTTATACCAGAATTTCCAAATGAGAGTATCTTGATGACAATAGAGACAACCTATTAGACCATGTACTTCAACAGATCCCACACTCAAGATGGCTCAAGGTCCGGTATCTTATTTCTCACACCATAAGGAGACAGTATACCAAAATCATACAAGATTATCTTCCCCTATACAAACAATATAGATGAGTACGAAGCATTCATCACTAGAATGAAAATGGTCATGGAGTGGAAAATAAAAGAACTACAAGTCTATGGCAACTCTCACCTAGTCATAAGGAAAATAAAGGATGTGTACCAAACGAAGGATGATAAACTCACGCCATACAAGAGAATGGTAGACAACTTCAAGCAGTACATTTTGTTCATCATCTTTGAACAGGTTCCTAGAATCAATAACAAATATATCAATGCTATGGCCACTATCGGTTCACTCCTCGACATACTTGAGAATGATCCTAGATATGAATTATTGGTGGAACAATTGCTTATACTAGCATTCGACATCCTGAAATCCAAACTAGTGTGTGATGTTGTTTGTCCTGACTGGCCTTGGTATGAGGACACATTTTCCTATATCTAGCACATAATCATACCACCCCACCTAACAGCCAATCAAAAGACAACCTTCATCTATCAAACTTCTCAACTTACCATTATAGGAGATACCTTATATCTTCAAAGTCTCGATGGTTCGTTACTTCAATGTCCTAATGTATAAGAAGTGAAAATTGCCTTACAAGAGGTACACAAAGGTGTTTGTGGTTCTCACTCTAGCGGACCTAACTTAGTCTAGAAAATACTATGAATGTAGGGTACTACTAGCCATAAATGGAGCAAGAAGAAATTTATTTTTCCAAGCGGTGTCGTCAATTCCAACAACATGGAGATCTTGTGCATGCACCTACACAAGAGTTATGTCCTATTAGCACACCATGGCCTTTCTCATAGTGGGGACTTGACCTAATAGGGAAGATATCACCAACCTCATCTAATGGGGACAAATTCATCATAGCTACAAGATAATACTTTACAAAGTAGATAGAAGCTATTCCTTTAACTTACATCATAGGGAAACAATTATCCAAGTTTATCTTGAATTATTTGATTTTTTGATATGGAATCCCACAAACTATCATAGCAAATAACATAACTCCATTTAAGAACCAAGATATCCATGATATTTTCTTGAGATTATCTATCCAACATCATTTTTCAACCCCATACTATCCCTAAGGAAACAACTAGGCTGAAACATCTAATAATACCATCCTAAAATTATTAAAAAAGACAATTAATGACAACAGTCGTGACTAGAACCTACAACTAAACCTCACCTTATGGTCTTACCAAACTAGCATTCACACACCCATGGGTGCAACACCTTTTTCCTTAGTCTATGGATCAAAGGCTATCTTACCTATTGAGGTTGAGATCCCATCACTACGAGTATCCTTGAAAGACATGGCAAGCAATGAGAAATATCGGGTATCCAAACTTAATGAGCTAGAACTCCTAGATGAAAAACATTTGAGCATGTTAAACCATCTCCAGGTTTATCAAAATCAGCTCGAGAAAAGCTATAACAAGAAGATAAAATATAGAAGCTTTCAATTTGGTGACTTGGTACTGAAAGAAAATCTAAAGATCCACCTAAATCAAGATGGGAAGGGTAAGTTTGAACCAAACTAGCTAGGTCCTATTACGCCTTGCATAACCACCCCATTTTTTTTTTGTTTAAAATGGGTCCCCTTTTGTTTGTTTTGTCCTTGGTGTTCTTGTTTAGGTCTTAGGGGTTGTTCTTTTTCTCCTAATTCTTTGTTTTCTTTTTTTTTCGGGTTCGAGTTTTGGGAAGGAACATGCACTTGTTACTTTTCAAAGTTTCAAGTCCCTATTCATGTCCCAATCTTGACCCCATCTTTTGCTTTGTCTTTTCTTTGTTCCATTGGGTTCGGCTTGCGGACCGACACTAAAACTTGTTACTTTGCGAAGTATAATTTTCTATGCATATCCTGATCTCAGTCATTGTGCTTTGCCTTGTCTTTTTCTTTGTGTGTCGGAGTTGAGTTTTAGACCAGAACTAGAACCAAGAAATTTTCAAAGTTCTTGTTCTTGTTTTTGACCCAATCCTGACATTCGACTCCCTTTGTATTTTGAGATCGGACTTCAGACCATGACTTGAAATTTTCACCTTTTGAAAGTCCTAGTTTTGTCTTGAGTCCCAATCTCAATTCCTGCTTTTTTTTGTATGTTTTAGGATCATACTTCAGACCATGACTTGCACTTTGAACTTGTCAAATTTTTGGGTTCATCTCTCGACCTAGTTCCAACTCCCCCTTTGTGTTGTCTATTTGTTAGGTTTTGAACTATGGGTTGTCGACTGAAATTTTCACTTTTTAAAAGTTCAGTCTTGGTCCATGTCCTAATCTCGACTCGCACTTGTCTTCATTCTTGCAACCCCACATTTATGACATTTTCCCCGATCCTGAGTTTGACCAACCCAAAATTAATATCATAACAACTCACACGCACGAATGGGTTTTTACTCTGTTGCTCCTTGATTTCCATCCATTCTACTTTGAAGAGTTTGGAAAAGTGGATGAGAGCGATGTTGAGCTAGGGTTTTGAGGAGTTTGCTTCAAGTTGTTTCTGTGTTGTTAGATTTCTTGGTTGCGTTTGGAGGTAGGTGTTTTCACTTTTCCTTTTTCTTGTTTTTGTTTCATTGTGTTTGCTTTGTGTGTGTTTTTTTTTTGCTTTATTTTCTCACTAGCTCCTAGTTTGTTTCATTTCATTTTCTCTCTGTCCTCAAACTCCTTGGTTCATTGGGTGTTTTTTTTTATTTTCTTGCATTTTTTGTGTTGTGTTTTGTTCTCAGGATTGTCTATCTCATTGTGTCCTAGCTTTCTAGGGTTTTTCTCTAAGTTCGGGTCGTAGTGTATGAATTGTAAAATTTGAAGTTTCAACCATTTCAAAATAGAATTTCTTGATCCCTACACAAATCCAATCCCAAAGGCATAGTTTGGAGATATTGTTACATGAATTGTTTCCTTCATTATTGTTGTCCTGTGATTACTGATTCCTACATGTATTTTGGGGTCAAGAATCGAAACTCCACTTGGGGTTTTTCACTGCTTGGTCTAGGTTCCTTCACTTGTCTGATCCCTGCATTATTATCATGATCAGGTGTTAGATTTACACCATGAGCATGTTATAAAATTTGGACAAAGTACTAATCAAAGTACTAGTTCCAACCCCACATTCCCATTGGGATCAGAATTTAAGGTGGCGCCAAACCTTGGCTACATTGTTAAGTTTCATGCCCAAAGAACACCCCAATCGTGATACCCAAAAACATAGTCAAGATTAAAACTCTAATTTGACCTATTTTTCACCTTGCCTATGTAAGGTCTAGAGCATGAAAAAGTCTCAGTCCTGATTCCTGATATCATATCGGGATCAAAACTCAGGAAGCTACTTGTATTTTTCATCCCTAAGGGGTTGGTTCTAAATCATGACCCGATCCTAACTTCTAATTCAACATCAGGATGAGAACTTAAGAAAACCCTTTCCTTAACTTCATTTGTTAAAGTGATGCTACCTAACGAAGACCCGAACCCAATCCTAATTCCCAAACACTATGGGGTCAGACTATGGAATTGCACTTATCTTCTTTGTTAGCATATGTATAGGTGCCTAGTCATGACCCGATACCAACTCTCAACCACATTGGAGGATCAAACCATGGATTGACACCAAAATTGTTTGACCACTAGGTATATGTATCAAGTCATGACCCAACCTTGACTTCTTTGATAGGGTTCAGTTTTATGCCTAAAATGGTTAAGTTCTTGGTTTTGTTCTAAACCTGAAACCCAAATATGTTGAACTAACTTGTTGAATTGGATTTTAGCTCGAGTTGATGTTGATATAGTATGAATGCTTATGTTTAAATTACTCCTCACATATCTTTCATTTTTCCTAATAATTGTTCGTATTGCAGGATAACTAAAAATTGTCTGACTCCACAGAGGAAGTGCCTACTCATGAGCGAACATGCGAAGTGACATCAAAGAGAACAAAGCCTAAGACGTTAAAACCAAAACAATTTCATCTTACTATGAAGTATAAGTTCTAGGGGAACCCGATACCATCTAAGTTTGAGTCTAAGGTCATGAATATCACTGACACATTGGTGGAACACATGGATTTGGAGTAGTTCTGCACAAATACCTTTTCAAAGGATGCTACCCCAAGAGAAAAAAGAATTGAAAAGTTTGTGATGGCTCATGTGGCCAATTTTCCCATTGTTGTACAGTGTCCTGAGTTTATTCTAACTACTGCACAAACATACAATCCTACTCAGAGGCAATGCATTGATGTGCGAGGTAATGTAATAATTTATCTCACTCCAACAATGATCAGACACATTTTTGACCCTCCTTATCCCAATCACAAGATCATGACCAAGGATCAATCACTTGATATCTGGGCAAAGGATGTGGAATGAAACAAAAAGATTATCAACAAACGGTGGCTAAAGAAAGAGAAGAAGTTAGTGAAGAAAGTCACCTAATCCCAAGAGGTCGGAATTTTCTAAGAGATAGGGGATATGATCACATTACTGGCCAGAGTATTTGACAAACCAAATTCTCATGTCGTTGAACATTGGATGTTTCCTTTCATCCAATTGATTCTAGATGGAAATAAATACTTAGATTGGGGGTAGATTATCTTAGATAACACTGATGACTAGCTCCTTAAAGTAACAACAACTAAGACATTTTATATGTCTTCTTGTGTCATGTATTGTGTAGCAAGGATTGGACGGTTTCCTGGGTTGAATACTAAAGGGTCAATGGATGATGGCCCAAACCAAAAGAAGGTTTGGGAACATTATGACCAACTTGAGCTTAAGGAGTCAGAGAAACACTTTAAAAGATTTAATTATGCTTTTCTATATGTTGTTATAAATCAGCTCACAGGTGACATTGGTTTTAGATTGTCACGGGAAGTTATGGAGTTCATTCGAGAATGGGGGTATTGGTTTATTCAATACCCCAATTCTACTTAATTCAGGTTGTTTGGTTGTGATAGTCACCCTTTTAAGCTACCAAGGCATTGTGGTAATAGAAGGATTTTAATGGAGTTTTCTCAACAAGCTACAAAAGTAAATGCTAAATTTTCCTCACAATGTAAGATTTTTTCTCATTATTTCCCATTGCAATTGGGATTTTATTCTTGTTCTTCTTTAGTAATGGCTAAGTTAGTAATAGAGGAGTTTCAGGCTCTAAATTTCCAGAAACACACTTTCAAAAAATCTATTGATCCAAAGAGAAAATGTATGGGATGTATGCTTCTTAGTTTCCTCATCATCGACCACTTCTCGAGGACTTTTGGGCCAACCTTCAGGATTAGTTTGAAGTAAGAAAAAGGGGTATGAGAGATTAAAAATTCCCCATATGAGAGATTTTTATGTTAAAATGGATATTCCTAAAGGCACTACTGATGATGGGATAACACTTGATCCTAGATATGATATGGATAAAGTCACCACAAAGAGTTTGGATCCCATCAATTGGGTGGAAAAAGAAGAAACTAAGATCCGAAAAATATCACGAGGAGTGGTGAACAAAAGCTTGAAATGGATTGAACTCTGGTTAAATCATCCAAGAGTTGGGGTTTCAAAGAAAAGAGGTTCTAGTAGTGAACATACTTCCTCCATGAAGACTAAACAATATAAAAGAGAAAGGTGTTGTAATGGTGGAAGTAGCCATAGAAGTGCCTCCTCAAACAAAAGAAGAAGATATCACATTATAGCAAATTGATGATGCTTTGTAAAAAGAAAAGGTTATTTATGAGGTGGTTGTTGCTAGGGTTACTTTAGGTTTTGGTGCCACACCCTTAGTTTTTGTGCATCCTGGTGAAGAAATTTTTGAAGGACATGTTGTTCCTCCAAGAACTGAGGAAACCACTCCTACCATGCCATCAACTTCGAGAGCTACAACTGTTGAAAAGGAGAGACCTCTTGTGATTGATGTAGCAGATATTTCTTTAGATTCCAAAAGAACTCCATCTCAAGAAGGAGAAGGAACCAAATGGGAAGAATATTTGAAGAAGGTTGAAGAGGAACTAGGAGAAGAGGAGACCGGGTTCAAAGCTGTTAGCTTGTATGGTGAAGAATTAGGGTTGAATGAAGTGTTGACTAAAAAAGAGCAGGAAGAATTGATGGAAAGTGCCCAAAGTTAGTTGTTGAACATGCTGCTCAAGAAGAAGAAGAAAAAAAAGGAAAACTAAAGAGCTAGCCCGAGAGAAGGAAACTACTAAGGAATTAAAGAAAGCATAAAAGAAAGCATAAGACGAGGCTCTTGAATGAGAATTGGAGCAACAAAGGTTAGTTGTTGAACAAGTTGCACAAGAAGAGGTTGCAGAGGAAGAACTCAAGGCTAAAGACTTAGAGGAGCAAAGGTTGAAAGATGAAGAGAAGGATCCAAGAAAAGAGGAAGAACTAGAAAAGATAGAAGAAATAAGAGCCCATAATGAGAGAATGGAGCAAGATCAGTTACAGAAAGAACGGGAAGATCAACAAAATGCTTCTTCTTAGCAAACTGTTAGGACAATTTCTTGAACACCTACATCCTCGACACCTCCCAATGTTCAACCAGTACCCACTCAGCCAGTTGTACCCACTTGTGTCAAATTGAATTTAGAGGAGATGCAGCAAGTGCAAGCTCAACCAGTGATGTGGGATGAGATGGTAGTGGAGATTGATAAAGTAAAGTCAAGGAAAAAGCCTCATGTTGTGCATTCAACCAAGTTAACTAATGAAGGAGATTTGGCAACAGAAGTTGCTACCCCTATTGCTAATAAAGATGATAGAGAATTGTAGCCTAAGTATTATCAAATAAGCACTATTAATCTAGGGAAGCATACTAGGAATTAGTAAATAAACCTGATAGATATTGTAGCCACCACCACCACCAAGTCAGGGTTAATCAAAGATAAGCAAGCCAAAGACAAGCTTAAGGCTCAAGTGGGGAAGATGAAATATTTTTTGATGGAGCTAATTTCATCCACTCCTAAGAAAACCACACCATCGGAGACCCCTGTTTTGATGAGTTGTAAGGAGGTGGATGGATTGACATAAATGAAGAAGAAGGCCACATGATTTGATAATTGGTTTAATGCTTTCAAGTATGACATAGATAATTTTCTGGATGAAGGTTTTAAACATTATATTATAGGCCTTAAATTGGTTAAAACAATAGAGGAATCCATAGGGAAATGGTGGGAAGAAGAAGAGAAGCTTAAACAATACTTAGGAAAGTTGAAGGTGATTGCCAAAAATTTTGATGAAGAATTGGTCTAGTCACATATTTTGGGGGATGAGGGCCCTGAATTTATTTCAAAGTATCTAATGTATTTGTTTTCAAAAAAAAAAATCTTCTTGAACAAAGAATATCCATGCTTAAAAGTATTCATGAGATATGGTAGCATGCAAGTATATTTAAGGAGATTGTTTCAAAACTTATTGATAAAAATTTACCTCCAAATTAGAAACTTGAGTCATTGGGAGACATAAAGGATGCTTGGGAGGGAAGACTTGGTAAAATGTTGACAGAAGGAGATATTGTTGAGTTGACACTCATGGATAGGCTGCTAGACATCAAATGTGACATTCGGTGGGCAATCACAGATGTTGTTCAACTAAGAGAAATTGTTGTTGCAGCAAAGAAGAAATTTGTAGAATCAAAATTTAAAGCTGAATAGGTCAATGGACCTAATGATGATACGTTGGAGCATATTTTCTCCAATTATGATGAGTATTGTGGGGCTTCTCACAAGGATGAAAAGTAAAATAAATTGTTTCACTTATCTTTTTGGACAACAATATTTTCATGGCAGTTTTTGAGCAGGTGGACAACTTTGGATCAGTGTTGGTTAGTCAAAAATAATGCATGGTGATCAACAAAGGATTGACTTGGGACTCAATCTGAATTTTGACTGAAGAAGTAGATGGCGTACATTTTTCAGCTCCAACAATTTCAATAGAGAAACATATGGAGTTAACTGGGAATCCTTATAATTGTGGATTTGGGCCCCAGATTGTGGATCGTGATTTTTGATAGGAGGAATTGATGCTAATTTTTGTCTGTATTTTAGAATTCTCTCCTCATTGTAAATTTCACCTAATTGAAGTCAGATTGGCTACCTAAAGAGAGATTAGATACAATTTACTATTTTTACAACTTTTTATGCAGAGATACTCAAACACTTTTTATAGCTTTAATGCAATTAGTTTTATTTCAAAAGTTTGTTAGTTTAACGATGATGTCAATGAACAATGGTCATTTGTATGCCAGTGATATTTTTTGTGCATAAATGTTTCTTATTTGATGGAAATCAATAGAAGACTCTGAATCTGAAACCATTTCATTGCATTATCTGTGGATGATATTTTTCTATATTTGTTGATATGCCAATTTTGGTAATGAGCTTGTGATATTTTGTTATTGAAAAGAAGTTTTTTTTTAAAAGGAGTGATGATGAATGGTTGTATGCTTTAAATTTGCACTGTTAATGGATGCAATGTTATGTATTATTCTATAGATTGTGTTGTTCTATGGTTTTATTTGGTTAAGAAAGAACTCATTATGAAGTTCGCATGTCTAAATTAAAAGAAAATTGTGTTCATGTGTTGCTGTCTTAAGCCTTCTTCTAGCTTTTTTCATTTATTTATACCCCTCAAATGTTAGATTAGTTTGTACTATCTAGTTTCTACTTGTTTACCAGTAGGCCCCTTGAATATTACAGTTGCATAGGCCACTGAATGACAACAACATAGTTAAGAACCAACTATAGAGACCTTAGAAGATATGTGGTTTTAGATTATTTATCTTTTTTTCCAAGAGAAATAGAGTAGAAATATTATATTTTAACGTTGTTGTGTTACTTTGACCATCAGCAAGTCCTTTTATCATAACAACAAGCTATGGCTTTGGAGCATACTAGTTGGCTACTCCTGAAGGAGAACCTTTATCCAAACCTCTAAACAATAGTCATCTCAAAAATTTCTATACCTAAGCGTATTAAGATATCCCAGGTAAAAAAGAAAATAAAAATAAAAAATAAATAAAATAAAAAATAAAAAATAAAGAAAATAGTAAAGAGAAATAAAATGTCCTTTAAGTGAAAACCACTTTGTGGCACTTTTGGGACCTGTACCATAGTGAAAACCTAGTAAACATGCATTGTGTTTGAATGAGACTCACATCCTTATCTATTAGAACTATCTATCTACCATCACCATAATAAAACATGGACCCAACCATGGCTCGATAATTAATCAAGTGTTGAAATTTGTTGCACCATATTTGTACACCCTCTATCTTATCCATCTATTCCTAATAAAGCGTAATATTGTCCCAACACTAGGGGAAACCTCCTAAATATAGTAGTGAAGTGGGTCCTTGTTAATCCCATCACTTGCAAAAAACTATCAAAAGGGGAATGTGTAGGTAGTAGTTTGAAGGCATACCTGAGTGGAGTTACAGCCACCAAAAGGAAGGGCCCATGAACCGTCCTATCTAAAAAATAAGTTGAAGTTGTCAAATGGTGCAAGGACATGGCTGATATTGGCCATGACCTTCAAATCTCTCTACTGAAATATATTTTAGCCCAAATGCTTTGATCAAATCCTAACCTATTGACAAATGGGATGCTAAGGAGGTCATGGCAGGTTGGTTTTTGAAAAAGGCATTCTGATTTGACAATTAAAACTATAGAAGGGGTGGACAGAGATAGAGTAATTATGTTATAGCCCTCCATAGTATCATCCTTTTATGACAACTTGGAGAAGTTGTACAATGAGCACCACTATGGATCAAGAAAAATATGGAACTAAAATGAAATAGGTATGCAGGCTAGCAAACAATGTGGAATGTGAGTTATTGAAAGGATGGGGTCAAGATGTGTACCACACTTAATCTTGAAAATTAGAGAGTGGATCACTATTTTAGCTTGCATTAATGCAATAGGATACAATATACCTGGTTTTTACTTATTTAAGTCCAAAACACATATGAAAAACTACATTTCTAACTCTAATCCAAGGGCATGTATGGAATCCCAAGATTATTTGTGGATGACTAAATAATTATTTGTCAATTGGCTTGAACATTTTGTTGCATCAATCCTTGGCAAGGTTTCACCAAAAAACAAAGCACTTCTTATTGTTGATAGTCATGACATCCTTGTGGCCTTCAAGACAATAGAAGAATAAAGGCATATAATTTCTCACACTACCTACACATACCAACCACAATTTATAGCCACTAGATGTTATTGTATTTTCTTCCTTCAATAATTACTTCAAAAAAAAAGGACTATATGGATGTCTACCCCCAAATTGAAATTGGAAGGGAATTGTTGACAACTCTTGCTAGTAAGGAATTCGCATAGGCATTGACTTCATGCAATATTACAAATTACTTTTGAAGAATAGGAATTTGGCCATTGAATCAAAGTGCACTTGACAAGGATATGAGGCCAAGTGAAGCCTTCATGGTGTAGGTGCACCAAGAAAATGAACTTTACATTAGGGGTCAATATGTTAAGTTTAGGTGTTAGAGTCTTTTTGGAATTAGATAAGGTCAATTTACATTAAATAAGTTCTATTGATACCACTTCCTATGTAAATGGGTGATATGTGAGTCATTTGAGTTAAAATTTAAAAAGTTGCAAAAATGTAAAATGTTGTCATAAGAAAAAATTGCAAAAATGCAACTTTCCTAGGAGATGAAAGGTCATAGTAGTTTCAAAGATAGTTATAGGAATTGGGTGGTTATATTTTTAATAGAACATGTATATAAATCCTTTGAAATACTCGAGCATTAGTTGTTGAAGTTTGTATTGAAACATTCCTATCAATAGCAATGAGCTTTTCTATAATTTTATTGTGATTTTGCACTTCTTAGGGACTGTACAGACCCGTAAAACTTGTAAATGCTCTGAAACTTATTGTTTTGTGTAGTTACATGAATTATCTTTCATTTACATCAATTTTGAGAGTCTAACTCTGATAATTGAGGGAGATTTCTTCATTTTCCTGAAACTGCTTGTAGGACCCTAGTGAGGGGTTTGATTGAAGTTAAAATAATGTTTTAAGTCATTCCGCCTATTTTTATGGCTTGTACCTCAATGGAATAACTTTTCACATGGTATGTTATGTTTTCAAATGGTTTAGAAGGAAAGGAAATCAAGTTGTTGGTTTTGGGGTGATTCCTTAGGGCAGAATTGTGTGTTTTCCCAAGTGAAAATGCGGTGTTAAAGAAGGGTTTTGATAAAATGTTGAAGTAACCTTCTATGCGATGGTTGTTTGAGTTTTTTTAGGGTATTTTTCAAGTTTTGGAGGCATTGGTGGGGTTTGATAAGCCCGGGTGATTGGAGTTTGACTAAACCCTTGTCATTTGCAAGTAAATTGAGGGTTTTGTAGTATATCATCTTAGAGGTCATGGCACAAAGGAATTTTGGTGGAATTTTTTGTTTTGTAACACAATTAGAGACTTTCAATTGATATTTGGTGAAAACTAGGTGTTTTTTAGGTACCTCCTTTGTAAAAGAGGGCTATTTGGTGGCCTAAGAACAGGCACAATCTATTGGTTTTTAATAGTGTCTCAAAGAAACCTCATGGAATCTGTTGGTATGTTATGTCAGGACATGAAGAGTGTCTCAGATGATGTTTAGTAGGTCTTTGTATGACCTCTAAAATATATTGAGAAAAATAAAAATTTGAGGGATACAAGCCTTTAGGTGTGTGTTTGAGAAAAGTTGAGTGGATAGTGTTGGAAGGGTTGGTTTCTTGTTTGAGTCTGATCATTTTGTGTTGGCTTGGGGGGCATCACCACCTTTTTTTCTATCAGGTGGTATCGAGCTCAAGGATAAGGTATCTTGTGGTAAAATTTTTCAAGTTTGAAGAAAGGTGATTGGAAGGTGAAAATACAAGCTTGTAAAGATTCCTCTAAAGAATGTTGGTGTTGCTAGAGAGTTGTAGGAGTTAAAGGAGAAACATGCCAAGATTTTGGAGTCACACAATGTTTTGTTGGAAAGGCTTTATGCCTTGGATACAAAGAAGAGAAGAGATGAGAATGATGAAAGTGATTCAGAGGAAGAAGATGAAGAGTATGAGGATGTAGATGAAGAATTAGACCCTGAAGATTAGAGGATGGAAAAGTTACTCAAGGAATTCAAAGGAGATTCACATAAGGTAAAGGTTGATTTTCCTATGTATGGTGGAAATTTGAATGAGGAAGAGTTGCTTGATTGGATTGCAGCCATGGACAACCACTTTGAAAGTGAAGATATTTATGATGAGCAAAAGGTGAAGGTGGAAAAGAAAAAACTCAAAGGTCATGCACTTCTATGGTGGGACTATGAGCAAGCAGAAAGGAGAAAGTAAGGTAAGTCAAGGATAGTTTCTTGGGACAAGATGGTAGCAAAACTTAAAGGTAAATTTCTTCCTAAAGACTATGAAGTTCAATTGTATAAGAGATTACAAGGCTTGAAGAAAAAGTATTTAGATGTTAAGACCTATACTGATGAACTCTATAAACTATGTATAAGGTCAAGAAGAAATGAAGATGAATTTGAAAAGGTGGCTAGATATCTAGGTGGCCTTAGATTCAATATACAAGATGAATTGGTTGTTGCTAACCCAAATACTGTTGAAGAGTGTTTCCAGTTGGCTATTAGGGTGGAGGAAAAGATAAAAAGAAGGCAAGAGAAGTTTATGAGAGGTAGAGGTAATAATACAAGAGGGAGAGGATCAATCCCTACATCAAACTAGTCATTTGAGGAAAAAGAAGAATAAAATAAAGGTAAAGATCAAGGTGTTGATGCAAGAGGAGGTTTTAGGGGCTCTAGAGGTAGATTTAGTGGTGGGAGAAGTTAAAATGTCTTTACAAGAAGATGTTAAAAATTTAATGAATTTGGGAATCTATCATTCAAGTGCCCTGAAAAATTTGGCACTTCATCTAGTGGAGGTGAAAAGAGGAATGAAAGGAGGGCTCAAATAGTACAAAAAGAGGAGTGTGAAAGTACCAATTCTTCAAGCTATCTTGCTGCTCCTGAAACAAGTGAAAAATTCATGATGAGGAATACCATACTTAAGGAAACAAAGGAGAGGGAACCATTGAAAAGAAAGACTCTTTTCAAGACCACATGTAAGTGCAAGAATAAGGTATGCAAAATTGTCATTGATTCAGGCTCTACTGAGAATATGGTTTCAAGTGAAATGGTTAGTAAACTAAATTTGCAAAAGATTCCTCATGAATTGTCATATAAGGTGTCTTGGTTAAGTGATGGGCAATCACTTTTGATCAATAAAAAAGTTTTTGTAGAATTTAAAATTGGTGGATATAAAGACAAGGTAGTGTGTGATATTTTTCCCATGGATTGTTGCCACTTACTCCTAGGTAAGCCCTAGCATTTTGACAGGCATGCATTGTATGATGGGAGAGAAAATAAATATACCATAGAAAAAGATGGACATACATCGAAGAAGACAAAGGTAAGGGTAAAGAGGATAAGGTAATAATGTGTGGGAAGAAATAACTTTCATAGGTTGTAAAAGAAGAAAAAAAGATAGGTGCTATTGTTATTTCAAAGCTTGAGAATACTATGACAGTAGGTGTGAAGATAAATACAAGGTTGAAGGATGAATTGACATTGAATTGGCATACAAACGTCTTGGTAGGAACCATGGTGTGTTCTTTGATTGGGAGTAAGTTTGAAAAGCATGAAGTATCTTCAGGTACAATAGGTTATGGGAATAACAATACAGTGATACATGGTGCAGATAAGACAAAGGGACTGATGATAGTAATGAGAGGACAAGAAATTAAGGGCAGTTACAAGCATGAAGATGAGAGAAAGAAGAATCCAATGCAAGGAACAACTAGTAAGTGTTTTTTTGCAAGCGTGAAGGAAGAAACATCATTTGGTGTTGATTAAGGAATAGATAGAAGACAACTAGCAGGTCTGATTGCAAAGATGGAGACAAGTTCATATGCAAACAAGGTCAAGAATGCAAGGCATGATACAAGATTTCATTGTTGGAACTGATGGAGAATATTTGTAGGCCAAAGAGTATGTGGAAATCAAGGAGGAACCAAGATGGGGCATGGTACAAGGCATAACTCACATGACATGAGTTCTTTTTTAGAGGGGTTGTATGGTGTAGGTGTACTAAGCAAATGAACTTTACATTAGGGGTCAATATGTTAAGTTTGGGTTTTAGGGTCTTTTTTTGCATTAGATAAGGCTTATTTACATTAAATAAGCCCTATTGATACCACTTCCTGTGTAAATGGGTGATATGTGAGTCATTTGAGTTAAAATGTAAAATGTTGCAAAAATGTAAAATGTTGTCATAAGCAAAAATTACAAAAATGCAATTTTCCTAGGAGATGAAAGGTCATAGTAGTTTAAAAGATAGTTATAGGAATTGGGTGGTTAGAGTTTGAATATAACATGTATATAAAGCCTCTGAAAGGCTCGAGCATTAGTTGTTGAATTTTGTATTGAAACATTCCTATTAATAGCAATGAGTTTTTCTATAATTTTACTGTTATTTTGCACTTCTCGGGGACTTTACGGACTTGTACAGACTATAAATTCTCTAAAAATTATTGTGTTGTGTAGATACATGAATTATCTTTCATTTACATCAAGTTTGAGAGTCTAACTCTGATAATTGAGGGAGATTTATTCATTTTCCTGAAACTGCCTGTAGGACACCAATGAAGGGTTTGATTGAAGTTAAAATAATGTTTTAAGTCATTCCACCTACTATTATGGCTTGTACCTTGGTGGAATGACTTTTCACATGGTGGTTAGGTGTTCAAATGGTTTAGAAGGAAAAGAAAGCAAGTTGGTTTTGGGGTGATGCCCTAGGGAAAAATTGTGTGTTTTCCCAAGTGAAAATGTGGTGTTAAAGAAGGGTTTTGATAAAATTTTGAAGGAACCTTCTATGTAATGGTTTTTTGAGTTTTTTTAGGGTGTTTTTGAAGTGTTGTAGGCATTGGTGGGGTTTGATAAGCCCAGGTGATTGGAGTTTGAATAAACCCTTGTCATTTGCAAGTAAATTAAGGGTTTTTAGTACATCTTAGAGGTCATGGTACAAAGTAATGTTGGTGGAATTTATTGTTTTGTAACACAATTAGATATTTTTAATTGATATTTAGTAAAAACTAGGTGTTTTGTAGGTACCTCCTTTGTAAAAGAGAGCTATTTGGTGGCTTAAGAATAGGGGCGGTCTACTATTTTTCATTACTGTCTCAAAGAAACCTCATGGAATCTATTGGTATGTTGTGTTAAGACATGAAATATGTCTTAGATGATGTTTAGTAGGTCTTTGTATGACCTTCTCTAAAAGATATTGAGAAAAAGCATATTTTGAGGGCTATAAGCCTTTAGGTGTGTGTTTGAGAAAAGTTGAGTGGATAGTGTTGGAAGGGTTGGTTTCTTGTTTGAGTCTGATCATTTTTTGTTGGTTTTGGGGCCATCACCACCTTGTTTTCTATCACTTCACAATTCAATATGAAGAAACCATTGTTTAAGTATAAAGTGATGCCATGATAGTCGAAGATGATGCACAACTTATTGTAGAAAATTTTTGCTCAAGAGGCTAGCTATTCTTAACGAAGATCAGATTGATAAGTTCATGCAAAAATTCAATGTATGAAATGCCTCAAATGCAACAAAAAACTTAGAAGGACATTACAAACATAATCATGATGTTGAATTGTGGTACATTGAAATCCTTGTTCAAATAGCCTGCAATGAGGCTATAGACAATGGAGAAGGTCTAAGTTTTCCATCACATACAAGCCAACCAGGGTGATTGAAAGATGCAACTTTAAACATAGTGGTGCACTTGAATTTTAGTCAAGCAGATGACAATATCTCCATGTCATCACCACCACATAATAATCCAATAGATCTCATCCACTACTACATAAATGCATTAAATTGGGATGAGATGATGGACCAAAATGTGAAGATGCAAATGCTACAAGTGACTGAGATGTTGAATTTATGGCATGCACACAAATTGATGACCAACAAACACAAATCACAATCACTAAATTTATCCAACTACCAATGCCAAGGGTATAGCAATCATCATACAAAGGTCATACTGGGGTGCTACGTCTAAGTAGGCAATCACAAATTTTAACTTCAGATGCCTACATTGAATTTTTGAATGAACAAGAGACACAAAAAAAAAAGATACAAAGAATTATAGGAAAGAAAAAGGAGGAAAATGAGAGAAAGGAAGGCAAAACAAGAATCAAACTAGGTAGAGAAGGAGATATTAAGATTGTAGAGACAAGCAAGAAAACAATAAATGGTAGAGAAGTACAAACTCCAACGAGAGAGGGAGATTGAAAGGGAGTAGGCAAACATTGCTTGACAATTGAAGGCTACTCAAAAGAAAGTGGATATATCACTAAAAAATAGATGTAACAGTATAACAATGTCTCCTCTTCCAATGCAACATCCCATTTTAATGGATGTATTCAACATTGTGTCTCTAATTTCTCTTAACCTGTAAAAAATCCCGTAGTGTCTCCATCTCAACACCTCAATATATAGACTCATGGAGGCTCAAAATACCACCATAAAACATTACCATGGATCAAAAAAAGGTTTGAAAATACCATGATAAAAGTCCATTCAACCCCTTACATGCTAAACATGGTCTCTTACATGACATTACACCCTCTTACAAGTAGTCATAAGAATCCCTAGAAAATAGGAGATGCTCTTACATGTGTCATAGACCATCAATAGCTTATGCAAAGATTCTCTTACACATGTCATAAATGATTCTCACATCCAAAATAATATCCCCAACTTTTAGCCCTTATAGTTGTCATAGAATCCGTCATAACATCCTTAAAAATAGGCTTTCCATGTTATACCACTAAGTGGGATTCTTTTGACAACTAATAACTTATTTTTCAAGGCACCAACATGTGGAAAAAGTGCCAACTTAAAACTCACGCCCCTTTTGATGGAGCACAATAATTTAATAACATAAATGACATTTATCCATGGGAAAATGTAAAATAATAATAGATAAATAACTTAGGAATTTCCAAGGTTGAGACACCTTGATTCCAAACTTTCTCCCACTTGTCAAATACCTTGCAAGAGCTAGGGGAATCATGCCATCATGTAATCAACTAGGTACAAGAAACAAGGCTCGTGGCCTCTCTGCACGAAATGAACTTATTTGTGCTCACAAGTTTGGTAAGATAATCTACAACATTAACTTTAGTGTCAATTTTCTTCAACTCAATTTGTCCATTAGCAACCATTTCTCAAACAAAATGGTATTGTACATCCACATGCTTTATTCGATCATGATACATAAGATTCTTGGCTAAATTATTAACACTTTGGCTATCATAACTAATCTAAACTATCTTGTAATTGAAACCAATACTTGATACTACCTCCTTAGAAACATGGGTAGTATCCATATACTCTACTTCAGTAGTGGATAAAGCAACCATAGGCTTCCTTTTACTCATCCAACTCATTGCTTCTCCAAAGAGAGTAAACACATACCCACTAGTGGACCTTCGACTATCCAAGTCACCTACCCAATTTGCATCAACAAATCCATGTATGTCTAATGAATTGAACACATTATCAGTATCATGATAAAGCAAATAGTAATCAAAAGTTCCTGACAAATATCTAAATACCCTCTTAACAAAAGTCCAATTATCTTTACCAAGGTTAGACATAAACCTAATTAGAACTCCCACTACTTGGGTTATATTTGGTCTAGTGCAAACCATTGCATACATTAAACTACCAACGACACTAGCATAAGGAACCTTAGAAATATCCTCAATATCATCATCAGAATTAGGACACACATCCAAGCTAATCTTAGTATGAACTAGAATAGGAATACTAGTTAGCTTACAATAATGCATATTAAACCTCTGCAAAATAGTATCAACATACTTACTCTTACTCAACCAAAGCTTTTTGTTACCATGATCTCTTTTGATTTCCATTCCAAGAATGTATTTAGTATCCCCCAAGTCCTTCATATCAAATGTGTTTGAAAGTTATTTCTTGAGCTCACCAATCATCACCTTACTAGTACCGATAAACAACATATCATCAACATACAAGATAATAATTAGGATATGATCATCAATAACCTTAATGTACACACAATTATCCTCTTCGCTCTTAAGAAAATCCAACTTTAATGCAAAAGCATCAAACTTTTGATACCACATCCTGGGTGACTGTTTCAAACCACACAAATATCTCTTTAACCTAAAAACCAAATTTTCTTTTCCCTTCACAATAAAACCATCAGGTTGTCACATATAAATCTCCTCCTCAAAATCCCTATGCAATAAATTAGTTTTAACATCCATTTGCTCTATCTCAAAATCACAAGCAACATCAATAGATAACAAGAATCTAATAGAAGTTAATTTAACAACAAGAGAGAAAATTTCACCAAAATCAACTCCCTCTCTCTGGGAGTAGCCCTTAGCCACTAATATGGGTTTTTACCCATCTAATTGACCATCTACTCCAAATTTCTTTTTAAATGCCCATTTACATTCAATGGGATTTCTTCCTTTGGGAAAACTAACAAGATCCCAAGTGTTACAATTATCCAACGCCATCATCTCCTCTTGCATGCCATGCAACCAAGACTCATTTTCCTCTAAAGGGAGAGCCTCCCTAAAAGATCTAGGTTCATTGTTAATACACAAAAAAGAAAAAATACAACAGAAATCAAGTGTTCTATCCATGTTGATTGAATTTCATTATCTTGTGGACCTTCTAAGAATAGGAGTGTGAGGTTCTTGTTGTTCTTGACCTTGCTCAACCTATTCTTGATTTTCTTCCTTGTGCTCTTCAGTTTGATCAGTAACTTCATCTGAAACCTCATCTTCTTCCTCCTCATCCTCAAGTCCAACTCTTTATTCTTCCTAAGGCTCATCTTCTTGCTTAATTTCAAAATGCACTCTCTTTTCCTTATCTTTTTCTTTTGGTTGTTCAAGATCAGAAATAACACTAAGCTCCCTAAAAATCACATCTCTAGAAAAGATATTTTTATTGGTTAGAGGATTCCATAACTTATAACCCTTTACATTATCACCATATCCAACGAAAATGCACTTTTCAGCTTTTGGATCCAACTTAGTTCATTTTTCTTTAGGCACATGAACATAAGCCTCACAACCAAATACCCTTAAATGTGAAATAGAAGGTTTCTTACATGTCCATATTCCATAAGGTGTTGTTTCAAGAGCCTTACAAGGAGATATATTCAACAAGTAACAAGCAGTACTTAAAACTTCTTCCCAAAAGCATCTATCAAGCCATGAATTACTTAGCATACTTATAGCTCTTTCCATAATTGTTTGATTCATTCTTTCTGCCACTCCATTTTGTTGAGGAGTGTAAGGAGTAGTTTTTTGTCTAACAATTCCTACATGCTTACAAAATTCATCAAATTCCTTAGAACAATATTCCCCTCCATTATCAAACCTTAAAACCTTAATACTACAATTTGTTTTCTTTTCAACTAAGGCTTTAAATTATTTAAACTTAGTGAAAAATTTAGACTTATGCCTCATAAAATATAACCATGTATATCTTGTAACATCATCAATGAAGGAGAAAAAATATCTAGATTTTCCAATTGATTCCACATCCACAAGACCAAATATGTCTAAATGAATTAATTCTAATTTATTCTTAGATTTAGTACTTCCTAAAGGAAATGATTTTCTATTTTTTTTACCAAACACACAATGTTCACAGAAATCAAAACTCTCATTAGAATAGGAAAAACTGTCTAACAACTTTTTATTCAAAATGGTTTAAAACCAATCTCACTAATGTGGCCCAATCTACAGTGCCACAACATACAAGTATTTTCATATTTTTCAATTACATTGGTAGAGTTAACAATAGTAGTGGCTTCAATCCTAAACAAATTCCCCTTCCTTGTCCCTCTTTCTATTACCAAATTTCCTCTTACCAATTTTCAACCATGCTTATCAAAAGTTACATGTATTCCTAAATCATTCGACTTCGAAACTGAAATCAGATTTCTAGCTACTCTAGGAACATGTAAAACACCAAGGAAGGTTTTAATCCTCCCATCATTGAAATAGAACCATGTATCTTACCCCTTATGACAATATGTATGAATAATTATCACCAAGGTATATTTCGCCTCCATATTTTTCATATGTGGAAAACCACTCCTTATGAGGAGTCATATGAAACAAGCATCCTAAATCAATTAACCAATTTTCATTAGTCATAACTTGAAGACAAGAAATCAAAGCTTCATCACCTAAGTTTGAGGATTTCTTAGTACTTCCTCCTTCTTGGATTTTTGCATTCCTTCTTCACATGTTCTCTTTTCCCACAATTCCAACACTTCACTATGTTCTTCTTTCAAGGAGTTTTAGATCTTCCCTTAGAATTTTCCTTAGGCCCATTCTTATCTCCTTTAGACCCTCTTTCTTTAGGCTTTCCCCTTACATTGAGAGCATCACTAGTACTATCCATTGCCTTTTTCCTCATTTCTTGTGACAAAAAAGTTGCTACAAGAGCATCCATCTTTGGATCTTCCATGTTAGCAGTGATAGCAAGTACGAAATTATCCCAAGATTCAAGTAAAGAACATAGAAGCATAATACATTTATCTTCTTCTTCAAATTTGACATCAATAGAGACTAATTGACTCAAAACCAAATTAAAAGAATTTAAATGCTCGACTATAGATTCACCTTTTTTCATCTTAAGATAAAATAGCTTTCACTTCAAGTAGAGTTTGTTTACTAGAATTTTCACTTGATAAATTTCACCTATCTAGTTCCACAAAGCGTATGCAGTATTTTTCAATGGCACATTTAGGAGAATAGAATCAGAAAGACACAACCTAACAGTGCCTCATGCCTTTTTATTAGCCTTCTCCTAATCTTCATCACTCATTTTCTCAAGTTTGACTTTGTTCTACACAACAACCCCCTGATCTCATTCTTCAAGGAGATCCTCTATTTTCATATTCCACAACTCAAAACCAACTCCATTAAATTTTTCAATATTTGAATGGTAAGAAGTTGTAGCCATGATTAAACACAAAATACTACAAAAAAGAGCTCAACAAAACTCCCACTAAAGCTCAAGAAGCCTTTGTTCTACCACCCAAAACATAGAACTAGCCAAGATCTGATGCCAAATGTTAGAAAATGATAGGTGAACAATAATAATATAAGCTTAAAACAATTGTAAATCAGATTTAACAATGTTAAACATATGGAGTTTAAATCAGCTATAACAATGAAATGCAACAATGAAAAGTAGAACACAACACAATGTTTAATGTGGAGAAACCCTTTCAGGAAAAAACTCCACCAAAGAAGAGATGAATAGATTTTATTAACAAAAAATATGTTTACAATACATCCACTCTAACTCCTCTTAAATTTGACAGCATCTGTGTACCTGTAAAACATCTCATAGTGTCTCCATCTCAACCCCTCAATATATAGACTCATGGGGGCTCAAAATACCACCATAAAACATTATCATGGGTGAAAAAAAGGTTCATAAATACCATGGTAAAAATCCATTCAACCCCTTACATGATAAACATGGTCTCTTACATGAAATTACACCCTCTCACAAGTTGTTAGAAGAATCCCTAGAAAATAGGATATGCTCTTACATGTGTCATAGAACATCAATAGCTTATGAAAATATTCTCTTACATGTGTCATAGTTGATTCTCGCATCCAAAATGATATCCCCCACTTTTATCCCTTACAATTGTCGTAGAATTTTTCATAACATCCTTAACAATAGGCTTTCCATGTTATACCACTAAGGGGGCATCTTTTGACAACTAATAACTTATTTTTCAAGGCACCGACATGTGGAAAAAGTGCAAACTCAAGATCTCACACCCCTTTTGATGGAGCACAATAATTTAATAACATAAATGATATTTATCCATGGGAAAATGTAAAATAATAATAGATAAATAACTTAGGAATTTCCAAGGTTGAGACACCTTGATTCCCAACAAATATTACATGAAAACAATAAATGAAATTACAATAATAAAGAACATGAATGGGATGAACATTATAAAAGAATGCATTATGTCTATTGGGTCATTTCCAAAGTAAAGTCTTCAAAGACTTTACCTAAAATTTTTGGTTACAATTTGAGATGCTCTACAAACCTCCCAACACTCTTTAGATTCCTTCCATAACATAATTATATAATTCAAGAAGTAACAAACATACATCAACAATATCATAATAATATTTAATGAATGAAATATCATATTATACAAATCTAAGTAAAAACCATATGAAAAAAATATCATAAATTATGTGTTGTGTTAATAAACGCATTCATTGAATTTCTCGACAACGACATTGTCTCATCACCTTTCAATGCTCTTCCATGCCTACATGATTTTTTTTACAATCGAGGTAGTAATGAACAAACATCAAAGGACCTTAACAATATTTCATGTACAACAACACATAATTAAACAAGTAGAACAACTTAATATCTTCATTTGAAAAACATACATATGTGTGTGGGTGTGGTGATTTATGAATAGATAAATATATATGTGAATGACATTGTATACCACAATATATACAAGTTATAATTGAAAAGAGCTTCAATTATAGGTTCCACAATATTCTTGGTCATATTAACATGCAATTACATTTACATATAAAAAATAACCACTCACTTTTGAACATATAAAATTCACTTTATAATGTTTGAAGTTCACATTAGTGGTGTTGAATGTTCATAGTGCCACATGCACTACTTTCCTTTAGTCAGACTAGATTCCTCATAAATTTAGTCATACATGTTATTGAATTCCAATTACTAGATTATTTACCACAATACTTTGACCTATTTCAACATTTCTCATCATGCATGGATATTTGACGAATGTGTAGAGGATTCCTATTCATGCTCTTTAGTATGCAAAAGATATTAGCAAATGACAATAAGTGAGATTGATGCTAGCTACTTTCTATATTATAAAATAATTCAAATTTGATAATTGAATGCATTGATTTTGGTGGTTGTGTTTCAAATTTTAATTTTTTGTGGGGTGATTCAATCATTTGAATTTTTAGTTGCCACTTTTGTATGATTTCTATGCTGAAATGACTGAATTTTACATTATATTTGGTTTGATGTTTATTAAGGGAGCCTTAAAAGGTTCATATAGTAAATGGTGTTAATAGCTAAGTTCATGCACCCTAAACTTCTACACACACACATACATATGCATACACATATGTACATATGAAGAGTAGTAAAAATTTAAGATGTATGTTGTTGTGTTCAATTCCAATTGAAACTTCAGAAATACATACACAATGGAGGGATATATACATGTATTTCTATGTATATGTATATGTATATATATATATGTTGGATGTTGTGGTTGTGTTGCTAATATTTTGTTTTCATTGATGTCAACACTATTAGCATTAGTGCATTTGAAGTTGCATATGTCGAGGATATTGAGAAATTTGAAATGGAATGAGTTGCAGGTTGTTAGTGGTGAAGTGAAGTTTTTTCTATTAGTGATTTTTGTATGTTTTTGATAAGAGGTTGTAGACTAAAGGGTTTCATTTTTAGTATATCTAGTTTATCCACGTTGAGTTTCAGAGATTCGCATGAAGATTTGATCGAGTTATGAAGATTTGTATTTTGATACTTTTTTGTTACTTCAGTTTGTGTTCCTGAATGAAGATTATGTGATTCCAATTAGTTTAGTTGTTGTGGATGCTTCTCTAGTGATTCATGATGTTTGTGGATGTTTCTAGATCGTGCTCTATCTCTGTTGCATGTCTACATTGATCCTTGTGCTCACGATCTGAGATTTTCTCTTTCATGTTCATGTTTTTCATGTTCTTGGATGACAAGGTGTTTGTAGCATGTTGTGAATCTTCAAGGAATAATTTTTGAAGGTGGTTTGTGTTCAAAGTTGTTATTTTGGGTCTTCACTATGTTATGGCTGACCTTGGTTGATTCGCATTGAATTTTTTTTATTTTGTTGGGGCCAACAGTTTGTATTCATTTTATTATTTCTTTCTGGCCAACATGTAGTGATTCAATTTCTTATTGAGGATATATATAAGCGATTGTTTACCTCATTTGAGTGTGATTGTCGAGTGTACAATGTACAAAAAATTTCCTAAATAATTTGACGGCAGAGCATAGTGTCGAGAAGAGTGAAGAAGTGTTCATGTGCTTAACTAGAACTGTAATCAGGCATTAGCAGATGCTATTTTCTTAGTTCAAAAATTTGGATGGTTGTAATCTGAATCTTTCTGTAAGACAGTGTGTCTTCCTTTGTAATTGAACTGTAGGTAGTGTGCCTGAATGCATGTGCATTCCCATTCATATTTCTTTATACTTTTATTAGGGTATAATCTTGTGGATTGACCTTCACCGTGGTTTTTCCCCTAACAAGGTTTCCACATAAAAAATCTTGGTGTTATGTGTGTTTCTAATGTGTTGATGATTTATGATTTCATTGTTATTGATCAAATCTGAGAATAAGGATTAATAAGTTTAATAAGTTTGAAATTTTGTGACAACTGATTCACCCCCCTCTCAGTTGTCTTCTCTTGTGTTGACAACAATTGGTATCAGAGCAGGTTCATTGGAAGAATTTTAACAGCTTGAGGTGATTCAAGATGGCAAAATACAAGAAGGATAGTCTGATATTTGATGGAAAAAATTATTCTTTGTGGAAGACTTGAATGGAATGCCATCTGGGATGCATTCGTGAACCCTACTGGAGCATTACAAGTAATAGGTATGTTATACCTCAAAATTGTCCTACTACTATTGCTGACCTTAGGGACGTTGAGTAAAATATTAGGGCTAAGGAGGCATTGTTGAGTGATTTAATTGATACTAAGATGACTAATGTTATGGATCTGAAGACTACTTATGAGATCTGGAAAAAGTTGGAAAATTTGTATGAAGGTGATGTTAATGTGAAGATTGCTAAGTTGCAAAGTCTGAAAGGGAAATATGAAATGTTGAGAATGGGTGATTATGAAAATGCTACTACTTTCATGCAAAGATTGAATGAACTTGTGTGTGGTATTAGATGTGCTGGTGGAAATTTGGAAGAATCATAGATTGTTGCTAAAGTGCTTAGATCCTTGCCTATTGCTTACAAAGTCAAAGCTACAACTATTGAAGAGCTCTGAACTGTGACTAATGTTACTTGAGATATTTTTATTGGTAAGCTTACTACTTTTGATTTGAGTGAATTTGGTGATGCCCTTTCTAAGGTTGAATCTACATTCAAGGCTACTACATCTGGAAGAGATAAACAAAGATATGATTTGGGAGAAATTTCCTCTAGAAATACATTCAAGTATGAGGAAGAAATAAGACAAATTGAATAAGAAGAAAGAGAATTGAATGAGCTTGAAGCACTAATTGTCAAAAGAGAAGCCACGGGAGAAGGTAAGCATAAAGGGAAGTTTCCTATTAAATGGTTTTCTTGCAATAAGATAGGTCATTTTGCATCAAGGTGTCTAGAAAGAGCTTCTAAACCAAGACCTAACAAGCATAAATTTCAAAAGAAGTGTTACTATGCTGCTAATGAAGTTGTGACAGATGATGAATCTGATAAAGGTGAAGACGAATGGGTATTTATTACTATCAAGGAAAATAATCTTGTATCTATTGAATCTGCTAGTTGTACAAATGTGGAGAAATCCCTAGCTACTCAAGTTGAAGAGAAAGATGAATGGTTAATTGATAGTGGATGTTCACATCACATGACAGGAGATAAAAGTAAGTTTGTGAGCTTGGAAAAGTATGATGGTGGTGTTGTGAGATTTGGTGATAACACAGCTGGTGTGATCCATGGAAAAGGATGCATTTCTCTTGATGGTAAGAATAATACTGATGTTGATTGGGCAGGAGATGTGGATTACAGAAAAAGTACTAGTGGTGGTACATTTTTCTTGGGTAATAAGTTGATTTCTTGGTTAAGTAAAAAGAAGAATGTCATTTCTTTATCTATTGCAAAGGCATAATACATTACTATTGCTAGAAATTATACTCAAGTATTATGGATGAAGCAGATGTTGTAGGCTATTAGAGTTGTGTATGATGACCCTATTGCCATTTTCTGTGATAATTCAAGTGCTATTAATATTTCTAAGAATATCGTGTTGCATTCAAAGACCAATCATATATCTATCAAGTTTCACTTTTTGAGAGAGAAGGTGAGTGAAAAGGAAGTTAGATTGGAGTATGTGCCTACTAAGGAGCAGATTGCAAATATCTTTATTAATTCATTGCCTAAGGATACTTTTTATTATCTCCAAGGGAAGTTAGGGGTGATTACCCCTCCTAATCAGAACTAAGATGCATTGATTTACATCAGTCTATGCATTTCATAGTCATATCTTGATCCCGATTGATGTTGTGGTGGCTGCTACTCAGGGGGAGTAATCAAATGATCAAATTTTTAGATATGTGGTTCAGATCTTGTGTGTATCTTTGACATTGATGTCAAAGGGGAAGAAGAGTAATGTGAAAAAATTTATAGGGAGAAGAGTCATGTTGAGGAGAAAAGAGTCATGTGAAAAACTTTGTGGGGGTAAGAGTCACGTTGAGGAGAAAAGAGTCAGAACTTGAGGAGTAAGTGTAGTTGTGTTGATGGTGTAATTCACATCATGTGTTGCCATCAATTCCAAAGGGGGAGATTGTTGGATGTTGTGGTTGTGTTGCTGATATGTGGTTGTCATTGATGTCAACACTATTAGCATTAGTGCATTTGAAGCTGCATATGTCGAGGATATTAAGAAAATTGAAATAGAATGAGTTGTAGGTTGTTAGTGGTGAAGTGAAGTGAAGTTTGTCGGTGAGTTACGTACGTTGTTGATCAGAGGTTTTGGACTAAAGCATTTCTTGTTAAGTATATCTAGTTTATCCACATTGAGTTTCAAAGATCCACATGAAGATTTTGTATGTTGATAGTTTTTCTATTGCTTTAGTTTGTGTTCCTAAATGAAGATTATGTGATTCTAGTTAGTTCAGTTGTTGTAGATTCTTATCTAGTGATTCATGATGTTTTTGGATGTTTCTATATCTTTCTTTATCTATGTTGCATGTATGCATTGATCATTGTGCTCGCGATCTGCGATTTTCTCTTGATTGTTCATGTTTTTCATGTTCTTGGCTGACAAGGTGTTTGTAGCATGTTGTGGATCTTTGAGGAATAATTTTTAAAGGTGGTTTGTGTTTGAAGTTTTTATTTTAAGTCTTCACTATGTTGTGGCCAACCTTGGTTGATTTGCATTGAAAATTCTTTACTGTGTTGGGGCCGACAGTTTGTATTCATTTTATTATTTCTTTGTGGTTGACATGTAGCGATTCAATTTCTTGTTGCAGATATATATAAGCAATTTTTTACCTCATTTGAGTGTGAGTGTCAAGTGTGCAATGTGCAAAAAATTCCTACATCATTCAAAGGTAGAGCAAAGTGTGAAGAAGAGTGAAGAAGTGTTCATGTGCTTAACCGAAACTGTAATCAGGCATTAGCCGATGCTATTTTCTCAGTTCAAAAATCTAGATGGTTGTAATTTGAATCCTTCTATAAGATAGTGTGTCTTCCTTTGTAATTGAGCAATGAGATCTAGGCAGTGTGCCTGAATGCATGTGCATTCCCATTCATATTTCTTTGTACTTTTAATAGGGTATAATCTTGTGGATTGACCTCCACCATGGTTTTTCCCCTAATAGGGTTTCCATGTAAGAAATCTTGGTGTTATGTGTGTTTCTAATGTGTTGATGATTTATGCTTTCATTGTTATTGATTAGATCTGAGAATAAGGATTAATAAGTTTAAAATTTTGTGACAACTGATTCACCCCCCGTTTAAGTTGTCTTCCCTTATGTTGCCAAATATATATATATATACATATATACATATGTATATAATAAGAAAAGGTAAGATTAAAAGTTGGGGTTTACAACCAAAGGAAACAAAATTAATCAAAGACATGGATCAAAGAATCTAACTGTGTGAAAGATTATCTTGCTAATTGGGGTGTGATTCAAAAAGGACAATATCTTAGTAGAATACACCACTCGATGGGATGGGATTTATAAAATATTGAAATATGATATGGAAAGTTTTGAAGTGACTAAACTATCATCATGAAAACTGTGATATCCTAGAGTCCTTGATAAACAAAGATCCTAAAAGATTTGTCTTGGAACTGAGGTAGAACTCATTATAAAAAAAATGTGTAGATTGGTTTCTTAGCATGTAGAGAGCTAGAAATAGGATGGAAAAGAAAGATATATCATAGATTTATTGCCCATGTCTTGAGGAGAACATGCAAGATCAAGTGAGGAGGTTATTTTAGATGATAGACAATAAGGGCACCACTACAATTGTGGAGGTTATAGTAAAATGGTCACATTCATGAGAAAATGGTATACAAACACTTCTTTAGCATTTTGGTGTCTAGGGTAGGGGAGAGAAGGATTTGGCCACGAGGTTATTCCTTGCTTTATTGAAACCAAATATTCATCCACTGGCATCAAATGGTATTAATAGGATGGAGGCAATCCCAAGGGGGAAACACATAGTGGGAATATTTGACGTTGAAGCTACAAAATGCAAGTTTGTCACTGCAAAGGCTCTTTAGCTTTTTTGTGAAGGAATTGTAAGGGGGTATATGGGTACTTTTCACTTCTATCTCAATAATTATGGTGATATCCTTATACGAGAGTAGATTGTAAGGGTGAACGAGCTAGCCAATGGTATCATTACCTTAAAAGATTGGAAAGCATAATTTATCCCCATAGAGAAATTATATATTTTGGTCATTATTATAATGAGAGCATTCCCCTTTGGAGATTATAAAATATTACAATATATATCTTTGTTTGAATATATATAACCACAATGAAAATGTAACCTAATAAGTAACCATTATAAGTTAGAAAGTTGATCATATATGTGTATGTTGTTGTGTTGTATGTGTAATCGAAAGTAGACAAATGGTAACACACATATACATACAAATTTTCATGACTATGGACAAATATATATCTTTCTATGAAAATCTATAAGTGCAATGAAAATGTAAGTTGTTAATCAAAGAATAAAAGTTACAAAGTTTGTCCTATATAGATGTTGATCTATTGTATGTGCAATGAAAAATAGACAAAGACTAACATAGTTTACATAAAATGTATGGTACTATGGTATGTTGTGTTTTGTTTCCAATCTAAAATTGAGAGCTACATACACTATTTCATGACTGTCTATATATATCTATATATATGTATAGATATATATGCATATATATACATATATATCTACCTATGAATATATATATGTACAAATAGGGCTGGTATTGGCATGGTGTGATGGTTTATAGGTGGAATTGTTGTTCTTGCCACCAAGGTTCAAACCCCGTTGGGGTGGTATTGTTGAATGGTTGTATCCGCTTCATAGCTCCAGTCAAAAGTGTTTACCCCTTGAATATAATATATATATATATATATAAGTACAATGAAAATATATGTTGATAAGTAAAGAATAAAAGTTACAAAGTTCATCCTATATATGTATGTTATTATGTTGTATGTGAAATTGAAATTAGACAAATACTAACTATGGATACATAAAAAGTAACCCTTCTACTTTTTCTCATGTTTAGGGCCTCTTGGTGATTTTGGCTTGATTTTGACTAGATTTAATGTTGTAATGTGGTCAAAACATTCACATTAAATTTATTATGTTGTATATAAAGAGTTGTAACAAACTTTTGTGCTTTTCTAGGCTTGCCGTCACTAATTTGACCCTTTCTTATGTTTAAATGACCCCTTAATACATTTTCCGACCCTACTTAAGTGTGTTTCAAAGAATAATCCCATTAAAAATCATTTAATGCACTTTAATTCCAGACACCTAGTAAAATTTCCCTAGTGGGACCAAGTTGCCACCTAGAGCGACTTAGTCCCACTGGGCACAAAAATCAAAATTATTTTAATTTTTGGGCAAGATTTTATTCTCTTAACCTTGAGGTCGGCTTGTGATGTGTTATTTTTAGGAAATATTGTAAAATCAAGTATAAATAAAGTGTTTTCCTCTCATTTTTTACCCCCATTCATCTAATAATTCATTCTCAAGTAATTCATTCATTCTCAAACAATTATCAAGCATTCTAGGCGCTATCAAGTCTTAATTGGAGCATCCATTTGCATATCTTCATATTTCTACATCAAGGGTTTGGTGAGTTGTATCATTGCATGTTGTTTATTCATCATTATCTCTCTATTTCATTTCATTTTCAAGGGTTTGATTACCAAATTGGGGTTTGACCAAGGAAAACTCCTATTCTCTAACCATTAACCCTTTTTCCCTCTTTGCATGTGTGTTTTGCAGGTATTGTATGCAAATTTTTCAAAGAGAAAGGTGTTAAAAGTGTTCAACAATCCATCAAAATCATTCAAGTCAATAAAGCCCTAAGTGAAGCTTGGAGACCCTTTTCAACCCAATTTCTACATAATCAAAACCGGACACCTATCAGGAAGAGAAGTCCAAACCGAGAGCTACATGTTCCTGTCCCGAAATTCCCAAAATATGAAGGTGAACTAAGTCACCATCAGTGGTGAATTAGTCCCACTACTAGGCCTGAGAAATGGTTTCTACATTTCTAGATACCCATTTGGCTGAAACCTATTCTAGCAGAATCCCGTTGAAATAGGACTAAGTTGCCCAGCTTGGCATAAGTGTCCTAGTTGGATTCAACAACAATTTTTTCAAGATTCCAGAGCCTCTTTGCATCATATTTCAGTTTCTAGGTGCACCTCTCCAGTCTTGTTCATTTTTGTTATTGTTTACTTGCATTCTTAGGTCATTCTCCATATCACAATGTGTTTTCAAACAACTTGTATTTCATAGGTTTTGCATTAATAATCATTATCTTTTATCATTTCATTGCATTTAGACATAGAATTTAGGAATATTTCATTTATATTTCTATTGATTTTGAGTGGGACATTACGCATTCTAGCCCTTCTCTCTCCTTTGAGGTGAAAAACCCTAGAAGTGTTAGAGAGCATTAGGGTGCCAAAATCTTTGTCGACATTTTGGTGAACCCAACTTTAGAACATTTTACTTCTAATTTAAAGTGCATTTACATCCTAGGAATAGCTTGCATCAACATTGCATTGTTTTGCATTTTAGAGTTTTTAAAAATTGCATTAGTGAAAATCTCATATAGCTTACATTTTTGCATTGCATTTCATTCAAAATTCAAAAAAAAATGCATTTTCATATTATACCTGCATTTGAAAACTTAAAAATCATAAAATTTCATTTAAAAATTATGAAAAATCTCAAAAAAATCACAACCTAGACTAATTTTCCACACTGGGCAACTTAGTCCTCTTACACATTCTACATAATATTTTTTGTCATTTTTTAGAGCATTTTATGCATTTTTGTTTTCTGTTATTGTATTTCTGTTATAGTTTCTAGAATTGTAGTTATCAACATTTTATCGCTCTTACTTTACATTGAATTTGCATTCACCCACATTTAGAACCCTTTGCATGAGTAGGTTATCTAATGCTTCCACTCCTAGTATTGCAACTAGTACACTAGGCATGGATACTACCTTTAGCAACTATTTTCCTTCCAATAACATGCAAGTTGACACACAAAATTATCACATCCTGCAAGACAAAATCATTAACATTCATGAGGACTTAACACACCTTCAACATCAAGTGTGTCTTGAAAAAATTTCAACCACCGCAATTCCTGCCATAGAAAACATCCATCACATGCTTGAAAGTGAAGAAGACTTGGATGTTATGAAACATATAGTTAAGATATATCAAAAACATGTTCCTTCCACCTCTAGTACATCTCAACTAGCAAACATTGTGGTTAGCTAAGGAGGCCCTCACACTCCTCCTTCAACAGTAGCATCCATACCTACCTATACCACTCCTCAAGTCACAACAACAATGCAACAATTTAGTAATGTGATTCCTTCCTCGACTATTCCTACTAGCATTCCTAATTCCTATGTGGCATCGCATGTTCTATCCTCTTCTACCATACCATCTATAAGCATTCCCTTCACTTTCCCTACCACTACATACACTCCATCACCACTTTCCCTTCCACCTCATACCACTTACACCAACCCTTTCATAACACAACTATTCCAAACCATCTCCTCTATGCAAAAAGAAATATCCACCATAAACCAAAATTATAATGGACCACCCATCTATTATGTTCTAAGCAGCCCACTATCTTTGGAAATATTGTGAACACTGATGCCACAAGGAATAGAGATGCCTATATTTGAGAAATATGGAGGGAAAGGAGATCCTTCTAACCATGTTAATGCTTACACCACCTTATGTAGTAACTTTGTCTTAGGACTCTAAAAGACACTACCTTCGAATGATTTTCATCCTTACCAAATAATTCAATTTGTTCATTCAATGAACTAGTTGATGCATTTATAAATCATTTCCAAGTACATATGAACCCAAAGAAGACCTTTGTTGATTTGATGAGATGAAAGCAACATGAAGAAGAAAGGATAATTGATTTTATCTCATCCTATCAATCACTTTATTCTCAAATCGATATTAAGATTCCTAATCCACATCTTCAAAAGATGTTTATAGAAAACTTGCAAGGTAAACTTCAGGACAAACTCACCATGATGAAATTCCCCTCCTTTATGCACTCGTGTACCGCCCTTTGTGATTATCACAATTTGGTTAGTAGTCATGATGCAAAATCTACATCTAGCCGAACTAAGAAATCTAAGCATGCCAACCAAAATGATTCCCAACCATTCAGAAAGAAAACCAAAGGGTTCTTATAGTTTAACCCCCCTCAACAACCAACTCAACCTATCAACAACCAAGTAGCAGCTATTAAAGTCGTGATACCTTATAGTTATGGAGATCCAAAAAGACAATTCACACCTTTGCCAAACACCCTTCATAACACAATGTCCCAACTCTTACAACAACAAATGATTACCTTACCTGTCATTAAAGCACCTGATCTGACTAAGCCTTTACCTCCAAACTTTAAATCTAATGCTTATTGCCATTTTCATAGACAAAATGGACATGACATGAAAAATTGTAATTGTCATAAACATCTCGTGCAAAACCTCATTAATTTTGGTTGTCTCTCCATTGTAGGTGTTAATGATCAAGGAAATTAGTCTGTTGCCCCTCCAAATAAAAATTTACAAATTTTTACTAATCCAATGCCTAAACACAATGTTTAATTTTTCAAAGCTAGTGAAACTCCAAAGAATGATGTGATGAATGTTCATATATATGTTGCATATCTTGATCCCATTCCACATACTCCCACTATTAATCCTATGGATGAAATGGTAGGTGCGATAGACATTATCCCTCGTAAGGGCCAACCTAAGAAATATCTTGATATTACCTTCTCCTCTAAGGACATACTTAACAATCTCCCTGATGGTCCTCTTTACATAGCTGACTATATTTATGATAAGCCCACTAATGGGATACTCATAGATCTCACTTGTCGAGAGAACCTGATCGCCAAGGAATTTTTGGTGTTACATGATCTTTATCAAGATTATTATTATAAACCGACAGCATGGCTCAAAACACACAATGGTTTTTCTTTCCCTATGATAGGATCAATCTCCCTTCCATTACAAATAGGACCAAAAACATTGGATGTCACATTCTCCATCATCTCGCAGTCATACCACTTTCATTTAAGGCTAGGCCATCCATGACTTCGTTCAATGAAAGTTGTCCCTTTAGTCATACATAAATACTTAAAGTTTCCCTTTGAAAATGGCATATTCACTATTCACCATAGTGGCTTTAACATTTTGTCTTCTAAAGGAAACTTTTCCTTAGAAGCTTTTTGGCCTAATCCCATGGAACCTATAATGTCTCATAAATACCTTTTTTTTCATTGCTTACCAAAAATTTAAAGCGAAGAAAATTACAAAATTGTCTCTCTACAACATGTCCCCATCCACTTCTGACACTCCTATCCTAGATGAAACAATGCTTCAACCCAAACAAGAACCAACCAATCAAACTCAACCAATACCCAAAACCTCCCTAACATCATCCAAGTGGCCATGAGACAATGATAACAACTTTGTCATGCCTCCTATAAAACAAGTTTACAAAGCAAAGGAGAAAGTGGATGAAAAACCTCCCTGGTTCCTTCTATTCCTCCTCTTAGGGGAGAAAAGAAACACAACTCACTCTTTCACAAACATAACTCGACAATAGAATCAAATGAAAAAGAGGAGCTAGGGAGCGTAGGCATAGGCATCATGCCCTTGCCTATAAGTTACAAGACAAAGAAAACAAAGAAAATCAAAATCTTCCCTTGACAGAAGCAATGCATGATGACCCTCCTCCCCAATCACAACAAAACGATCCAATACAACAACCACAATAAGAGGTACACCCTTCATTGGACATTATCATCTGTCCTCTTGTTGTGATTAATCTAGACAATGACGATGAGATTACTAAAATTGACAAAGAGGTGCATAATGATTTGAACACATTACTTTCCTCTTCCATGAGCTTAATTGGAAAATATCCTACAAAGAGTGTAGAACCTGGTGCTTCCCCTAGTTTAGCACTTGCATTTATCCCTCTGGTTAGTTTCTCACCCTCAACATATCATGAACATGACTGGGAAGCAGATGACTTGCTCGACAGTTGACCTATATTTTCCTTACTAGTCTCTTTTACATTTTTTTTCTTTTATAAGTTTTCATGTGTGTATCATGTTCCCCTATGATGTTTTGTTTGAAGTTCTCCTTCTCTTTGTGACATTCTTCTATTTGTACCTTCATTCTTCTATGTGTTGTACATCGATTTTTCCTTTTTCTTTTTCTTGTGTTTTCCTTTTGGGGATGATGCAAGGCATTGAGACCGAAATGTCTCTTTCATGTTGACCCAAAAGGCCTCTTTTATTTTTCTTTTCCTTTTTCTTTTTCTTGGGTTTTCCTTTTTGGTATGATGCAAGGCATTGAGACTAAAATCTTCATGTTGACCCAAAAGGCCCATTTTTTTTTTGCCTTTTCTTTTTGTCTTTTTCTTATTTTTGATGAATTGGCATTGATATTCATGTCTCTCATGTTGACCCAAAAAAAAAATCATTTTCTTTCACCTTTTCATTTTCATTTGGCTTTATTTTTTCCTGATATACATCAATGTCTCTTTCATGTTTTCACTCTCTTTCACTCTCTTTCTTCCAATTCTATATGTATTCGAGGAATAATGACAATTCTGATCTCTCTAAACAACATTGCAGCAAAGAACATACTAACCCCAAATCCATAGATCCCTTATGTGTTTGGTGTTTTCATTTTGGGGGCAACCCATTCCTTTTTATTTTTCCTTTCCTTCACATGATGTAGCCTTACTCAGAAACATATGACTTGGCATAGGGGCTTTCCAAGTTGACTCTCATGTCTTCTTTCTTTTTGGAATTTTTCATTTGCTACTTTAAAGTAATTACTCACAGTACGGTGTGCAACAATTCCTTTAAAGTGGGCGCATACATTGGAATTATTCATTTTGCATTTTTTTCCTTTTTCTTGGTTCTTAGTGCAACCTTGTTACTTCATACGATGTGTTTGTTGCTTTGTAGATGACATTGGGTGTAGTGTCCTTCATGAGTGTGATCTATCTTAGCATATTACATTCCTCTTAGTGGCTTGATGCAACACACTACATCCCCCAAGTTGTGAATATTCTATTCTTTGATCGGTCCTCTCTTGGAGATGTTAGGTACAATGTTCAGTAAGTTAAAGATCTCGCATGAACTAAGAAAGAATCCTTTGAACATTTTTTGCATGTTTAATTTTGCATTTGTTATATGGCCACCTTGCATAACACAAATTACATTCCTGTAGTACCATTGTGTTTGTTCATGAGCTCCAAGTATATGAAGTTTTTCTTATCTCATGAAGCTCAAAAATTCATTTTCTTTTGTGCCACCTTATTAAATTTATCAAGAGGTATAACTTTCGTATGGTTGAGTGGGAAGCCCATTTTGAGGCATGACTTTCCCCGTAGCCACTTGTATGTGTGTGAGTGCATACCATCCATGAGTGTATGTTTCTCAACTTTTGGGCCTTCTCACCCAATGGACAACCATGAGTTCTGTCACCTCAAAGTGAGTACACATTTTTCTTTCCAAACAAACATCCTAGATCTGATCCACAATGGGATGGAAAAATGATCGAAGCTTGATCTGACTCTCTCTTCCCTTCTCCATTTACATCACTCTCATGTGTGTTTCTTTGTGCTCATGTTTAGTTTTCCATGGGATCTTTATCCTAGGGGCTTGATCATCCCTCTTGATTGTTGTTGTCTCATCTTGCTAGCATTAGTCCATTGAAACTCCTCTTGCTTGCATGTTCAGCTACTTTAGTGTGATTTTGAAGTAGGTTCATCCTCTCACTAAAGTGGGGGCTAACTGTGGACACGGAAAAATTAACCCTTCTACTTTTTCTCATGTTTAGGCCCTCCTAGGGATTTTGGCTTGATTTTTCCTAGATTTAATGTTGTAGTGTGGTCAGCATATTCACATCAGATCTTGGACCCTTGCGAATCATTAGGAATTCTATGATGTCTTGTAAAAGTGTTGTGAAGTATTGTAACCCACTTTCACACTTTTCTAGGACCTTTTTATTATAATTCACTTGAATAACCTATTTGTATCACTTACCAAGTCTTATTTCAAAGTGTTGTAAATATTTGTAACAAACTTTCACACTTTTCTAGGCTTGTCATCACTAATTTGACCCTTTCTTATGTTTAAATGACCCCTTAATACATTTTTGGGCCCTACTTAAGTGAGTTTCAAAGAATAATCCCATTAAACATAATTTAATGAACTTTAATTCCCAACACCTAGTAAAATTTCCCTGGTAGGACCAAGTCACCACCTGGGGTGACTTAGTCCCACTAGGTACAAAAATCAAAATTATTTTAATTTTCTGGCGGGATTTTATTCTCTTAACCTTGAGGTCGGCCTGTGATGTGTTATTTTCAAGAAATATTGTAAAATCAAGTATAAATAAGGGGTTTTCCTCTCATTTTCACCCTCATTCATCTAATAATTCATTCTCAAGTAATTCATTCATTCTCAAGCAATTATCAAGCTTTCTAGGCACTATCAAGTCTTCATTGGAGCATCCATCTACATATCTTCAAATTTCTACATCAAGGGTTTGGTGAGTTGTATCATTTAATGTTATTCATTCATCATTCTCTCTCTATTTCATTTCATTTTCAAGGGTTTGATTACCAAATTGGGGTTTGACCAAGGCAAACCCCTATTCTCTAACCCTTAACCTTTTTTTCCCTCTTTGCATGTGTGTTTTGCAAGTATTGTATGCATATTTTTCAAAGAGAAAGGTGTTAAAAGTGGTCAAAAATCCATCAAAATCATTCAGGTCAAAAAATCCCTAAGTGAAGCTTGGAGACCCTTTTCAGCGTAATTTATGTAGAATCAAAACTAGACACCTATCAAGAAGAGAAGTACAGACTGAGAGCTATAGGTTCCTATCCTAAAATTCTTGAAATTTGAAGGTGGACTAAGTCCCCATCAGTGGAAAATTAGTCCCATTTCTAGGCCTGAGAAATGGTTTCTGCAAATTTGGATACCCATTTGGCTGAAACCTGTTCTAACAAAATCTCCCTAAAACAAGACTAAGTCGCCCAACTTGGTGTAAGTGTCCTAGTTGGCTTTAACAACAAATTTTGCAGGATTCTAGAGCCTCTTTTGTATCACATTCTAGTTTCCAAGTGCACCTCTCCAGTCTTGTTCATTTTTGTTATTGTTTACTTGCATTCTTAGGTCATTTTGCATATCACAATGTGTTTTCAAACAACTTTCATTTCTTAGGTTTTGCATTAATAATCATTATATTTTATCAGTTCATTGCATTTAGACATATCATTTATTCATATTTCATTTATATTTGCATTGATTTTAAGTGGGGACATTACGCATTTTGGCACATCTCTCTCCTTTTGGGTGAAAAACCCTAGAAGTGTCAAAGAGAATTAGGGTGCCAAAATATTTTTCCACACTAACATAGTTTAAGAAAATATATGGTGTATGACCTATAAATTCAATTTCAAATCTGAAGGATAAACTATAAGTAGCAAGATTCACAATCAAAGATCACAACAATAAAGAAAATAAGGTAAATTAATTCAAATTGAAATGAAAACATGCAAGCATTGAAACACACAATTTACTCTAGCATAACTCCATTTCTCTCCTCTATTCACCTTGGAGAATGGTGTAATTATTTCTTTTCTCTCAAATATGGTATAAGCACAATAGCTTAAAAGCACCTGCAAAATACAAGTATAGTTTTCCTACATGATTTGAGATGAAAAAGGAATGATAGGATGGTTTTATTTATAGATTTTTGGTAACACCAATTGATTATCAAGATCAGATGAGAGACTAAAAAGAATCAAGGTTGTAGGATTGGTGAGAGGAATTTATTGATTGTTAACTGACTACATGATTTTAGTTAATAGGATTGATTGGATTGTTAATTTGGACTAGCAATTAGTGAGCTGAATTGATTGTTTAGTGGACTCAAAGTGATTGGGAGTGAAGTGGAATTGATTGATGAATGGAATAAATAGATTGATTAGTGAGTTGAGAGTAAGTCTCATTCAACAGGTGAGGTGGAATTTGCATGAGTTTTTAATAATTAAATAAATTTAATTATTATTTACACATGTAAGGTTGAATTTAATAAATAAAATAAATGATTTTATTTATTTTGGATAATGTTGAGAGATAAATGGATTAATTAAATAATTACAATAATTATTTAATTTTGAAGATGGGAAATAGATAATTAATTAAATAATGATAAATTATTTAATTAAACTTCAAATAGAAGAATAATTAGTAAATTAATTAAATAAAACTAAATATTTAATCAATGTAGATGAATAGTGATGAAATAGATATTTAATCAAATAATTCAAAATTATTTAATTAACTTGAGAAACTTGCTTCCATGTCCATAGATGAGAAACTTGCTTTCACTGGCGTATGGATGGGATCAACTTCAATTTTGGAATCATGGAAATAGATAATGGGATCTTGATCAAGGATATGATGAGATGGGATGATTTGAATAACTTTATCTTGATCCATTTTAGGGACTTCTAATTCATGCTTTGGATAGTGTCCTTGACATAATCGGATTTTGATAATGTGGTAGGAATAAAGGACTCTTGGATAGTCTCAATATGTTGGCATGGTGGTAATATAATTTGAATAGGAATATCCAGAGTGGGCATGATGGATGATCGGATGGATGATGGTGCTTGGTCTAAAATTTAATGATTGTAGATTGGATCTGTATCCAATAATTGATTATCTATTATGGATAGCCCTTGGTGAAATTCCTAGAAGGTGTTATTATTGGATGAGCTATTTGAGGGGGATGAAGTGGATTGATGTTGCAAAGGTTCCATGGATGAGGGAATGACAAGTGAGATGGAGGCTTATTGTAGGAACACTTCTTTAATATGTCCTATCACAAATTCAAATGAGGTGGATATGTTATGACCATTTCTAGACATAAGTAAATGGTTTTGATCATGCTCGGGAAGATTATCTTGATGTATGCTTAATGTTTCACTATGTGATCCATGGATATTATTAATGTGATTATTTTGTGATGTATTTTCAAGATTATCTTCAATAATGATGTCTCTCCTATCAATAATATCTTGAATAAGATTCTTCAATTTATAGCAACCTTGAGTGGCATGTCCCTTTTCTCTATGATAGTCATAAAAAATTGTTCTCTCCACCATACAAGTTTAATGTGTAGTTCATACTATCTAATCTCTAGGAGTGTGACCATGTTTTCTTGAACTAATTTCTAAAGTGTTGATTCAGTGGGTTCTATGTATGGTGTGTATTTCCATTCGGTGTTGTTTTGTTTAGGAGGTGCTCTTTGTGTGTTATCTTGAAAATTTGTTGAGATTTGAGTGTTGTTTGGTGCTTGTATGTGTAAGATGGGTTGAGTATATTGAATCATATTGGCATCAACAACACCGTTATTAATGAAATTTTTATTTTTATTCCAATAATGAGATTTTTCATTTGAATAGTCTTTGTTTTCTTTGAATATTTTAAAAATTCCTTTGGAAATTAGGGCTTTCTCAATAGTAAGCCCCTTCTCGATGACTTCATCAAAAGTCTTTTTACATAGAATTTTCAAGTGGAACCCTACTTTAGTGTTCATGTTTTGAATGAATATTTCAACTAATTGTTTTTCTAGGATGTGACATAGACTCTTAGCAAGTTTTGCCACCTTTGCAAGAAGGAGGAAAATGTTTCTCCATTATTCTATTTAGTGGTACATAATTCAATCATTATTGTTTCATGGTCCATATTATAGGAGAAATGTGAGACAAACTTCTCAATTAATTCACTAAAGGTCCTTATTCCAATAGAGACTCTAGAAAACCACTCCATGGCTTTCCCTCCTAGTATTCTTGGGAAGAGGCACATTAGATAAGTATTGTTCTGCATAACCTCTAAAAAAGCTCCATACAACTCTATCATGTGATCGTGAGGATCTCCCTTTCATTTGTACTTATCAAATTTTGACATTTCAAAGTGATGCAATAAGAGTGGCATAAATAAAGTCTTGTCAAATGGGTAGGGGAATATGTCCTCAAATGGGTAGGTCTTTTTGGGTGACCCCATGTGGATAATGGCAATTTTTTGTTACAAGTTTTGGATTTGAAGCCCTATATTGTTGGGATTTGTTGTCGATGGTGCATTAATCGTATTGTAGGTGAATGTGAGATGTGATGTTTCTTGACCTTGGATGAAGTTTGATGGTGATGGATTTTGATGGATTTTGATGAGTGTCCATTATGGTTTTGGGGATTGTAAGTATGACCAAATGTGTTGGGATTAGTATATTGTTGTGAATGATGTTGGTATTGTTGATGTAGGTAGTTGGGGGGATTATTATTATATTGTTGATGGTGAATATTTGGATGATATGAGTGTATGTTAAGGTTAGGGTTAGATTTGATATGTTCATATTTTTGTTGATTGTGTGGATGTATGTTAAGATTAGGATTGGATTTGAAGTGTTGATAGTTTTGTTTATTGTGTGGATGTATTTTAGGATTAGGGTTGGAGTTAATATGTCAATAGTTTTGATAATTAGGTTCTTGGTTGTTTGATACATGGTTATAAATGTTAGATGTTTGTGGTTGGGAATTATGGGATTTGTATTGAGGGTTTTGCATTATTTTTTGGATTGGGGATGTTAAGATTATTTGGTGGAGGTTGGTGGTGGTATGACAGGTTGTTGTTGGTGTTTTATTGTTGGTCACTTTTTACATTAATGTTTTAGTTACGTGAAGGTGTGTGAGCATGACGCAGATCAACCATGGACATGGGAGGGATAGTTTGACTAGACGTAGTGTTGTATAACAGGTTAGTGATGTGTGTAGAATATCTGGGAGCCTGAGTGTGTATGGGTGGTAAGGTGACTTGTGTGGAATTAGTAGGCATGGTGGTTTGTGGGATGTTTGTAGGAATTTGTGAAGAGTTGTTGGGTGATTTTTTAGGGATTTGAATAGTGAGATTGGGATTCAATTGTAAGGAAGGTGGTATGGAGTTATTGGAATTGGTTTCCCCCAAGGTCAAGGATGGAATGATATTAGTGATATTTTGGATATGCATTATGTTGAATGTTGGTGGTAGTTTAGCCCCTTGTTGGGAAAGCAACAAAAAGTATTGGCTAGGGTTGGCTATTAAGATTGTATCAACTAATCTCATTGCATTAGCATCCTGTTGGGCTTCAACCAAATTTTTAGGTGTTATATCCTTTACAAACCCATCAGTTTTTGTACTATCATTAGGACTTAATGGGGGTGATCCATACATGTGTTGGAGTTCAAGGTTTGTATCTTGGAAAGGATTTGTGTATGTGTTTATCATGTTGGGATGTGGGTCTTGCATAGTGGGATTTGGGAGTTGCATGTTGGGATTTGAATGTTTCATGTTGGGATCTATGTGTTGCATGTTGAGATTTGGATGTTTCATGTTGGGATCTATGTGTTGCATGTTGGGATTTGGATGTTGCATGTTAGGATCTAGGTGCTACATTTTCTTTTTGATTTGAGACCTCAATTGTACTGGAATATAAGAGAGAGTAAGACCTTTTTATTTGAGTGAGTTTTTTTTTAATGGATGAATGAGGTGGACAAGACCAAGTATCACTAGATCTTAGGGTTTTATGATCAATATTTGGTTAAAAAATTTTAAACTTTGGACTAGACTTGTGAATCCAAAATTCAAAAAATTTGGGATGAGGGTTGAATAGGTTAACTTGGATGCTCTTAAGTCACACTACCCATAGATAAACTAACCTAATATTCTTCCTTGAGAAGGAAACCTTTGAAGGGAAAATATTAAACTAGTACAAATAATGGGAGATGCCAAAGATCTAGATAAACTAAAATGAGTATAATCCTTATGTGTGGATGATTGGATAAACAATGGTAAACTTACGCTAAGCCCAAGTTTAGATATGGTTTGAAAGATTATAAATGAAGGTGTAATGGGATATGATCAAATCTCATGTTCACCTTTTTTATGCTAATCAATTGTGTGTCTATAGGTCTATTTGATAAGACTAGATGATTTGGTAGTAGTAAGCCCCTATTAATAGAGCAATTACACTAGAATACAAAATAATTGTGCAACAATAGAGAACAATTGCATCAATGAAAAATTCAATTATGGGATCCTAAGCTAAAATGGATGACAATTTTGGTTGCAAGATAGAATTGATGATATGGTAATTAAAGGAAATTGTGCCACTTTATGCAACAAATACACCTATATAAGAAGAAATTGTGCAACCTTGGGGAAAAAATGTGCCACTCTAGAACAAAAATGCACACTTATGTTCAATAGTTGCACCAAGCAGTGTGACAAATGCACCAACTAGGATGTCAATTACATCAAAGGAGGACAAATGTGATAGAGTAGAATAAATAGAACAAACTAATGTTCAATTTAGGACTATACAATGGGTATGTAAAGGTCACAAGTTGTTGAACCTATATGAGGAAAAAATGCACACAAGTTTGTAGCTAATGCATGTAGGTTTGCAACAAATTTGCACAGGTTTACATCAAATGCATACAAGTTCTCAATAGATGTGCACAAGTTTTCAAAAAATGCACATAGGTTTAAATAGATGTAAAATTTTGACCTATGACTAACTTTTTGGTGTTTTAGGACTAAGGTGCATGAATTGATAAGTAATTTGTAAGGTTCAATTGTGCTATTTTGACTAGTTGTTGGTGTAAATTGAGTATATTGAGAAAATTTTGTCAAGAAAACACCTCAAATAGTATACAACATATATGACTAGCACTAGGGTAATAGGATGATTTCACGAGTCTTCTTCAACAAGAGAACGCTATTTGGTATAACAGGTATGAACAAGAAACCACATCATATTGCACAACATATTTAGTGATAAAGGTTTATTGATTTAATAGAGGCCCACCATGTCAGAGCATTAATACCTCTAATTGAATGGGTAACTAGGGTATGATATAGCCATGTACCACCTTACCACTCCTTTCCTTATAATGGAATTGGTCCAACAAGGAAATTTTCCCCTCAACAAGAGTGAACTACATGGTGATTAACTCTATGCATGATATTGTACACTGCACTCTACTAAACCAATGATTGATGATATTGAAGGCTTCTAAAAAAAAGGTGTTTAGTAGTTATGAGAATAATGGATCCATCTGTGGATGCCCGAGTTGAGGGGGGTCTTCCCTCTTCTCATCACCTATATAAGTCTCGACGGACCAAGGATCTTCAAGCTTGGCTTAAAGGACATTGATCACACCTAGAAGTACAACTTTCATTTCCCCCCTTTATATCCCAAAGAAGGCCTCTCTACTGAAATAAATAGTTATGGTGCTATTTTTGTTTCCCAAGATTGTTCTTAAGATTCATGAGGGAAGAGCATATTCAGACAACCACACCTTAGGTGAACAAACATATTGAAAAATAATGATGTTTTTGATCTCCATGATCACATGTAGTGTAAGGAGAGAGCATACACACCACTATCCTATCAAACATGAAAATAAATTCTTTTTAGGGTACCCAAATTCAATTATGAGTTCAATTTTAACCTAAATTCAAAATGCAATTTGTATTTTTTAGTTTTAAACCCAAATCAAAAAATAATAGTTGTCTTGTTCAATTTTAAGAATACCAAATTGAAAGATGAAATTCAACATGTTCAATTTTAAAGCACCAAATTGAAATATGCAAGTTGTAGGTTCAATTTTAGAGTACCAAATCGAAATATGCAAGTTGTAGGTTCACTTTTAGAGAACCAAATCAAAATATGCAATTTGTAGGTTCAATTTTAGAGCACCAAATTGAAATTTAAGAGTCAATTTTGGAAGCCCAAATTGAAGTGTGATAGTTCTTTTTTGAATTTTAAACACTAAATTCAAAATCTAAAGATTGAAAAACCCTACAAGAACCCTTGTTAGAAATTTGCTTTATGTCTTCTCCCATTGTTTTCCACAAGTTGTTCACAAAAATATTAGTAACCTTAAACCCTAACAAACAACAATGCCAAAGTAACTGAAAAGTGATTACATTCTCTATTGGATGTTTCCAAGTTTTTATCAATTGTGTGCAATTTTCTAATAGTTGTGCATAAGTCCTTTGCAATTGTACATAGGTTTCTATCAATTGCACAACTTTTCACATACCATAAGAAAAAGCGTAAACAAAGCCAAAAAAACTATTTTAAAGGGTTAGTTTATTAGTCCAATATTAGAAAACACCAAATCAAGGTTATCAATCTAGAATTAAGCACAAATAAGCTTTAAAAACATATAAAAACTAGTAGAAGCAAGCACACCTAGATTATCTGCATATGTGCCAATCTATGTAGCAATTGCACCCAAATTCCTTACAATTGCACCCAAGTTTATTGTAATTGTGCCCAAGTTTCTTGCAATTTCACAACTCTGCAAATGATTGTGTGAAAAGAACCTGTAACTTTAAAAAATCATCCAAAAAAATTTGCAAATATAAAGGATAAATTGTAAATAAAAATATTTACAATCAAATATCACAACAATAAAACAAATAAGGTAAATTGATTCAAATAGAAATGAAAACATGCAAGCATTAAAACACACAATTTACCCTAGCATAACTCCATTGCTATCCTCTATTCACCTTGGAGAATGGTGTAATTAGTTCTTTTATCTCAGATATGGTATAAGCACAATAGCATAAAATAACTTGCAAAATACGAGTATAGTTATCTTGCATGATCTGAGATGAAAAATGAATGATAGGATGGTTTGATTTATAGATGTTTGGTGACACTGATTGATGGTCAAGATTAGATGAGAGATTGAAAAGTATTAAGGTTGGAGGATTGGTGAGAGGAATTGATTGATTGTTAACAACATGATTTCAATTAACAGGATTGCTTGGAGTGTTAACTCAAATTGGAAATTAGTAGACTAAATTGGTTGCTCATTGAACTCGAAGTGAGTGGGAGTGAAGTGGATCTAACTGATGAGTGGATTGAATAGATTGATTAGTGGGCTGATAGTATATCTCAGTCAATAGATGAGGTGGAATTCACATGAGTTTTAATAATTAAATAAATTTAATTATTATTTACATGTGTAAGGTTGAATTTAATAAATAAAATAAATTATTTTATTTATTTTGGATAATGTTGATAGATAAATGGATTATTTAAATAATTATAATAATTATTTAATTTTGAAGATGAGAAATAAATAAAGAATATTTATGGTTAAGAAATAAATAATAAATATTGTAGGTGGATGTGAGATGTGATGTTTGCTGACCTTGGAGGAAGTTTGATGGCAATGGATTTTGATGAGTGTATGTATGGTTTTTGGGATTGTAAGCATGCCCAAATGTGTTGGGGTTAGTATATTGTTGTGAATGATGTTGGTATTGTGGATGTAGGTAGTTGGGGGGATTATTATATTATTGATGGTGAATATTTGGATGATATGGGTGTATGTTAGGGTTAGGGTTGGAGTTGATATGTTCATAGTTTTGTTGATTATGTGGATGTACGTTAAGATTAGGGTTGGATTTGATATGTTGGTATTTTTGTTGATTGTGTGGATGTATGTTATAATTAGGGTTGGATTTGATATGTTGATAGTTTTGTTGATTGTGTGGATGTATGTTACAATTAGGTTTGGAGTTGATATGTTGGTAGTTTTGATAATTGGGGTCTTATTTTTTTGGTGCATGATTATGAATGTTAGATGTTTGTGGTTGGGTATTATGGGATGTATTGGGGGTTTTGTGCATTGTTTTTTGGATTGGGGATGTTAATATTATTAAATGGTGGAGGTTGGTATTTTATTGTTGGGCATTGTTTATGTTAGTGTTTGAGTTATGTGAAGGTGTGTGAGCATGATGTAGATCAACCATGGACGTGGGAGTGATAGTTTGACTAGATGTAGTATTGTATAATAGGTTAGTGATTTGTGTATAATATGTGAGAGCCTGAGTATGTATGGGTGGTAAGGTGACTTGTGTGGAATTAGCAGAGAAGGTTGTTTGTGGGATGTTTCCAAGAATTTGTGAAGAGTTGGTGGGTGGAATGTTAGGTATTTGAATAGTGAGATTGGGATTCAATTGTAAGGAAGGTGGTATGGAGTTATTGGAATTGGTTTCCCCAAGGTTAGGGATGGAATGTTATTAGTGATATTTTGGATATGCATTATGTTGAATGTTAGGAGTAGTTTAGCCCCTTGTTGGGAAAGAAACAAAAAGTATTGGTTAGGGTTGGGTGTTAAGATTGTATCAACTAATCTCATTCCATTAGTGTCTTGTTGGGCTTCAACCAACTCTTCAGGTTTTATATCCTTTACAAACACATCAATGTTTGGACTATTATTAGTGTTGAAAATGAAGGTAAGTATGTAGCTTAATAACTTTGTAAAACTATGAGATTGTAGATCTAATTAAGTATTCTTTATTACAATTCTTTGTGGATGATTATTTGTTTATATTCATTTTACCATTTGTAGAAATAGACAGAAGATTGTAGAAGAATAAGACCAAAAGATAGATGTGACACAACATATAGCGTGGAGAAACCCTTTCAAGAAAAAAATCCACCACCAGAATCAATATTTCTTGTACTATTTAACCTTAGAACAAGATTACAATAATTCTTTATCAATCCTTGTTTGAGATGCTTCTTTTTCCTTCAAAAATTCTTCTTCACAACCTACAATAAAATCTAATAAAACTCTCTTCAACTTGCTGCAATTTATAGACAATAATGAGCCTTGAAAACTCCAAAGAGTTTTCAATTGCAAAGCACAAAGCTTGCACTGAAAAACCTACACCTATTCTTTGCAAGTAGAGTTTCAATGTGTAACAAGAAGTTAAATCCAATATCTCCTCAATTTAGGTGCCCCAAACTGAACTCCTAACTAATCGTTGGTCAAGAAAATATCTTCCAAGCTTCTCCTCAAAGTTGGCACCCAAGAATGGGCCCACTTAACTCAACCTTGTAAATATCTTCTCATGCAAAAGGTGCTAACTCCAAGATGCCAACTTGAGCACCCAAGGTGGGTCCAAGTCAATATTTGTTAATAGAAACATATCTCTCCATCAATTCATGCAAACAATATGCATGATTGATCATCCCCACTTAACTGAATGTATCACCTTTTATCTGTCATGCAACTCAAGTCATTAGTCATGCATTCCAAGTCAACTGAAGTCAACTAGAATTCAACTAAAACTAACTACATGCAACTGAAGATAAATGAACCATAACTAAACTTAACTGAACTGATACTGAACTTAACTAAACTGATACTGAACTTAACTAAACTAAACTAAACTAAACTAAACTCCACTCATGTAAATATCAATTCCTAACTTCTAGGATCCTTACATGCATTACTGAAGTGTTATCTTTCCTCCAAATAGTTAACTGAACTCAAGGTGGGTTCCACCTTCCATGTGGGTTCCCCATGTGCTCCTATTTTGTAGGAGCTCTTCTTGGGTGTCCCCACATGTTCCTATTGTGTGTGTGAATATGTGGAATAACTAAAAGGATAAACAAACACACTAATGTGACATTATATTAAAGAAAAATAATTAAAAGATAAACAAACTCTCAATAACAATAGTTTCCTCAGTGATGTCCCATTGTCCTCTATCTCCAAGGATTTTTTGTAATTTGTTGCCTCTCAGTTGTTGTAAGCAGCAACTTGGCAAAATGACAACTTAGAGAATGATATTATGCAACATGCACGTCTATTGCTAAATGATGTGATATGATTAAGCTAAGATACGAAACTACGATAAATGAAACTAAAAAAGCTTGTGCAAGACTATTCTATCATGATTATTATGCTAAATGATGAAGCTAAAATGCTATGCTAAGCTCAAGAAAATAAGATGGCTAAATGCTAGATATAATGCAACTATAGTAATTGCACTAAATTCACCAAACCCAGGATTCTTTTCAATGCACAAAGAGGTTGTATTCATAGGGTTTTGGAGGCAATAATCTAGTTGGAAAAGATCAATGGTTGATATTGAGTCTGGTAAGATGAACAGTGAGAGATGGAGAAGTTGGAGAGAAAGATGGAGGCTAGAGAAAAAGAAGGAAGATGTTTCCTTCCCACAAAAACATTTCACTCAAAAATAGAGGAAACTTGCCATTTGTCAAGATTAGTTATGAGTTAGTTTTGGTGGTTGAAGATAATTCAACAATTAAATAATAAAATTATTTAATTTCATGTGACGTGGATTTGGAAACTTCTAATTAAATATTGAAAAATACTTAATTATGTGTGGAATATGGATAAGAAGTTTCTAATTAAATATTTAAAAATATTTAATTAAATGTGAGATGGCTTTTTAGAAGATTTAAAGATGATTTTATGATTTTGGAAAAAGAAGAATATTTAGAAGATTTAAGAGTGATTTTATGATTTTGGAAAAAAAGAAGAATATTTACTTTATTCAAAATAAAGAAATGTGATTTTTAGAAGATTTAAAGATGATTTCATGATTTTGGGAAAAAAAATATATATCCTTTTTAGATTTTATTAATTAAATAAATATTTGATTTATTTAATTAATGTTAAATTTATGATTTCATTAATTAAATAATATAAATTATTTAATTAACGTTAGAAGAATGAATAGAAATGATTTAATTAATTAAATAATATAAATTATTTAATTAACGTTAGAAGAATGAATAGAAATGATTTAATTAATTAAATAATATAAATTATTTAATTAACATTAGAGGAATGGATGGATTACGCATAGGAAGGGAATAAATGAAATTAGTCAAATAAATAAGATTTATTTAACTAACTAGATGATGACATGGGTACCTAGCGAAAAACATGCTACAAGATGTCTAAATGATGTAATGTTGTGACAAGGTGTTGTAAGAGGATATTTTTGGGTGTCTACATTTTGCCCCTCTTTCAGATGATGAGATTTGTGTAGAGTAACATCACTTCAAAGAAGCTTAAGGTATGGCTAGAGTAAAATGGATGATGATGATGGAATGATGATGCCCCCTCGAGAGGATAGGTAGGTTGGAAAAACATGGGTAGGCTCTCAAAATGAAAGGGATGGGTCAAGAACTAAAGATGAAGGAATGGATAGAAGAAGTGTATGATGCATTATGCTGCAATGAAAGTGAGCAACCATGATGTTTTATTTAGCACTAGATGTTATGCACCAAGGTATAAAGACCAAGGTGACGATGTGTCATGTGCCCCAGCATAATACAACCTTGTCTAGACATATGAGAAAGTAAACTTAGAGCATTAAATTCCTAATGCACAAAAGGTATCATATGACATTAGATGCAAAGGATAGCGCAAAAAGCTATTCCAACATACACAAGATATGAATATTAGCTAGAATGATATGGATTTGATACAAATGCAAGATAAAATGATAACACACACAAGCAAGCATGCACAAATGATTCAAAAACAAACAAGGTAGTGCCCATGTCAAGTTGTAAACTGATGACTAATTGATTAATGACGAAAGTGTTGTCATTGTGGGGAGTGACATATCCCTAGATCAACACAAGGATGACTAATAATTAACTGATTGACTTTGATTTGGTTTACGAAAAGATTATGATCAATACCATTGATGCAATTGGATAATTGGACAGGATTTATTGACTTGATTAATATGGATTGATATGACTTGCATTTGGATTATTGCTTGAATCGATGCAATTGAGTTGATTGGATGAAATAATTTGGTTTGATTTTATTGCTTGGATTTTTGTTGGCTATTTGATTTTTTTTGTCTTTTTTTTAGGACCTTTTTGTATTTTTGAAATGTTTTGATTTTATTTATTTATTTATTTTTGGACTTTTGAAATGTTTTGATTTTTTTGGAATTTTGACTTTTATAAAAAAAATTATTTTTGAATTTTTTTTTTGGATTTTTGAAATGTTTTAGGGTGTCAATGGATTAAAATTTGGGTAGCCTTTGTGCTAGATACCAATTACAAGGGGAAAACTAAGTCTAGGTGCAAGGAGATAGATGGGATTGATGGATGAAAGGGTGGGTGATGGGATAAGGGATAAAAGGCTCATGATAGATGGATGGATAAAAAAGATAGGTCATAGTGAATGGAATGGATGCATGCATCATAAGAGAGCAAGGATGTGATCTCCAAAGACGGTCGCATAGGAATAACATGCCCCATTCTAGGTACAATACTTAGGATTTTTCATGACAAAGCTTATGACATTAGGATAATGATAGTCTTGTTTGGAAGGATGAAGTATATCAAAAGATATTCAAAGCGTGTTTCAACACTTTGTCCCTATATCTTCATCAAGATTAAAAGGAGAAGGGTGGATAAGTGGACTCATTATGATAGGTATGTATGATGGCTAAGATGGTAGGTAGGATGGAAATGATATGACATGAAAATGATAGGTTGGATAGATAAGACATTGTGCCCCCAAGTGGAAGTGGCATAGAAGATCAACCTACACATGATGCCTATTTGCCAAGTTTTCATCATGGTACTTATCCAGGGTGCCTGTTTACCAAGTTTTCACCATTGGATGAAGGGATTTCTCTTTAATTTTCGTTTCTTTTCTTTTCTTTTTACTTTTTGGATAGGAGAAGGGGAATATGGATAGGAGGGACTCAAGTGTCTAGTTCCATGAAAGGTGGTAGTCCCACTAGAGATGGATGTCATTGCATGACTATGTTAAATGTCATTATGGTCATTGATGTTGGTAAGGGATGACATGAAAGGGAGATGGAGTAGGTAGATGATGGATTATGATGTGGATTATGGAGGAAAATAGTGGATTATGTAGGGAATATATAGGACTTATATGGGACTTGTAGACACCAAAATCTGGTCTAGGCCTGCAACTTTAATATTCTTCATAATTGTATTCTTCATGGTCATGATTTAAATAATGTCAATTATTTAATTATTCTTTATAGTCTTCATTTCTTCTATTAATTAAATAATCTTAATTATTTAATTAATTCATCTTAACATTAATTTTCTATTAATTAAATAATCTTAATTATTTAATTAATTCATTTTAACATTAATTCATTCATTAATTAAATTAAATAATCTTAATTATTTAATTAATTCATTTAACATTAATTCTTCTAATCTTCATCTTAACATTAATTTTCTAATAATTAAATAATCTTAATTATTTAATTAATTCATCTTAACATTAATTCTTCTATTAATTAAATAATCTTAATTATTTAATTAATTCATTTTAACATTAATTCTTCTAATAATTAAATAATCTTAATTATTTAATTAATTCATTTTAACATTAATTCTTATATTAATTAAATAATCTTAATTATGTAATTAATTCACACTTTTCTTTATTCTATCTGATTAATTAAATAAACGCTTTTTATTTAATTATGTTACTAATTAACCTTGTCCTTCTTGTCAAATTAAATAAATTCTTATTTAATTTACTCTTTATCATACTTCAACTATAATTAAATAAATTCTTTATTTATTTAATTATTCATTTAAATCCCTTCATCACTTAATTAAATAAATCTTATTTATTTAATTATTCTTCAAATATCAAATCTTGAATTAAATGAATTATTTAATTCATGAATCCTATTTTAACACATTCCTCTATATTTAGATAATTGTGTGTTATCTAAGTATTCACTTTTACTCGACTCAAAGATATATTTAAATCGCTCAGTTAACTCTTGATTTAATGTTTGAGTGGCTTTCTCGAGTAATCTCTTCGTCAAATCATTCAATCGTCTAGTGCTAACTCAATTGTGTGTACATGCATATTAATTAAACATTCTTATTTAATTAATTATGCCTTGTATGTGCATTTGAACAAGAGTTGCTTTAATCAATCTTCATCTTTGTCATGCAAAGATAATTCTTCTGTTTTCGAATACCAAACTGGAAGATTAAATCATTTATTTAATCTTTAATTCTATTTCTAATTTATATCACTCATGTCATTACTGACAGTTATCAAAATGCATGACTAATCAGTCGATCTCAACCGTCTATTGATCTTTCAATCTAGGCATGTCGTTCGAATAATCAATTTTCTATAAATTGATTTGTCATTCTTCATTTCATTCTCTCACGAAATCTTATGACTTTTGAGAACACTTATCTTGAATCTTCGATGTTTTGCTAAATCACTATCATAAGCTATACTTGCACGAATTATTGAAAATTTGAGGGCAATTATACGACTACAAGCAAAATGGAGAAGGGAAATCGAGATGATGCATGGAAATACGTAGCAATTTGGTAAGATTGTTTCAGTTTGCTTACATTATTACTTTCCTTTGTTCTTTGTTGCTTAACATTAGATTGCATTTAGATTTAGATTGTATTGTTTGATCTTAATCTTTTTTCTTGTGTCTTATGCATTTTCTAGACGTTACAGGACTTATGCAAAAGATGAATGGGGAGGCTTAGCCAAAAGCATGGACCATAGGAAGATGGTGGGGGAGATATGTAGGATAATGAGTGAAGGATGAGGAGATGGAGATATGTGGATTTTTTGTGAAATGGAAGGGAACCATGACCAATGGTTGCACACACTGTGATAAACATTGAAGCTTTTGATGTGGATGGGGTGTAGAAAACAATGGAGATGTTTTCTTAGGAGATGGTGGATGTAGTGCTTTTGGTACCCACATAGACCTAATATTGTTATGATTTTTGTTTTTCTTGTGGGATTTTTGGAATTTTTGCATGAAGTGCGAATTTTGAATGGAAGGGGAAGGTAGGGATTTTTGTGATGTGGATGCCTCATTTGACTTGATTTCTTTTTGCTTGGGTACCCAAACCATTTTGTTTTTAGACTTTTATTTTGGAGGTATGGGCTTATATAACTTTTTGAATGTATTTTGCTTTGACATTTTGCAATTGTATGCTAAGGCATTAGGATTTTTAGGTTTTTTTACATCATAGGTAGAGGCAATAATTTTTTTTCTTTTGAATCCTATGGGTATGGTGGAATGGGTGGAAGCTTCATGTTTAGACAATGTGTGTATTTGTTGGTCATGATTAGGAATGTTAGGGTATTTATGGCTAAATGAATAAGAGGATTGGATGGTAGGGATATTAGGTGTTGGGAGTAATGGTGGGAAATTATATGGAGGGATATTAGGATTTGGAAGTAATGGTGGAAAAGTGGATGGTGGAAGGTGTATGGTCACATGATTTTGACATTTGTAGGATGATGGAGGAGGGATGGAAACATATGTTTTAGGATTATGATAGAATTTATGATGGAAAGTGGACTTAGGATGCATGGAGGAAATACCAACATCTTGAGATTGGTATCCTTGGGGTGTATATCCAAGGCCATAAGAATGTGGAGGTAATTTGACATGGATGGGCTCCAAAATACCTTGTTCATTAAGGTCTAGACCTTTACCTTGGTGGTTCATGTTTTGGAGTATGCAATGGACAATGGGACTAGGTGTAGGTGGAATAAGAGACATGAGTTCCTTATTGAATGGAAAAAATGAAGCAAGGGAAGATAATGGTTGTTGTTGTTCTAAGGAGGAACATTCATGAATGAGGGTGGAAAGACCAATAGTTTATGATGGAGGACTTGCAATGGGGTTGATAGTGGGTGATGGAGTATCATTAGGATCTTTATTAGCATTGTGTTCACTTAGATCCAAGGTATTTGTTTGATCTTCTATGTGTGCTTGGGAGACACTTTTCTCATCAAGGGAAGTGGATGTTGCAGGATCATGGATAGGGATAGGTGGAGGTGAATTTGGGATATCTTGCTCATGGATAGGTGAAGTTAGAGGCTCTTGATCATGGAATGCATAATTTTGGCTAAGAGTATCATCATGGTCTTCTTGATCATAAAAGAGATCTTGATCAAAGATGGGAGCTTGATCATGAACAGGATTAGGTGTGTTATGAATAGAATCATTGGGAGGGTGTTGATCTTTATGTGGAGGAGGGGGTAATGTTTCCTCATGCTTAGGATAATTCTCTTGACATAACTCTTGGCTTGCTTGAATGGAAGTGGAAGGGGGTGACTCTTGAATGGGATCAACATGTTCTAGATGGTCAACAACATGGAGACATGATAGAGGTTGACTTGGGCTCAATGGGGGAGACTCTTGAATAAGCTCAAGGGGGAGACTACATGATGGGGTTGTAAGAATGGGCATGGTGTTTGAAGACTCTTTCGTAGGTTCAAGCATATGAGTTGGATGACATGGCAATGTTTGATTCCTTGCTAGTAGCCCTTGGGTCACGTCCGTTGTATGTGGATGGGTGGATTGAGGTAATGTCAAAGGTTTACCTTTGAAATGTTTGAATTTAGGGTGCGGATTTTATGGAGGATTAGATGATTATGGGTGGAATGAAGATTTGGATGGGTCAAAAGGTAGAGAGGCCAATAGATTAGGACTAGGACATGGTGAATTAGGGATAGGAATTTGATTGGATGGTGGTATGAGAAATTTATAGGGTGTATGACCTAGGTTAGTATTCCCCTTGTCAATGGTTTCATTAGAACATGAAGAAGTTTGACCTTGTTGCAAGGTAGAACTTAAATTCACATGTGTTTGTCATGATGTGGCTTGATAGGTTGACATGGCATTGACATACAAAGAAGTGGATGGATTAGATTGGTCTGAGGTAGAAGGGGATGGAACATAAGTTTGAGGTGGCATTGGTTGATAATGAATGGATAGGGGGTGATGTTGTGGTTGTTGGATTTGATAAGTGGAAATTAATTGATTAGCTTGAGCTAGGAGGTGTTGGATTTGAGGTGATTTAATTTGTTGAAAATTTTGGAAGAGAGCTCGAAGGCTTTGTATGGTTTGGTGGTCTAGGGGTTGGGGTATTTGGTGAAGTGTTTGAAAGAGGTTTTGAAGTTGGGATGCTAGGTCTTCTAATGTTGGCATGATGTAAAATGATGTTGACTATATTAAATAAATGATGATGATTAGGATATGATTTGGAATGACAAGATTGGATGACTTGATTGATTATGATGAAATGGATAGGATGTGGCTATGTTGGAAGAAGGTCTAGAGTGACTTTTCTTTATGTGTTTGGTTTTTAGCTTGATTTGGCAATGTTTAAATGAATGATCACACATGTACACACATAAATCACTCACGCAAGACACAAGCAAGTTTGAATTTTGAAATTTGAAGAATGTAATGATGATTATTAAACAAGAACACATGGAAGACACATCAACAAGCCCTATGGCTAGTCAAGTTGGGTATGGCCAATTAGGTTTCAAGATAGTCTGCACAAGATTTGCTAAGGAATGATTTCAAAGCAAAATCCTGCCACACAGTTGGGAGAAAGGGGTAACCCACCCTTCACCTTCACTTCCCAAAGGTATAAAGTTCTTTGGGGCTTAGCCAAGAGCGACAATATTTTAACTCCCAAACAAGCGTGTCTTTTGATTCACACTTCAATTGAGGTCGTCTCCAGGGGTGATGAAATCCCCTAGTAGGCCTCCTATGAAAGGTTTGGAAAAAGAAAACCAAGTGAGGTTTTTATGATCACACACAAACTTGATTCACACTCGCAGTTGTTAATTGACCCTTAGAAAGGAAATGTGTGTGAGAAAACAATGGAAGAACTCATTCTTTTCAGATCCCAAATCAAGATGTGATGGAAGACAATGGTTAATTTTAGATCCAATTTTCAATATGTGATTGAAGACAATATTTGTTTTAAGAGCCCAAATCCAAATGTGTGACAAACAAGATTAAGAGATGAAAGATTAAACGAGTGCACCTGGAAGTTTTCACTTTCCAATCTGCTATCTATGACTAATATTTTTGCTACTATAGCTCCTTATGATCACCTAAAAGATCAAAAAATGATATTATAATGCAGCCATAAAAAAAATAAGCTCATCAGAAAATTGCAATTTTAGATACATGTTTTTAACACAGCCTAATTAGATTCATTATTTGAAGATTTTATTGATCTGAAAAATAAAAATTCAAAGAAGAGATCCCTGCTAATTTTCTGAGAGATTTCTAGAACTATAAAGAAGTAAAAAAAAATCCTTGTTTTGCACCCAAAAATATAGATTTGTGAAAACCATACAAAAAACAAAGATCAATTTTTTTCACATTGTATTTTACCTCCAAATAAAATTTGTAAAACATGGACCACCATTATAATTTCAAGATGTTTCAAAAAATTAAAAAATTTCTAAAAAAATCATTGATTTGCGTCCAAAAAATCAATTTAATGAAAAAACATAAAATCACAATAACTACTTCAAAAAGGACGATAAACTCTCAATTTTTTTACTGTAGCCTCTTGAGATGATGTATAAGATTTTTAAAAAATATTGTAGAAAAATTCATAGCTATGTAGAATATATGAATAATTTGTAAAACCTGGGGTTTTGTCCAAAAAATGGCAAATCTGCAACACAAAGTCAATAAAACCTGCAAAAAGAAAGCTAGATCAAAGGAGTTAGGGTCACCGATGTAATTAGGGGAAAATCAAGTATAAAACTAAAATAGAAATATATCAAATCCTAACTAGTACAATAGAGTACAAGCAAGCATGAAAATCACAATAACAAACGAATGCAAACCCAAATCAATGCTAAACTCAATTTATCTCCATTGCTCTTCTCCACCTGCATGAGAATGTGAGATTTTGAAGGATTGATAATGGAGGAATGTTGGATGCTCATTCTTGTAGCATAATGACTTGATGATGAAAATGAAAAATGGAGAATGATAGAGACAAATGAAAGATTGAGGAATGATTTTGATATAATGAGAATGCTTGAAGAATATCCAATGCCAATGGCATGTGAAAGGTTGCATTTATAGAGCCTTCATGTGGACGGAGATAATATTTGATAATATTCAATAAGGATTTGATTTTTGACAAAAGAGGAAATGCAACAAGATGAGATAAGATTTTAAAAAGATAGAAGGATTCTAATTTTCTCTTTTAAAGGAAATAAATCCTAAAAAAGATGAGAAGGATAATTGATGAATTATCTAATTAAATAAATTAATTAGATACACATGAGTTCATATTTTTGGAAAGAAAGTGAGAATATCCTTTTTAGATTTAATTAATTAAATAAATATTTGATTTATTTAATTAATGTTAAATTTATGATTTAATTAATTAAATAATATAAATTATTTAATTAACATTAGAGGAACAGATGGATTACGCATAGGAAGGGAATAAATGAAATTAGTCAAATAAATAAGATTTATTTAACTAATTAGATGATGACATGGGTACCTAGGGAAAAACATGCTACAATATGTCTAAATGATGTAATGTTGTGACAAGGTGTTGTAAGAGGACATTTTTGGGTGTCTACACCTATCATTTAGAATTAATTACAAAGGTCAATTTACATGTTCATTTCATTCGAATTTAATCTCTTTCTAAACCTAGTGTTGGGGAACACTTTCCAAGGACTTAGGAGATATATGAAATAATGTTTAGGATTGCAATTAAATGGCATCATATTCCCAACATTCTCCTACTTGACATTATACATTGAAATTATTCTAAACAAGGAATCATTATTGTAAATCAAGTACAGGACTCAAGGCCAATGGCCTTCCTTCACCAAGAGAACTTATATGTAGGAACTAGTTTCATAAGATAATTTGCAGCATTGATCAAAGTGTCAACTTTCTCAATCAATACCTTCCCACTCTCAACCATTTCTCACACAAAGTGATACTAAAAATCAACATGCTTAGTATGAGCATGATACATAATATTTTTGGCTAAACAAATAGCACTATGACTATCACATTCAAGTTTAACTTTCATTTAAAACAGATACCTTTCCCAAGTCTTTGTAACCAAACTACCTCTTTGGAGGCATGTGAAACTTTCAAGTATGTTGAACTCACATCCAACCAAGGTGTAGGCTTCTCAAACTTCCAGTTGAAATCTCATCAAGAGTAACCATTTCAACACATCTCTAACCATAAGAGAACTCAAGCCTCACCTATTTCTCCAAGTATCCATGAGGACCTATAACCAACCAATCCATTCCAAACTCCAAATGTAACATAGCACTATCATAAAGTAATCAAGCATATGATTAATGTACCCAATGCATAAGAGAACTAGGATGATCAATTTCAAAGATCTAATCATGAATTAGAAACATAAACATGAAATACATGATCTAACCATCTCCTCGAAGGAGATCACATGCATCATAACATACATAAACATCCTAGTCTCAAGAGAACAAGTACCATGCCAAATTATAAATGCAACAAGAGTAAACCATGACATAATAGCAACCACTCTAAACTAGGGAAACATATCCCCAATCACATGAAGATAACCATACCAATAATGAATCCACAACACTCCCAACAACTTCCATTGAACCATGGTACGAGCTACACATGGCATCATGACTACCATCCTCTTCATGAAGATCACTCTGAAACATTAAGCAAAGATTCATCACTAAAATTTTTACATGAAATGATCAATGCATGATTATCGTCATCCAAGGATTCCTCTGTAGAAGAATCAAAACTCTTTTTCTTGTTCTTACAATCCTTCTTCACATGTCCTAGTTTCCCATAGTTCCAACACTTCACCTTACTCAATCCTCCGAACTTATCATTTCCTTCTTTGTCTCCCTTAGGTTCCTTTTTCTCAGGCCTAACTCTTACAAACAAGGCATCTTCAATTTCCATTTTAGACTTCCTCCTCATCTCCTCTAATAGGAGAGTAGGAATTATATTTTCCATCTTAGGATCTGCACGACTACCACTGACAACAACAATTAGATTTTCCCAAGACTTTGGTAAAGAACAAAGTAACAAAATGCATTTATCTTCATCTTCTAGCTTTACATCTACAAATGCTAACTGACTTAGAATCAAATTAAAAGCATTCAAATGATTTGCAATAGAATCACCATCTTTCATCTTTAAAGAATACAACTGTCTTTTCAGATACAACTTATTAGTAAGACTTTTGGTTTGATAGATATCACCTATTCTCTTCCACAACTTAGATGTAGTAGTTTCATTTGAAACATTCAAGAGAACAACATCAGAAAGTCATAATCTTATGGTCCCTCTTTCCTTCTCATCAAGCTTATCCCAATCCTCATCTGGCATCATTGTAGATGACTTTGTCTCATTACCAACAACTAACCATTGATCTCTCTCTTCAAGGAGATCCTCCATTTTGAGTTTCCACATCTCATAATTAGATCCATTGAATCTTTCAATATCTAAAAAAGAATTAGAACTCATTGTAACAAACTTATTTTCCAAAATTAGCAATAACACAATAGTAAAAGCTCCCACTACAACCAAAAAAATTCAAGCTTTTAAGAGAAAGGCGTCCCAAACTCTACCCAACCGTTAGCTCTGATACCAAATGTTGAAAATGAAGGTAATTATGTAGCTTAATAACTTTGTAAAACTATGAGATTATAGATCTAATTAAGTGTTCTTTGTTACAACTCTTTGTGGATGATTATTTGCTTAAGTTCATTTTACCATTTGTAGAAATAGACAAAAGATTGTAGAAGAATAAGACCAAAAGATAGAAGTGACTTAGGATATACCATGGAGAAATCCTTTTGGGAAAAAACTCCACCACCAGAATCAATAGTGCTTGTACTATTTAACCTTAGAACAAGATTACAATAATTCTTTATCAATCCTTGTTTGAGATGCTTCTTTTTCCTTCAACAATTCTTCTTCACAACTTGCAATAAAATCTAATAAAACTCTCTTCAACTTGCTGCAATTTATAGGCAATAATGAGCCTTGAAAACTCCAAAGAGTTGTCAATTACAAAGCACAAAGATTGCACTAAAAAACCTACACCTATTCTTTGCAAGTAGAGTTTCAATGTGTAACAAGAATTCAAATCCAATATCTCCTCAATTTAGGCACCCCAAATTGAACTCCTAACTAATCATTGGTCAAGAAAATATCTTCCAAGCTTCTCCTCAAAGTTGGCACCCAAGAATGGGCCCACTTAACTCAACCTTGTAAATATCTTCTCATGCAAAAGGTGTTAACTCCAAGATGCCAACTTGGGCACCCAAGGTTGGTCCAAGTCAATCTTTGTTAACAGAAACATATCTCTCCATCAATTCATGCAAACAATATGCATGATTGATCATCCCCACTTAACTGAATGTATCACCTGTTATATGTAATGCAACTCAAGTCATTATTCATCCATTCCAAGTCAATTTAATTCAACTATAATTCAACTAAAACTAACTACATGCAACTGAAGATAACTGAATTGAACTGGACTGATACTAAATTGAACTAAACTAAACTCCACTCATGTAAATATCATTTCCTAACTTCTAGGATCTTTGTATGCATTACTGAAGTGTTATCTTTCCTCCAAGCAATTAACTAAACTCAAGGTGGGTTCCACCTTCCATGTGGGTGCTCCATGTGCTCCTATTTTGTAGGACCTCTTCTTGGGAATCCCCACATGTTCCTATCATTTTGAATTAATTACAAATTTCAATTTACATGTTCATTTAATTCGAATTTAATCTCTTTCTAAACCTAGTGTTGGGGAACACTTTCCAAGGACTTAAGAGATACATGAAATAATGTTTAGGTTTGCAATTAAATTAAATCCTATTCCCAACAATTAGGAATCAGTGGGGGTGGTCCATACATGTGTGTGAGTTCAAGTTTTATATCTTGGAAAGGATCTATGTATGTGTTTGTCATCTTGGGATGTGGGTCTTCCATGTTCAGATCTAGGTGTTGCATGTTAGGATCTATGTGCTACATTTTTTATTTTATTTGAGACCTCATTTGTATTGGCATATAAGAGAGACTAATACCTTTTGATTTGAGTGATATTTTTTTTGAATGGATGAATGAGGTGGACAAGACCAAGAAGTATCACTAGATCTTAGGGTTTTACGATCAAGACTTTGTTAAAATATGTTAAACTTTGGACTATACTTGTGAATCCAAAATTCAACAAAATTGGGATGAGGGTGGAATAGGTTAACTTAGATTCTCCTAAGTCACACTACCAATAGATAAACTAACTTGATATTCTTCCTTCAGAAGGAAAACTTTCAAGGGAAAATGTGGGAGTTAATGGTGACTCCCCAACACCCCCAAGAATAGTTGCTTGACCAAAATATCTTCCACAAGAGAGAAAATAGAAAGAAAACCTGCTTCAATAAAACAATATTGAATAATAGTTGAATATGCAAATTTACATAAGATGTCTTTCTTATAAAGGCAAGGTAGAGAGATAATATTAGACAATATCATGACAAGTGTCTTAATCTTATAACATGAGACAACTAACTACCTAGGAATCATGCAATAAATCTATATATAAGTTCAAGAAAATCCCACTAAGACTTCTAGAAATAATCTTATATCCTAAGTAAATTTAACATGTGAATATATCCCCTAATTACCTAGTGAGTGAATTAGCTAGGTACGAGAAATTTATTCACACCAACACCCCCCATTAAGTGCAACTTAGGGAGAAGATTATTATGCCCACTATGAAAATATGAAAATGAAGATGAAGATGGGTCCTGACTACTTAAATAGGTTAGGTACCCATTTACAATGCAAATGGAATTAATGAAATCAATCTATCACAAATGGAGAAAAGTAGAAAACCTAATGGGACAAAACTCCTCTCCAAAAAGAGAAAACAAAAAAAAACAACATGATGTATGGAGGACTAAATGATACCCCCCAAGGACTACATTCATAATGTATATAGAATCAATGACCCTGCCATAAGAGGGAAATAGAGAGATAAGATATCCCCCCATAATATGTAATCACCTACAAATATTGTTAATTTTTGAAGAAAAAACATAATCCAATGCCTAAAAACAATGTTTCTCCCCTTAGGAAGAAGATACACCAAGTACAAATGTAGGAATACTTTCCATTTTGGATAGGAATTGGTAGGAAAAGGAGTCCATATGTATGAAGATTATGTCTCTGAAATCTTCTCATGGGTTTCCAAGTTCTTGGATGATGAAGATGATGCCAATATCCAATTAGGTATATGCCTAGAATAACAACAAACTGTGACAAACTAGGAACAAGTGGAAACTAATCTTGAACAAACTCTGAAAACAAACATGAAGTGACAATAGTTGATCAATGACTATCATCAAATAGGAGAGATAAACCCTCATATTGGTCTTCCAAATCTGAAATGTGAGACTCCACAAACAAAGAATCAATGTATGTCAAATAGGAATCCCAATCAAGAAGACTATCAAATACTTATTACAATGAATCACTAGAAGTACTTAATGAATCATGAACAAAAGATGATTGTGTGATCTTAATTGGAGAAGTAAGAGGTGCGAGAGAAGGATTTGGATCTTCAAGACACTCGAGTTTTGCATCATATTCAAACCCCTCTAAGATGCTATTATCATAGGGTATGTTATCAACATCATCAAGTGGAATGAGGTCTGGGAATGGAGGCTTATGTGGATCTCCAAAAATCTCACAAACTTTGGTCCAAACTATGCATGGGCATGAGACATCTGAGAATATCTTATCATAGGTCTCATTGAAGATGCTTGCAATGAAACTAGAACCAATCAATCCTATGATATGATCATTCTTATTACCCCAAACATGTTTCTTATATGTTATTGTTGGCTCAGGAATGAGTCCATAGAGATGTGGCAATTTTTTTAGCCACTTACAATGTGTTATTATGCCTCTTTGCCATGACTCATAATTATCCCTAGTCAGAACTATTACAAAAGGATGAGTTGCATAACCCATGACTACAATAATGATACACTTCTCAAATGATATAATATGAGATCAACACATACAATATAGCTGAAATAAATTATAATGATCAAAACAACACTTTCCCAACTACTAAAATATCCAAGTACCCTTCAATAGATCCATTGGGAAAATATTGAAATCACAATATACCTGGGATAGAAAAAGAAAAATTGAATGGGTGGCTAGATAGAGCTCCTCAATACCTTTCCAATGCCACAAGAATCACAAAAATCAGAGATTGTGGCAAAAATTTATGAGCTTAGGAGCCAAAAATGAAGATTTGACTTCAAACAAAAAAAATTCCACCAAATAGTAATTTTTTTGAAAAATAAAATTTAGATTTCCAGCTTTCCAACGATATTTTATTTCAAAAAATTGGCCTTTTTGGGTGAAAGTTATGCCAAAATGAAAAAAAATATTTGTTTGAACACTTGGTGACTAACCAAGGGAAAAAAAATAAAATCCTTGGGCTAAAAAATTTTGACCCACATAAACCAACGCTTAATAATACTTCAAATATTTCATTCGATGCTTTATATGGTTTATTTTTTCAAATCAAACTTTCCATAAACTATAAAACAAGGTTTTTAATAATATGAAAGGCTATGAAAGTTGACCGAAATGTCACTATAGTCAGCGGTATAGAACTATGGTTGGTGGTGAAACATTAAAAAAAAAGTTCATATTTATAAAACTTTTCAATGAAGAAAGTACTCATACCAACATGATTTGACAAGGCCTAAGAGACCTTGTAATATGTCGACAAAACATTGCACCGATGGATCTGACATAGGGTTAAATGATGTATACTGTGTGACATGACATATGTAGGTCAAATAAATCAAAACTTTATTTCTTAATATTGAAACTATAATTTGATCGTGAATTAGACAAACCACAGGTACACTGACAAGGATTTGATGACATAGACACCAGTGTAGGATATCCTTAAAATATGTCGGATCATAATTTTATTCTGCTGTAAAAAAATTGTAAACCCTAAAAATATCATAAATATTGTCGAGCTTGAAAATTTTAAAAATATTTTACTCAAAACTATACAAAGGGCACAAACATTATTTTTTCAATAATTTTTTTTCTGTGAATAAAATATATTGACCTGGGGGGTTCATACAGCCTTCCTAAGCAATTTTTTTCCTTAGAAACAATTTTATCAAAAATGGATGAATTTACAGTCAAAATTCATCTAATCAGTCTCTTGAGGGCAATGGTGATGCCATTTGGGACCAAAGTGCTCTAAAAAATAAGTGACCTCCTGGATTAGCTACTCTTCACAAATTTTTAAACCCTTCATAGATCAGCCAAAATGTAACCAAATTTGATGAAACAAAAGGAAAACCTAACTTTCTTTAACACCTAGTTTCAACCATGAGGTCCTTGAAACCCCAAAATGCATCCACCAAAATCTTCAAGACAACATGAAACCCTTAGATTTTGGAAGGAATCTGCAACATTGGAGCTCTAATACCATGTGGGACTTAATGGTGACTCCCCAACACTCCCAAGAATAGTTGCTAGACCAAAATATCTTCCACGAGAGAGAAAATGGCAAGAAAGTTTGATTCAACAATGCAAGATTAAATAATGGTTGAATATGAAAATGTACATAAGATGCCTTACTTATAAAGGAAATTTAGAGAGATAGAATTAGAGAAGATCATGACAAGTGTCTTAATCCTATAACATGAGACAACTAACTACCTAAGAATCATGCAATAAATCTAGATAAGATAAGTTCTAGAAAATCCAACTAAGACTTCTAGAAAGAATCTTATATCCTAAGTAAACTTACTATGTGAATATGTCCTTTAATTACCTAGTGAGTGAATTAGCTAGGTACAATACATTTATTTGCACCAACAAAAAATATTAAACTAGTACAGATAATGGGGGATACCAAAGATCTAGATAAATTGTAATGATTATAATCCTTATGTGTGGATGATTGGATAAATGATGGTAAACTTTTGCTAAGCCAAAGTTTAGGTATGGTTTGAAAGATTATAAATGAAGGTGTAATGGGATATGATCAAATCTCAAGTTCACCTTTGTTATGCTAATCAGTTGTGTGTTTATAGCTTTGTTTGGTAAGACTAGAGGATTTGGTAGCAATAATCCCCCTATTAATAGAGAAATTGCACTAGACTACAAAAAAATTACACAATAGTAGAGAACAATTGCATTAGTGATAGATTCAATTATGGGATCCTAACCTAAAATGGATGACAATTTTGGTTGTAGGACAAAATTGATGATATGGTAATCAGAGGAAATTGTGCCACTTTATGCAATAGATGCGCCTATATAACAAGCAATTGCACAACCTTGGGGCACAAATGTGCCACTCTGCAACACAAATGCACACTTCTATTCAACAATTGCGCCAAGTAGTGTGATTAATGCACCAACTAGGATGTCAATTACATCAAAGGAGGACAAATGTGACAGAGTATAAAAAATGCAACAAAATAATATTCAATTTAGGACCATACGATGGGTTTGTATTTAGTTCATAGGCAATTGCACCTATATGAGGCACAAATGTGTGCAAGTTTGTAGTAGATGCATGTAGGTTTGCAAAAAATGTGCATAGGTTTACATCAAATGCGTACAAGTTCTCAATAGATGTACACAAGTTTGCAACAAATGTACAAATGCAAAATTTTGACCTACGACTAACTCTTCAGTGTTTTAGGACTGAGGTGCATGGATTGATAAGCAATTTGTAAGGTTCAATTGTGCTATTTTGACTAGTTGTTGGTGTAAATTGAATATATTGAGAAAAATTTGAAAAGAAAATAATTCAAAGAGTATATAGAATATATGACTAACATTAAGGTAATAAGAATGATTTCATGAGTCTTATTCAACAAGAACATGCTATTTGGTATCACATGTATTAACAAGAAAACATATCATATTGCACAACCTATTTAGTGATAAAGGTTTATTGATTTAATAGACTTGGCCCACCATGTCAGAGAATTAATCCCTCTAATTTAATGGGTAACTAGGGTATATATAGTCATGTACCACCTTACCACTCCTTTCCTTAGAAGGGACTAGGTCCAACAAGGAAATTGTCACCTCAACAAGAGTGAACTACATGGTGATTAACTTTGTGCATGATATTGTACGCTTCACTCTACTAAACCAATGATTGATGGTCTTGAAGGCTTCTTAAAAATAAGGTGTTTAGTAGTTTTGAGAATAATGGATCCATCTGTGGATGCCTGAGTCGAGGGGGCTCTCCCCTCTTCTCATCACCTATACAAGTCTCGATGGACCAAGGATCTTAAAGCTTGGCTTAAAGGACATTGATCACAACTAGATATACAACTTCCATTTCCCCCCTTTATATAACCCATTCATAAACATTTTTGAGGTCATCCTTGAGGTGATAGCTCCCTAAGAAGGCCTCTCTACTGAAATAAATAGTTATGGTGATATTTTTGTTTCCCAAGATTGTTCTTAAGATTCATGAGGGAAGATCATATTTAGACAACCACACCTTAGGTGAATAAATACATTACAAACTAATGATTTTTTTGATCTTCATGATCACATGTAGCGTAAGGAGAGAGCATATACACCACTAGCCTACTACACATAAAAAAATATATTTTTAGTGTACCCAAATTCAAATATGAGTTCAATTTTGACTTGAATCCAAAATGCAATTTTCCTTGTTCAGTTTTAAACCCAAATCAAAAAATTATAGTTTTCTTGCTCAATTTTAAGAGCACCAAATTGAAATATGAAAGTCGTCATGTTCAATTTTAAAGCACCAAATTGAAATATGCAAGTTGTAGGTTCAATTTTAGAGCATCAAATAGAAATATGCAAGTTGTAGGTTCAAATTTAGAGCACAAAATCAAAACTTGAGAGTCAATTTTAGAAGACCAAATTGAAGTGTGATAGTTCTTTTGTTCAATTTTAAACACCAAATTCAAAATCTAAACATTGAAAAGCACTGCAAGAACACTTGTTAGAAATTTTCTTTATGTTTTCTCCCAATGTTTGCCACAAGTTGTTCACAAATAGATTAGTAACCTTAAACCCTAATAAACAATAATACCAAAGTAACTAAAAATTAATTACCTTCTTTGTCGAATGTGCCCAAGTTTTTGTCAATTGTACGCAAGTTTATGTCAGTTGCACATAAGTTTTTTGCAATTGCGCACATGTTTCTATCAATTGTGAAACTTTGCACAAAACATAATAATAAGCAAAAACAAAGCTAATTAAACCATTTTGAAGGGTTAGTTTATCAATCCAGTATTAGAAAACACCAAAATCAGGGTTATCAATCCAAAATTAAGCACACATAAGCTTTAAAAACATATAAAAAATAGTAGAAGAAAATGTGCCTAGATTAGCTACATACACACCAACTTGTGTAGCAATTGTGCCCAAATTCCTTGCAATTGTGCCCAAGTTTATTGCAATTTCACCTAAGTTTATTGTAATTTCCACCAAGTTTCTTGCAATTGCACAACTCGGAAAATGATTGCATGAAAAATCTTGCAACTTTACAAAAATTCACCCAAATTCAATTGCAAACACATGTAACCTATAAATTCAATTGCAAATTAGAAAGAAAAATTGTAAATAACAAGATTCACAATCAAATATCACAACAATAAAACAAATAAGGTAAATTGATTCAAATAGAAATGCAAACATGCATGCATTGAAACACAAAATTTACCCTAGCATAACTCCATTGCTCTCCTCTATTCACCTTGGAGAATGGTGTAATTAGTTCTTTTATCTTAGATATGGCATAAGCACAATATCATAAAAGCACCTATAAAATACGAGTATAGTTTTCATGCATGATCTGAGATGAAAAATGAATGATAGGATGGTTTGATTTATAGATATTTGGTGACACCGATCAATAGTCAAGATTAGATGAGAGACTAAACAGGATCAAGACTGGAGGATTGATGAGAGGAATTGATTGATTGTTAACTAACTGTATGGTTTCAATTAACATGATTGATTGGAGTTTTAACTCAAGCTGGCAATTAGTAGATTGAATTGATTGCTCAGTGGACTCGAAGTGAGTGGGAGTGAAGTGGATCTAATTGATGAGTGGATTGAATATATTGATTAGTGGGCTTAGAGTAAGTCCCAGTCAACAGATGAGGTGGAATTCACATGAGTTTTTAATACTTAAATAAATTTAATTATTATTTACATGTGCAAGGTTGAATTTAACAAATAAAATAAATGATTTTATTTATTTTGGATAATGTTGAGAGATAAATGGATTAATTAAATAATTAAAATAATTATTTAAATTAAAAGATGAGAAATAAATAATTGAGACTATTATAAATTTCATCATAGTATAATTATTTAATGGTGATAAGAATTCAATCATACAAATTTCATCATAGCGGCATCATATAATGGTTTTATCTAATGTGTGGTTTGTAGTTATAGGAGGTTAATCATTTAAAGGAATATGCTCAGATCAGATACACTCCTCAAAACTTGTGAGTCGACTTCAAATAAGATTGAAAAGTAGGAGGATCATGCCAGATTTATTGGCATGCATGGATTTGGCATTAGTTTGGAGAGTCGAGGTGGTCAAGCTCACCTACTAGTCTAAGGTGTAGAGTAGGAAAAGGTGGTGCAATGGAGTATAAACCATGGAACTTCCAAGTACCCATGAAAGTGCAAGCATGGGAGAGGTCATTTGAAGGTTTTTTATCACATGAATACTTGGATTTTTTCTTCAAGGTGGATTGTGCAAGGATAGAAGATTGTGTACGAACAATACTGGGGATACAAATTTCCATTCCTCAAGCAAGAAGAGCGTTGTTTCCTTCTAAAAAAAAACAAGTTTTCTTTGTACCAACATGGATATCAACATTAAGGAGAAGTATTACACAATTTCATTCCTTTGGGCTCATGCCTCTCACCCTCTGTTGAATGCTCCTCTAGTGAATTCTTCTCTGATGACTACTCCTTTGATGAATTTTCCTTTGGTGCAAGTTGATATAGAGTGTACAAAAGGTCAAGGGGAGAATTCAGTTGGTTTCGTGCACATGGAGGAATGAACAATGTTGAATCTCTGTTAAGTTATTGTAGTCTCATATGTATACTATCAATGCAAATATAGTAATGGTTTTCTTAAAATCTTATCGGCTTGCAAATTTTTTGGTAAGGCTATGAATTTTGTAGGTTTAAAATATTGGCAATTGTTAGTTATTCATGTCAATGTATTCTACCTGTAGTGTCCTTTTTTATCAGAAAGGAAATTAAAGTATTTTTTAGGAAATTTGAACAAACAATGCTAGTGTCCTTGATGACAATATGATACTTGTAATTCCTATTTATAATTTAATATAATATATATATTAGGCATCATGCATTTTACCTAAAAAATGTTAATTATTTAATCAATGTAGATGAATAATGGTGAAATGGATATTTTAATCAAATAATTTAAATTTATTTAATTAACTTGGAATTAAGAAGAAATTTGAAATAAAAAAATAATTAAATAATTATAAAAATTATTTAATTATCAGGATGAAGTGAGAATGATGATTAATTTAATCAAATAATGAAATTATTTAATTAAATATTGAAGATGTATTAGTTAGGTTGAATGATAAAAAAAGATTTGTTTTGGATGAAAATGTGATACTTAGAATTAGGTGTCTACAGATGGTACTATGTTCTTAAGGAGAGTATATTAAACACATGCAAAAAAAATATAAAAAATGAAGATCTATGCTACCATTTTCTGTTTGTAATCCTAACTTGATAGATACATATATAGTTTCATGACTATCTATACATACATATATATACACATACATATACATATATATATAATAAATATGTATATACCATATACGCGCACACATACATACACACACACACACACATAGAGAGAGAGAGAGAGACAAATGTATATCTTTCTATGAATATCTATAAGTACAATAAAAATTTAAGTTGCTAAGTAAAGAATAAAAGTTACAAAGTTTTTCCTATATATGTATGTTGCTCTATTGTATGTGTGATGTAAAATAGACAAATACTAACACAATTTACAAAAAAATTATAGTACTATGTTCTTATGGACAATGAAAGGAGAGTAATTTAAACACAAGTAAGATGGATATTAAAAATGAAGATGTATGTTGTTGTGTTCAATTTGTAGTTCAAAATTATTGAGAGATACATACACACTTTCATGACTATAAACACATAAACTACAAAGAGAGTGTCAAAGTGAAATATTAGATTTAAAACCCAATTAAGCAAACTTCACAAATATGTACATAGTTTCTTGAATATAAAGGGGGCTTTTATGAATTAAGTGACAAGCCATTAATTAAATACAAATTTTCCTAAATTTGTATAGGGGGTTTGTAATATTTAACCCACCATATTGAAAAAAAACCCTCATTTTAAAAATTGTAAATAAACACTTCATGAATACAAACGTGGGTTTTCAGATATATGCCCAAAAAAGAAAGTGTTTTCAGAAAAAAAAAGCCCATACAAGTTTAGAGTTTCATGATAATCAAAGATCTCGGTCAAAATAGCATGTGAAATAATCCCTTAATCAGACAAAATCATGATTACAAATGGGGTTTTAAAAATATAACCGAAAAATTTGAATGTATGTAGAACATAAACTTGGAAAAGTATTTCATCGTATTAATTCAATGGGTTCATGATAATGAAACCCTAGATAGTTTTCACAATAATGCAACAAAGACAAGATTACTTAGGCATAATAGATTCACGAGTACCATTGTGTGCAAAATGAAAGGAGAAATGATAGGTTGACATTACATCAAACCATGGAGAGTACCACATGACAAAGACAACAATCGACATGATAAAAAATGATGAAATCTGTCAAAAAGGTGTTTCAAAATATCTCATATTCAAATAGCTAAGAAACCCTTCACGATTCAAGAAAAATACCCAATAACTAGACTCATGAGTACCATTGTCTACATTATGAAAGGAGAAATGATAGTTTGACATTACTTGAAACCATGGAGAGCATTTGAAAATCAACCATTGAGGTTTATTTGTGCTTGTAAAAACTGTCAGAAGCGTGATCAATATGGAGACCACAACGAGTTCCACACCATGGAGGGTGGTAAACACAAAAAAATGTGGGAAAAAATAATAGTGGTAGACCTGATGTGGAAGTTAATCAGGTTGTACAAAGGTTGGAGATCAGGACATGGCCGACGGTGCACATGTTGGTACAAACATTCAATACCACTAACGTGAACTTCAAACATTATATAATAAATTTTATACATTCGAAAGTAAGCAATTATTTTATATATATAAATGTGATTGCACCCTAATATGATTAGTAATTGTTTATTTTTTTAAATTAATTGGTGGTGAAAGTGAACAGTAATTGGGTTATTAGAGGGCACATTTTGGATGTCAAGTCTAAATGGTCACTTTTTGACCCTCCTATGCTTAGTGAACCCTCCTGCATTCATTGAAAACCTCCAAAAGCCAAATAATTAGTTATAAGATATTAACTCACATTCTAAGAAAACCTAAAAGAATCATGTCAATTTGATGCACAATTTAGAAACTTAAGATGCACGAAATTAACTAAAACTTCTACTAGATCCCTTCCCCTATTCTTATTTTTTGTTAATGCATTTCAACATACCCAACTTAAAAAGATTTTGGATGATAAAGGGGAAGCCTTTTGTTGTTTTTTGGACTTCAAGAAGGCTTTTGAAACAGTGCCCAGGAAAAAGTTGTGGGATAGAATGAAATATCTTGGCATTCCCAAGCATTTTAGAGCTTTTTTCCATAGGCTTTATGAAGAAGTTCGAGTAAAATCATAACTCAAGGAGGTACTTCAAAAAGCTTTAGGAGTGACATTGGGGTTAAACAAGGCTGCCCTCTTTCTCCTACTCTCTTTGGCCTATATATTGACAAGCTTGAGGAGTGGTTGAATTTGAAGGGTGGAGAAGGGGTCCCTTTAGGATTATGTTGTAAACCTTCTTTTATACGCTAATGATATTATTTTGATTGCTAGATCTATTCAAGGGTCACAAGCACATTTGGTTGCACTTGAGAATTTATGCAAGGATGTTGGTATGCAAGTTAACATTAGTAAAACCAAGATCATGGTATTCTCTAAGAAGAAGAAAAAAAACTAGTTCAACTTTTATTTCGAAGGGAGTATCCTAGAGGAAGTAACGAAGTATAAATACGTGGGAATTGACTTCAACAACAAGCTATGTTGGGAAACTTGTAGAATGAAAAGAACTTTGGGAGGTTGGAGAGCACTTTTTTCTCTTCAAAATAGATGCAAAGAGGCAGAGTTATGGGATTGGAAAACTATTCAAATATTGTTTGGGTTATTAGTTATATTGGTGGTCCTTTATGGGTGTGAAAAAAACTCCTTGAGGGGGTGTGCCCAGCACACCTCTACTTAGATCCCCACTTCAAATACACCTAGTGCATCCTATTCTCCTTTGATGCCCTAGGACCTGCTTTGCATTCCCATACTACTTAGCACCAACTTGGGTCCTAACTCGCTCATGGCATCCCTAGCTCCTCACCACTTAGATGAGTCCAGTATTCATCTCCCTTGGAAACATGCCTTGGAGGCGACCCATGCTGAGTCCCTAGCTAATCTGCTTCACTGGGTTGGGACTCATCCCATGCTTGTCTCACCCATTGTGTGATGGGTTCTAGCACTCAACTCCCTCTGCAACTTGCATTGGAACTAACACGTGCTAGACCTTACTACTCCACTTCACAAGGTGGTGGGACTGTGATCTCACCAGAAGACACCACTTTCCATGGCATCGACGAAGTGACACTTCATCACCCCTAAGATCCATGAAGAACACCATCTCCCTCCTGAGCCTAGTGTTGGGGTTACATCTTCTTCACCCCTATAAGGGAAGAAACCTAAGTCCCCCGTTCCATTGGGTTCCTCATCACTCCAAGCATACTCCCGATGCGTGCCCCCAGTACTACCTATACACATTATGTCAATCATCCTTCGAATGACATACCCCTACTACATAAGTTATTTGTATGAATCCTAGACATCTGTAGGATGTGCTGCAACTTCAGCCTACATCCCCAATTTTTTCCTTTCTGACTCACACACCCATTTACCACAACTCCCAATTGCGGCCTCCATGATCTTGCACACCCTATGTGACTAACTCTTCATTCCTAGCATTAGACAAACACCAAGTCACCCCTTGTTGCCTTACATCCCTGATACAATCTACAACCACCTTAGCACCCTATGCTACACCCATCTCCTATGGTTTGAGTGATCTCCAATCACTCCGGTAGAGTTACACTCTTCTGCAACCTACCGAGGGGGTCCACCATTCCCTGCATGACTTGGTACTTCTTCGTGCCCCATTCATTGCAACTCCAAGCTGCTCCATCCACTTACATGGACAACACTCCATGCCTAGCACTTATTTCCATTTTTTGCACCAATAGTCAGAATGAGCTCATGGGCGGGCTTGACTTGGTGTGTCCCAGCTTGAACACTTGAACCAAGAGTAACCAACTCGGCACTGGCTCAATTTCCTAGAACTCAGCCCCATTGAATGCATACACCCCCTTACATTCTCCCCCACTCAAAATGGACGATTCCCTCGACACTGGACCATTATGGCTCAGGGAATCCTTAGCCACTCCGAACATTTAGAGACTTGTCCTGAAGGGTTCAAACCTTCTGTTGCACCATTTCTAACTCTTCCATACTGTGATGCACCCAATGTCCCAAACACTGGCCCAAACTTCTATTGCGAGTCCCAGACTTCAAGCAACACTGCAAGCCCTCACTGACTTGACTTCCACACTGACCTGTTCCTTATCCTGAACCACTGAGCTCTGTGTTCTCCATCCTAGAAAACTACATCCTCTCAGTCACCTTGGCCCAATCTAACTTTAGTGAAAGCCCTACTTCACCAAACCCTCAACTCAGAAATCAACTCACAGCTCTACCACATTCCATGGAACTGAACCAATTTCTAATGCATTTTTCCACCAAGAAACCACATGAACATCTCACTCACATTCACTTAGTTCCAACATCATGTGGCATCCTCACCGATCACCACCCCATTTTTCTTCCAACTTATTTTTCCCAAGGTACCAAACCTAACATCTGCTGAAAGAACTAACTACCCCAACCCTGTTGTGCAAGCCCATTGTATCTAGCCCACCTGAAGAACCACTCTCCACTGACTAGCATACCTCTACTGACTTCCCAAGATTGTACCTTCCACCTTCGGCTTCGCAGCCTCTTTCCATTGTGTCACTCTAATTGCTTGTTGACTGACCTCATGGCATGCTCCTGGAACACCCATCTTCTGTCCCCAACAACTCAAACCAAAGCAACTAGACCTAGTTTCATTCTCCCTAAGCACCCACCCTTTCCTTGGTCTACAACATATGCCCACCGATACACTTCCCATCTCCAGCACTCTCTCAATACTTCATCATAGCTCATTTTCACCTTTGTCGACCTCATCTGTGGACTTGACTCCGCATGAACCACCCTATTTTGCTTCGTCTTCCAAACACCTTGTGCCTGCCTTTTCCAAGTATGACCTGAAAAATTCCATGTGACTCGGCCCCCTAGTTTCCATCACCTCAGGCCTCCATTGCCACTTTGTTTCTAAATTGCATTCTCCACACTTGATCTACCCACATTAATCCATTGAACTGATTTTCTTGCCCTGACATGGCCTTGTGGCATGCTCCCAAAGCACCCACCTCGACTCCAAGTCTCTCGCTGTCTGTCACCCTTGCAACCCAAAGCAACCAACATCTCTCTGCAAACCTACCTACTATGTCAAATGTCGTTACCATGCTCTGTTGCACCGACATCCACACACTGACTTGATTCCACCCATAATCCTTTGTGTTCCAGCTTCACCTCCAAACATACCACATGCTTGCCCCACTTATCTCATGACACCATCTCCTGGCCTACCTCCCCACGGCTACCAATCTAACTTTCCACCCTATCAGTTCAACTTCCAAAAATTTCTACTGCTCCAAGCAGTCCACACCCTGTGTGGGAAAGGTACTTCCATTTTCCCTTGTCTTCCTTGTGACTTAGCCTCTTCTTGAGTCCCAGACTCCCGACCTAACTTTCCATTTCTATTTTTCCTTAGATCTGTCTCATACATGATCCTACACCCTAAGCTTTTCCTTGTGTAGGTCCCCCATAACTTTGCCTCCTTAGGTCCAACCTGAAACCCTAGTCTTACATGCCCCTACAATGCACTGCTCCATGGAACTTGGCCCCCAACTTAGACCTCTACAATCCTGGAAATGCCATCCTTTACTCCTTAAATTCACATCCCTGACATGCTTCTACTCCCTAAACAAATCCCACCAACTACAACTTTGTTGTGATAATTCAAGTTCCCCTTACTTGTGGTGTTTCACCCTACGACATAGGCACAACCCAACCACACTTGAGGCACCAACATCTTGTGCCATAGACCCATTTCACCTACAATGCACTTGTATGTCACATTTTTCCATGACTCTCAAGGAGATCCCATCCCTTGAACTAGCCACTGCGACCATGTCTCTCTTCTTAGAATTATTTGGCTGACTTAACAAGAAGCTTGTCATGCATAGATGGGCTCTAGGAGCTCTTCATCCACAACCTTCTTGCACTAATGCACCCAAACTACCACTTTGGATGTGGGGAGCAAGTTGCATCTCCTCAATGATCAAGTCCAATCCAACATGAACCTTATGCATCAACTTGGTAATCCCCTTCTGAGAACTTCCCAACCAGTGTTGATATGTCCTCAACAATGACTCACACTTCACCTCATTACTCTCCCTCAAACAACTGAAGCTCCCTAACGTGCAAGATTTCCTTGACCACATCCTTCTAGCCAATCTTTTCTACATACACTCCACTACACTGTCGGATTGAAGCACCTTGTACTCGCTTACCTTCCAACTGCAAACTCTTCACAAGATATCCCACAACTCAACCTTACCAAATCTGATGGTATCAGGGAATCCCTAACTTAGGCATAATAGATTCACGAGTACCATTGTGTGAAAAATGAAAGGAGAAATGATAGGTTGACATTACATCAAACCATGGAGAGTATCACATGACAGAGACAACAATCAACATGATAAAAAATGATGAAATCAATCAAAAAGGTGTTTCAAAATATCTCATTCAAACAGCTAAGAAACCCTTCATGATTCAAGAAAAATTCACAATAACTAGACTCATAAGTACCATTTTCTACATTATAAAAGGATAAATGATATTTTGACGTTACTTGAAACCATGGAGGGCATTTGAAAATCAACCATTGAGGGTTTATCTATGCTTGTAAAAACTATCAAAAGTGTGATCAATATGGATACCACGATGAGTACCACACCATGGAGGGTGGTAAACACAAAAAATGTGGGAAAAAATAATACTGGCAGACCTGATGTGGAAGTTAATCAAGTCGTACAAAGGTTGGAGATCGGGACATGGCCAACTGTGCACATGTTACAAACATTCAATACCGATAACATGAACTTCAAACATTATATAATAAATTTTATACATTTGAAAGTAAGCAGTTATTTTACATATATAAATGTGATTGCACCCTAATATGATCAGTAATTTTTTATTTTTTAAAATTAATTGGTGGTGAAAGCGAACAGTAATTGGGTTATTAGAGGGAACATTTTGGATGTCAAGTCTAAATGGTCACTTTTTGACCCTCCTACGCTTAGTGAACCCTCCTGCATTCTTTGAAAACCTCCAAAAGCCAAATAATTAACTATAAGCTATTAAATCACATTCAAAGAAAACCCAAAAGAATCATGTCAATCTGATGCATAATTTAGAAACTTAAGATGTGCAAAATTAACTAAAACTGCTACTAGATCCCTTCCCGTATTCTTAATTTTTGTTAATGCATTTCAATATACCCACTTTAAAAAGATTTGGGATGAGAAAGGGGAAGCCTTTTTGTTATTTTGTGGACTTCAAGAAGGATTTTGACATAGTGCCCAGACAAAAGTTGTGGGACAGAATGAAAGATCTTGGCATTCCCAAGCATTTTAGAGCTTTTGTCCATAGGCTTTATGAAGACGTTCGGGTAAAAATCATAACTCAGGCAGGTACTTCAGAAAGCTTTAGGAGTGACATTGGGGTAAACAAGGCTTCCCTCTTTCTCCTACTCTTTTTGGCCTATATATTGATAAGCTTGAGGAGTGGTTTAATTTAAGGGTGGAGAAGGGGTCCCTTTAGGAGTGTATGTTGTAAAACTTCTTTTATACACTGATGATCTTATTTTGATTGCTAGATTTGTTCAAGGGTCGCAAGCGCATTTGGCTGCACTTGAGAATTTTTACAAAGATGTTGGTATGCAAGTTAACATTAGTAAAACCAAGATCATGGTATTCTCTAAGAACAAGAAGAAAAATCATTTCAACTTTTATTTTGAAGGGAGTATCCTAGAGGAAGTAACGGAGTATAAATATGTGGGAATTGACTTCAACAACAAGATATGTTGGGAAAATTGCAAAAGGAAAAGAACTTTGGGAGGTTGGAGAACACTTTTTTCCCTTCAAAACAGATGTAGAGAGGCAGAGTTATGGGATTGGAAAACTATTCAAATATTGTTTGGGTTGTTAGTTATATTAGTGGTCCTTTATGGGTGTGAAATTTGGGCCACTAGTACTTCTAATATCAAGTGGGTACAAATAGAGAAAATTCAAAATAATTTGATCAAAATAAAATTCAAACTGAAAGCTTTGGTTCCCTATGAAATACTTCTTGCTGAAACACGGGCAATTCCTATTCAGGCCATCACTATGGTGAGTCTTTTGAGATATTTGAAAAAGGTTGAGCAAATGGAAGCTCATCGGTGGCCAAATGTTTTTTTTAGAGGTGTCTTAGGGGAAAAGAAATAAGTCATGGATGAAACAAAATTGTAAGTGGATGAACAAGTGGAACATTCACTTGAATGAGTGTTCTAATAATAGTAAGGAATTAAAGTTGTATGTGGTTGAAATTTTTTGCAAGATTTTGTGGATAAGAGTGGTTGGGAGAAAGAAAAAGTATTATGTAGAAGAATTTAATCCCAACTTGGACCATCAACAAAAGGAATATATAGAGGCAAATATTTTGTGGAGGTCAAAGATTCTCATTGCACAATTGAGGATTAACTCAGATCGTCTTCAGTGTGAAATAGGGAGATGGAAAAGGCCAAAAGAAGTTTGGGAAGAGAGATTTTTTATCTTTTGTGCAACTATGCAAGTGGAAACATAAAAAAACTTCATCCTAGATTGTAAATATTACAGTGACATCAGAGGAAGCTACATAAGTGGTTTAACAGCTGCAAATTTTCAAGATTTATTCAGCATGGAATGGGTGGGAAAAATGGGAGATCGCATTATCAAGCTAAACGGCAAGAGAACAACAATTCACAATGCTAAAATAGTAGGGGTCACTATCCCATAGGCCTTCTTTTGGTATTGTGGATGTTAAAATTCTTATATTCTATTCTTTATAAGTTGATATAAACAACCTATTACATGTCATCCCTTACCTAAGCATACATTCTTTGAGTTCTATCAAAAAATACCCGCTTCTTGAATTCAAGGTGAAACTTGCCCAATTGTAATTTTTACCCCTATTAATGGCTTCCAAGGATATTTAAATACCTTAACTCATGTCAAATCGATGTATGTGTCCTTCCAAAGTTCATTTTCATGGTTTGGGGTATATTCCAATCTAATGTTCAAATCAATATATTCAACTATACCTTGTTAGACATTTTGGGTGGATGTGCTTTTGTAGGACCAAAGAATAATTTTAGAGTTTCCTGAGAAACTCTTGTTTGATAAAGCAAAAGGATCCAATTTGGTTAGGTTTTCCAAAAGATACAACCATTTCCAAATTCATACTATTTTGATTTCTTTTTTGATATTTTTGGGTGTAATTTATTACAGTTTGTCAAAGTCCTGAAATTCAACTTGTTTTGGGATAGCCAATTGCTAAGAAGAGTATTTGGGTGCCTCTAATGCTTTGAAGCTCCATCTACAAATATTTTCAGGTCAATTTTCTTTGCAATTTTCTAATTTATCCTTTTTCTCTAGTATCTATTTTTTTTTTTGTTAGACACCTTGTATTTCTCTGAGTTATGTATGCAATAACTTTAACAGTAATTATTAGGGGAGAGGGGCCTATAGTGGAGTGGGCTTCAATAGTGGGGATATAACTAGTCTTCAATGGGCCTCATAGTGGAACATCTTAATATCCAATTGCAAAACACTTTGTAGAAACCAAGATCAGATTTGCAAACCGAAAATACCTTCCATAGAAGAGAAAATAAAAAAAAGAAGAGAGATTTGCAAGAAGATGTGCAAATATTATTATTCAAGAATTTTAATAATTACAAGATATGATTTTCTTTATAAAAGAAAAGATATGCATAACCCTAATCTTATCTTGAGCAACAACATAGCTCAACAAGATAAGGATGACAACTAATTAACCTAGGAATTAAATAATTACCTAAGTAAACTTATGTAAAGTGTAATTAATAATTAATTACACCAACACCCCCCATAAGTGCAACTTAGGGAGAAGCAAAATTATTGTGCAAATATGAGTCCCAATAACAAGGCCTGATCAGGTACTCATGTACAAATGCAAAATGAGGTAGAGAAGGAAAACCCAGTGGGACAAAACCCCCCTACAATGAGATGACTGTTGGAGAGAAGCACTGGAAGAACATTGCGAAGTAACACTGGAACCACAATCTGGCAAGCAAGGAAAGATACCTCTGTCTACAAGAAACCAAATCCAGAACCATAATAATGTAATAGCAGACCCAATGCCACGGAACACTGGAAAACTCACAAACTGGAACAACCCTGGAATCTGTGAAGCAACAATAGATGAAATGATGACAGAATCTGGAAACTGTGTATCTTGATGTCGATGCCAAATTGTGACTAAAACTCTTCCATGGGAAGGAATACCAAAAATAGACTCTAGAACATTAACCATAAAAACATGGCCCTCAAACTGAGAAGAATCTAAACCAATGAGGATCAAGAAACACAATCTCTCAACTGAAGTGTGAACTGATGAATCCAATATGTGTCAAGAAATAGCAAAAATGTGGCCAAAAGAAACTAGGGAACCAGATAAACTCATGCGAGTTACCATCAAAACAAGATGGATATGGAGATCAAAGTACATGCACACTCTAATCAGATTATTATGCAAGAAACCCCCTCTGATGGAACTTTATCTCAGTACATTTATTACAATAACAAAATGATTGTAAAAGGAGAGAATTCTAAACATGCATAAACAGAAAATATGATGAAGTGGTACTTAAATGAAGTGCAAATATTCATGTTTCACCTTTCCAACTACCAAAACATCCAAGTAATATCCAAAACACCCATCGGGAAAAATATAGAATAATGATAAACTTGAGATAGATACAAAAAAAGTGCATGGACATCAAGATAGAGCTCCTCAATACCTTTCCAACGCCACAAAGAAGATGAAAATCAAAGATCATGGAAAAAAGTTATGAGCTCGAAAGTCCAAAATAAACATCTGACTTCAAATAGAAAAAATAGTAGATAAACAAAAAAAATATGAAAAATAACCTGCACCACTAGAAAGTTCTCAGAACCAAATTTCCGGTGATATCTCATTTTCCCAATTTTGATACCGTATGCCCAAGTTATGACCAAAAGAAAAAAACTGCTCCTTTAGGGAAAATTGGGGCTAGGAGGGGCAAAGACGTTGTACAGTCGATGATGTCATGCTGACATCAACACTTCACTACAAAAAATTTGATGGCCATTTGGCCATCGGGGCAAAAAAATGCCCCCCTACCAGAAAATTTTTCGGTTGTCGAAAAAAATCAAATCGACGGAATATTCCTGCAGGTCTACCGGTATATTCTAATGCTTGGAATATTCCTCTGGAATCTGTTAAAGCCGATAGGGGCTTAATAGAGGGGGTGGTTTTCCATACAACCGTCGTGAGCCTGACAGGGGCCTATGGGAGCTAAGCGAAGGCCCCCAGTCGGCCATATGACCGGGGCGGGGTGGAGGGAGCTCCTAGGGCTGTGGGGGAGGCAGCAGGCCAGTGGAAGAAAGTGGTGGCGGTGGTGGTGGCGAGTTGGCGGCCGCCTGGTGGCCGCTAGGTGGCCAAAACTGGAAGCGCCGACTTGAAACCCAAATAACCTCAGTTTTTTAAAAAAAATATATTTTTCATGCATTGAAAGGCTTGATGGGGAAGTCGTACGACCCCCTAGGGGAAAAAAATTTTCCTTTCAGACCAACTGCTCAAAAATCAATGAAACAAAGGGTGTTCTTAGGGTTTTTGGCCATTTTGAATGTGATGGTGACCTCCGTTTGTGCCCAAAATGCTCCAAAAAATCTTCTAACCCCAGAGCTTGCAAAAAATCTCCAAGCCAGAAACCCTCACAGATCTGGAAAATGATGGCCAAAATCTGCAAAATAAAAGTCAATCCTGACTTTTTCTAGCGCTCTAAATTCAATGGTGAAGTTCGATCTAATCCAAAACGTCATATAGATAAACTCAAGGAATGATACCCTCGAGGAATCCCAAACAACCCTGTAATGATTTTCTCAAAAATCTGAGAAGGGGCTGCAAATCAAGGCTCTGATACCATGTTAGAAACCAAGATTAGATTTGCAAACTGAAAAGACCTTCCACTGAAGAGAAAATCAGAAAAAGCAGAGAGATTTGAAAGAAGATGTGCAAATATTATTATTCAAGAATTTTAATAATTACAAGATATGATTTGCTTTATAAAAGAAAAGATATGTATAACCCTAATCTTATCTTGAGCAACAAGATAGCTCAACAAGATAAGGATGACAACTAATTAACCTAGGAATTAAATAATTACCTAAGTAAACTTATGTAAAGTGTAATTAATAATTAATTACACCAACACACTTTTTATCCATAAAGTACACAAACTGACAAATCATGTGATGCCACATCAATGCACCAATAAAACATGACTTAGTGCACCACTGTCAGTCTCACTTTTTTTATAGCCCTTTTTAATACCTTAACAAAAATCATGCTGATGTGGCATCATATTTGATGATTTGACCCTAAAATTAAATTTTTTAAGCAGGTGAGTTGCCAAATAAACTGTTGTACAAAATTGGGACTGATTTGAAATTCCATGTAGAATTTTGAGAAACACAATGTTAGGGTGCTCCACTATGGGCCCCTCTCCCCTATTCTATTTAGCTCTACATCGGTGCCAAAAATATGTGAGTGTAAGTGTTTTTATGAATGCATGTCAGTTGCATGTCCAGGATTGTATATGTTTATCATTATTTAGCTTTGTATTATGTCAGGAATATGTGGGTGTTAGTATTTTCATGTATGTAATTTGGCTGCATGTTTAAGACTATATTTGTTAGGAGTCTAGCTCATTTTTTGTTGTTGAGTACCCCGAGTAATTATGCATCATACCTTGTTGTAACTTTTTTATTACATTATAAGGTGGGTATGTTGGTTTTAGTAGTTTTATGAGGCTGCTAAAGGGGCGGCCATGCTTCTAAAAGCATGCAGCTTGGAATGGAATGAGTGTTGTTTAACCATATACATAGAAAGAAGTTAAATTTTCATTCTTTAAAATAATAAGGGAATAGTATTTACACTGGATTATGAAAGGCAGTCGCAAAGGGTTGTGGTATAAGACAAGGCTATCCGCTACATAATTTTTGTTGATGAAATGATGGAACATAAACTTTAATGAAGGATTGTTCTTCCCTCTTGCTTGGGGAGTTGAATACATTTTGAAGGGATCAGGCTATGTTGATCAACAATGACTTGCTTACTGCATGCCCACCATCTTAGTAGGCGCCTTTTCTAGAAATTTATTGTTTTTGGAAGAATATAGGTTCTTTGAGTCTTGTGAATTTTTCAAATGTTATCTTTTCTAGCCTTTGTAGTGCAAGATTTTCCATGTAACTATGTCCGTTCACAATATGTAGCACTCATGCTATTTTGTCTAGCATATCAGGTATTTTTTCTCAAAAAGGTACAAGAATAACTTTGAATCTTTATTATAGTAGACATTCCTATCCATATTGTGGAATTCTACTAGTTATATGTCATAAAGTATAGCAGAGATGCTCCAAATAATTAAAGTAATGGATGATTGTCAGCCTGCATGGTTCCTAGGAATGCCTCTTTTTAGCTCTATGGATGGACTTTTCCAGCTGCACAGGTCTCTAACAAGGTTATAGGACAAAGTAAGAAAGTCTTCTTGATTGCTCCACCTTTGAGAGCTCTAAGGTTATAATCTTATATAAAAGGAAAAGACAAGTGATACGACACTATGTAGCCATATCAGCTGAAATTTTGAAGGTCCTTTAAGAGTTGCTTGTATGCATGACATTAGATATTATGAACACAAATTGTAAGAAACAACAAATCTAATTCATCATACAACTTAAACAAAGTATGCATCTAAACTTAAGAAGCAACATATGTCGGGAGACAAATAGGAGTCAATCTAATGGGAGTTCACTCATAGAGCTTGTGACCTAGATGCAACTTCCTGAGTTTTCTATCTTTTTTGATTTCTCTTGTTCCATATAAAAGATAGCTATGGTGGTCATGGAATAAAAGCTTTTTGAGTTGTTTCTTATTATGAACCTCTTTTCTTTTGTCTACAATTTTCTTTAGCACAACCCTTGGAGTATGGAAAGTTGTAGCACATAACAGCTGAAAAAGGTGGGATGAATTTGTTGAATCTTAGCATTTGAAAATACACTAATAGGAGTTTTCCTTACTCTTGAATCTTGAGTTCCATCTCGTTTTAATAAATTTAGATTCTAAACTATGAATACGTAAGAGTCCTCTTAAGACTTCTAGGCCAACTCTTTCAGAAAAATGGATATAATTCATATTTTCTCTCATTCTTGGAGGTGACATTGTTTTCTTTTGTGGGCAATATATTTTTTTCCTCTCTTTGGACAAATAGTTTGAACATTTTTTTTGCTTTGTAGCAATTTCTGATAATTTAATAAAATTGTTGGCCATTAAAATTTCTATCTAAATGCTTAGCAAATGTGATTTGATGAATAGCTAGTGTCATCATAATAAGGACTCCTTGTAATGCATTCAATCACTTAGTAGTGTTGTTATGCAACATATCATGATTTTTGTGTTCCTTCATTCGTTTGTATGCATATTTAGTAAAGGGGGCATAACTAAGAATTTGTAGTGCCCATCTCTTTCAATGGTTTTTCTTTTCAAGTATCTTGTTTCATTGATTGTTGATTAGTAGTGTTTATTTAGGAGATCAATTTTTTTTAAAATTGTCGCTCCTATGAAGGTTTTTGAAAAATTATCTATTCTTGGAAGTAGATGATTGTCTCTTGTTATGATTTTGTCAAGGTATTTGTGGTCTTTACACATTTTGATAGTGCCATCTTTCTTTTTTGCAAGAATTTTGGAGCACTAAAGGGTGATTTGAACATAATCTTTTCAAAGAGTTTCTTGAGTTGTTTCTCAATTTCTTATTTTTTGGATTGCCAAATCTATAGGGTGTTTTGGATTTTGTTTAATTGTAATGTGAACCCTATTTGGAAATCAACTTCTCTTTGTTTACTCATCGGGATACCTTCAATGTACTATGAGAGTAAATGGAAATTTATAGAACATATAACAAGTACAAAATATTCATGGATGCATGTTGCACAAAATAATGGTACTTCATTTATTGATTCACTGTAACTAAGTACAATTACCTGTACTAGAATATATAACATCAAAATGTAATAGCATGTAGCACAATTCCATAGTTACTAACATAATGTTTCCTGACTATATTTACTCAAGTACATATAGCCGCTAGTAGTGGTTGAGAAACCAACTGTCACGATGATTCATTGCAACTAATCACTAGTTAGAGGATTAATCTTTTTGAAACATGTACAAAAGTATATGAAATATTTATGAGCTAACTATAGTATTATTTACTAACAAAATCTGGCTAACTAATTATGCTTTTGGCCGACTACATCATCCCCCCCCCAAAAGTAGTGGTCTTCTAGATGATTGAAAACATAAATGGGGAATAGAAAGGGAAATCAAGAAGAGGGAGGGTGAGAAGGTGCCATTGGATGTATAGATGACGTCAGGGTCATTATGGCAAACTGCTATTGTTGGAGGTGTTGCAACTTCTAGTTAGTTTCCAATTTCTTCTCTTGTGTTAGCTTCACCATTTGCACTGCCTTGGCCAATTTTCCCTTTGCCTTCTCGAGCTCTTGTCTAGTGCTTTCCAACTCCTTGTCCTTCCCTTGCATGTGATTGTCCTTCTCGGCTAAGGGTTGTTGTACATTGTCCATATGTGTATCTTTTTTTCCAATAGTTTACCTTTCTCTTCTAATTGTCCCTATCTCTTTGCCAACACTCAATCCTTGTCTACCAACTTCTCTTCAAGGGCTCCCACTTTTATCTGCTCGGAAACTATCACCTAAGCCAACTGCTCCTGTGACTTGTGAATCTGCTTCACCAACTTTGTCCTACTATTGGCCACTTGGGCTAAGGCTCTCCCCTAGTCTCCATGGCCTCCTCTATGGAATATGTCTGGCAGTGCCATCACAGAAAAATGTCTTTGTAGTAGTGTTCCATTTCCTGGAGTGCAGCTAGTATCCCCCCATGTCTTCTTGTTGCCAAAGCTTGATTGGGTTTCCAAGTAGCCAACATCTCCATGGTCTCTTCACCCAACCATCCATTTGATGTCAAGCACCAGAAAAACTCCCCCTCACACTCATGTTGCATAAATGTCAAAATCCTCTTGACCTTTTGTTCCACTAGAGGATCCAACCCTACAATCAATTGTTGGCCGACCTCCCCCACCTGCTACATGTACGTTCCCATCCTCTGCAACTTTGTCAAGTATCGATGCATCAAGCTGAGAAGGTTGTGAGGGTTTAGAGGAGTCATCTAGAAGGGTCCCTCTAACTCATCCTCACTCGACACTACCTCCCCTAGATGTGTTCATCTACGTCTTTAGGTTGGTTTTGATGGTGAGGGTGTTGTACGGCCTGGCCATGGAGTTATCCATGAGGGTTACTAGGTGATCCCCACTGTCCATGCTACTTGGTGGCCTGACTCATTAGGTATCGAGACTGTGAGGATAATTTGTCTGAACTATGCTTGTAGTTGTGTGCCCTCTGGCTTCCCACTTGGTTGTGTGCTCAGATGATTGTTTAGTGGTGACTGTATGCTCAGTTGAGTACTTTGTTGTGGCTACCGTGTGATCTCCTATGTACTTGGTTGTGGCATACTTGGCTACTGGGATGGTTTCTCCCAGTGAGTGGCTTCCATCATGGACTTATGTGGAAACTCCCGAGTAGCCTCTAACAGTGGTGGAGGAGTGTCCACTCATGCACCCATCTTTCCCAACCAAGCATCCAACACTTCATCCCTTTTTGTCTCTATGTCTAGTGCTATTGCAGCATGTGTTGGTAGGGTTACAATCAATACATGTATTGTCGACACTGTAGGTATAGGTATCACTGGTTGTCACTCCATTGGAAACTCTACCATGATTTCCTATTCTACCTCTTCTGACCCCATGTCCCTTGCCAAGGAGACTTCCTTTGTACTCATGTCTTCATTATCATCGAAAGATAACTCTATTGCCTCTCCTTTACTCGGTGTGTCTCTATCTCCACTCTCATCATCGCCATTCAACCTTGGTGGTGAGTTATCTACTTGCCTCTTTTTCTTTGGAAATGGTAATGAGTGTGGCACCTCTTCACCAACATTTTGTATGCCAAGGTTGGCCTAGAGAAATATGGTTGACCACTTTTCCTCTATTTGTCTGGTTGGCTATAACCTTCCCTAGTTTTTGGGTGGCACCTGGGTGAAGATAGTGTCCAACAACAATCCAATGGCATGTTGGATCATATAGAATACCTTATGCTTGAGACACATAAACTCCCTGATGCGCTTTGACAACCCCATGGCCCAGTTGTATACTTTTCCTATATGTAGCCCAAGCATGAGGCCGATCATCCACACTACTATGTTAGAAGCCCAACTTATCCTCGTGAGTCTACTCTTGATAATGTCAAGTAGACACTTCCACTCGACATTGTCAAAAAAACTCTTCTATAAACCCCTATTTCATGTGCTTTATATGTTGTTTCATTCTTGTTGCATGAGATTGGACCTGCATAGTCTTTCCACCAAGTTCTCCTTCATTTGCGTGGACATTTTTCTGGGTAGCTTTGCATTCAAAGCCCCTCGGAAGGGAATCCTGAATACTCATGTAAACTCAAGAGCCCCATACAATATATTCACTTGGAAGCCTCTATAATTTATGACTGACTTGTGACTATGTCAATCATAGTGTATAAGCATCTGCCTACAGTAAGGCTCAAATTCACTCGCATTGAAAAATGGAATTTCCATCACCTTATCCACATGTGCATTCTTTAGTGCCTTCATGATATGAACGTCTAATGTTGCAAGCCACCAAGAATGGAATTTTGCACCACTCAAGCTCTCCTAGGTAATGTTATCAAGAGTAACTATATCATCACCTACTCTTGTCATCACCATGCCCCCCTACTATTTTCGGTTGGATTATCTAAAACTTCTTGCCTCTACTACTACTGGCGACCATATCCTCCTGGAAAAAATAATTAATTTCTCTTGTTAGTACTCTCAAGCTATACACTAGATGCTAGTGGTTATAATAATTGTCTTGTCTTGGTTGTACTCCTTCCAATTTCTCTTGGTCATGTCATTCTTTGTTTCACAATGTGATTTTCTTCATGCTTATCATTTGTACTTTTAATTGCTCACCTCATACTTGTACCTTCACCCTATGTATGACTTTTCTTTCCTTTATGATTTCTTGCTTTGTACTATGTATGACACTCTTGGCTTTTAGATTTTGTATGGTCTCTTGTGGATTTGGTGTATGATCCTCCCTTAGATATTTTGGTTCACCCTCTTCAAAATCGTGTTGTGCAAGCTCCTATGTGGTGTTTTCCTTTTGTCTTGTGTCTTTTCTCTTGTCAACGTACTCTTATCCTTGGCGTACTAGTTTCCCCCTTCTAGCATCTTTTGCAATCTTTACTGGATCTCCCTACACCCTTCTGTGATTTCCTTTAGTTTTCACCTGGTGCTTTTCTTGTCTTTCCATGCGGGTCTTTGTACTTTGCATATCGTGCTATTTTCACCTTAGTCTTGGCTTACTAGGTAATCATATTTATAGTCCCTTTGTCTTGCAAATTTTTTAAGTTCCTTTCCTGCGGTTATGCATCATACGACAACCTTTGTATGCTAGTTCCTTTATGAAATCTTACGCTAGTGCCTTTATGAGATCGTATGTGCTTCTTGATTGAAATTATTTTCTCATATGGATTTGGTTTGGTTGATTTGGACTTAAGTTCTTTGTTGGATTTCTCTCTTGGACACTTTCTCATATGCATCTCTCTCTCCACTTTTGTTCTTGTCTCTTGCCATCCAACCTCTATACAAGAGTGCCCCCAACACGTCGTACGATTTTCTCTTTGGATCGTACGGACTCGGGTCATACACCTTGTTTGCTATCTTCCCTCCCTATATATAGACTTACTTGTGTTCTTGCATATTTTTTTTTTTGTTGAGAGTATGTTCCTTTGGTTCCTTTTGATGCTCACGTGGTCATACAATGTATGGGTTTATGTTTAGAACTTTTCACCGAACTTTATTTCCCTTGGCCGATGCCTTGAATGGTTTATATGGTCATACAGTCCCTTTTTTGTTTAATATATGGACTTTAATATTTCCCACCTTATTTTTTAATACCTCCTTTCTCACTTCTTTATTTTTTCTCTCTTCACTTATACTTTTTTCTCCTCGTATTTTCTTTTTTTCTAATTTTTTATTCTCTCTTCCTTTTTATTTTTCTCAATTTTCCCATTTTTTCTAGTTTACAACTCCATTCTAATTTTTTCATTTTTTAACTCCTCTCTCTTCAATTTCTTTTTTTATAATATTAATTTTCTCTCCCCTCCCCTTCATTTTTTCTCTTCAAATCTCTAATTTCATCACCTTTTCAAACTCTCAATTCTAAGGCATAATGCCATTTACACATGAATGCAAGTCGTTTATAGCATTTTTCTTCACAACAAGTACCCATAAATTTCAAATCAAACCATTTATCTACCAAAGAGTAGGGTTCTATACCTTTGAAGCTCTTGTCGATGTACCATCTATTGTATTGTTGGTACCATGTAACCTTTTCTCCATCCTTTGTAAGTGGCCCAGCTAGGTTGCACACAACTCACCATAGTCCCTTTATCATCACCACCTTCAATGTATTCATATGATTTTCCTTCATGTACTTCATTAAGTCATTGTTCTACCCATCAAAATGAGAAATAAAGGTGTCTTTGGTCATTATTATTGTCTTGAGGCATGGTCCAACCTTTTCTACATATGCATTCTAGTCCTCATCATTCCATCATTCTTCTTCATCACTTTCACTTTGTTCTCATTCCCTCTCTTTTGCAGCCTACTCTTCCTTCTCTCTCTAGGATTCCTTGTTTAAATCTTTGACTAAGTATCCCCTCCTTATTCCCTTGTATGGGACCTAGTATTTCCAGTGTCCCCACACCCATCGCCAAAGAGCAGATGTTCTTAACAAAGTGTTTGTTAGATGCTTGTGTACTTGAGGCAATGCAATGCCTTCTACCCTTTTTCTTGCAAGTCTTTCCTACATGATATTTTCTCCCACGGGTGCAACCCAGTCTTCCTCGGTAACATATTGGTTGTCGCCTATACCCTAGTCTTGTTCTTCCATGGCTTCCTCCCTTTGTACAAATCATTCTTCCTTTGTTGCATATTCGAGCATGTCGATTTGCACTAGTTCTTCCCTTCTTTCCTTGTATGGTTTGAGCTTTGGCTCATTGATGGCGTTTGGTAGCAATGTTCCATCTAAATTTTCCAACTTTACTGCTCCATTATCAGTATCATAGAATTCTCTAATTTTAAAAGGTCCTAACCAATGAACTTTCAACTTCTTGGGCTTAATTTTGTTATGACTGTTATACTTCAAAAATAATTGGCCTTGTCAAAAATTCATCCAACAAAGATGTTTATCATGCCACAATTTTCTCTTCTACATCACTTTTTTCACCCATCATGCCATCACTCTTCATTCATCAAGCTTGTTGAGTTGGAATAATCGCTCCTAAAGGCTCTCCATGTCATCCAATTTGTTCTCGACCACTATCCTTAGGCTCGATACCATGTACTCTATTGGAAAAATTGCTTCTTGTCGTACATCAACTAGAATGGTGTGTGCCCTGTCATGACCTTGTATGTCGTACGATATGCCCATAGTATGACTGGTAATCTCTCCTCCCAGTCAGCATCTTCCATGTTGGACGACTTGTGAATGATGGACACTAGTACTTTATTTGTAGACTTTGCTCGATTGTTGGCTCTCGGGTAGTACAAACTTGACAGGTTGTGGAATATCGAGAACTCTATCATCATCAACTATATAAAGTGGTTAACAAAGTGCCCTCCTAGGTTACTAGTGATTTGGATTGGAATGTTGTACCATGTCACTTATTTTTCATAGATGAATCTCATCATACTCTATGTGGTTTTTTCTACTAATGCTCGAGCCTCGCCCCACTTCGCCAAGTATTCAATAGCCACGACTATGTATCGACATCGATGTAACTAGCTCACTTTTAGCAGCCCAATGAAGTCTAGTCCTCAATGTTTGAACAAATTTTGGGGTTGGGATGAAAATAGTGGCATATAGTCTTGCTTGAGAGGCTTCCCCACTCTCTAGCACATGTCACAACATGTCACCCACTCTTGGGAATTTGTATGTATCATCAACCACCATAATCCTACCAAAAGAACTTTCCTTGTTTTGGCGTTGGCTCCCATATGCCATCCATCTAGGCCTTCATGTGCCTCTTTTATTATTCCCAAAATCTCTTCCTCCATCACACATTGCCTTAATATTTGATATGGCCCCATCTTATATAGTAGCTTGTTGATGAGCTGGAAGGTTTTTCTTTTTAGTATGAGCTTCCTTCATTCAACTGGAGGCATCTCCTTCAAAAATGTCAATGTTGACAGGTACCCACCAATCTTCTCATACCATGGAGGGAGTGTTGCAATCTGGAATAAGTGAGCATTCATAAAGTCTTCATTTACTCCACCCTTAGCTGGTTCACTGGATTGGATTCTTAATAGCTGGCCGACAATCACATGGCTTTTTCCTAGATATACAATGATTGTAAACATGAATTCTTGTAGTAACAACAACCATCAACTTAATCTCCCTTGTATTATAGGTTTTTTCACCAAGTACATCAGGGCTTGGTGGTCCACGTAGAATATGAAGGGTGTCGCTAAGAGGTAGTGTCTAAATTTTTGCACTGTGTACACCATTCTGAGGGTGTCTTTTTCTATCGTACTGTAATTTTTTTCTGCCTTTGATAATAGATGACTGGTAAAGAATACTGGATGATCTAGTCCTTGTATTCTTGCTTGCACCAATGTCACCCTGATTGCATAATTTGAGGCATCATCATGTACATGAAACTCTTTGTTCCATTAAAGGTACACCAATATTGGTGAACTGATCAATCATACCTTTAACTCATTGAATGCCTTCTCTTGCTCATCCTCCCACACAAATGACTGTCCTTTACTCATGAGTTTGTCAAGTGGGTAGGAAATCTATGCAAAATTCTTGATGAATCTCTAGTAATACCCCACGTGTCTAAGGAAGGATTTGACTCCAGTGGCATTCTGTGGGGCCTCCATCTGTACGATAACCCTTAACTTGTTTCTGTCCATCTTCAATTTGGCCTTACAGACAATGTGTCACAAAAAATTTCCTTGTGGTACCATGAATCTGCACTTTTTTGGGTTCAAGGCTAGCCAAGATACCCTACACCTCTCCATACATTCTTTGAGTAATTTCATATGCTTTTCCTTATCATTGTAGATTGAGAAATCATCCAAAAATGCCTTGAAGTTGTTGATTGACATCTTGTAAAAAATATGCAGAATTATTCTTTGAAAAGTGGTTGACATGTTACACAACCCAAACAACATTTGATTGTACATGTACTCTCCATCTTCCACCATGAATTTTTTATTCAATTTGTCTTCTTCAACAATGATTATTTGGTTATATCCAAAGAACTCATCCATAAATGAGTACATTTCATGTCTGGCTACCTCCTCTAGGGTCGTGTCATTGATTGGAATTGGAAATAGGTCTTTGATTGTTACCACATTCAAGCACTAGAAGTCCACACATCTGGATCTACTATGACTTCTTTTTTAGTGAGATGACGATTGGTGTCACCCAATCACTGACTTCCACCTTGAATATAATGTATGCTTCCAACATCTTTTCAATATAATCTTGTACCTTGGAAACATAATTTGTGTTCATCCTATAAGGTCTCTTTCGTATGGGTTGTTTTTTTGGTACTAGACGGATCCTGTGTACGCACAACTCTGGTGATATACTGGTGCAGGAGCACCTGCCAAAGTGCAAGCTTATTTGAAGTTTTTGGTTAAAGTTCATTTTGTTGTGTTATGTAAGGTCTTGTGGACCATATTTTTATGGCTGTGGACCTTTTCTCCTTAGGTTAGAAGTGGTAAAGTTGAATAAGTTTAAGAAGCCTATGTTTGGGTTGTTTCCTAAGCAATAGACCAAGGTTGCAAAAAACATTGTGTTTTACAATGCTAAGCTTTTAGTTGTTCTTAGGCTCGAAAAGGAAACCTAACTGTTTCCATGATTATTTAAAGATCACTCTCGACCTGTTTGAGGGTTGGAAGCATTAGAAACGTTTGAAGTTATATGCAGATAATAAAAATACAGTGATTTTTGTGTGAAAAGTTCTGTTTTTCTGTTCTTGGTCGTGTGACGGCTCCAAAATGATTTGAAAGAGGCATTTTGTAGGGTTGATAGCATGCAGTGAAGCCTCTGGAAGTTTTTTTTTTGGCACATTAGATAGTTTGCTCATCACTTTCATCTATTTTATAAATTTTGTGTTTTCTTTCTTGCTATTTTGACTGGTAAATCTGGTAAAAATGGAGGTTTAGTATGTTTCCTCACCATACCAAGAAGTATGGACTTATTGGAAACAAGACTAAACTCCATGTGTGTACATACTATAGTGGTAGGAGTCAGTAGGGAATCAAAAAGCATGCTAAAAATCTTTCCCTAGGCGAGTTGGTTAATACCCGGTTTGGGAAAGACAGTGAAATGTTAGTTCTAACGTGGCAGGGGTGATGAATCTTCTATATTGCAAAGTGTGCAGTGGTTGCAGGAGCCTTCATAAAGGTTAGCAAGAAGGCAGAGTTCTTGTCTGATCTTTTGGAGGTTGGGAAAAGCTAACATACCAAGAAAATGGTCTAGAAAACCCTAGTTTTTGGAGAAATCTGTGTTGTGCCTATGTACGGACAGAGAGGGTCCAAAATCTTAAAAATTTGTCAGAGCTTGGAATTTGAGCCAAGGTGTCAGAAGGGAGTTTGGCCTAACCAGTTGAAGGAAAGGATTATTAACCTATTTTCTTGGGTGAGGAGACCTAAAAGGGGCTCAAGCCTAGTAGCCCTTCTCAAACCCTAGATAGGGTTTTGTGTCAGCGATGGAGAAGTAGTGAATGGAGGTTGAACAAGAACCTTTCCTAGACAGTTATGAAGCCATGGAAGCCTATGCACACCCCTGCAAGCAAGTTAGGAGGAATTAGAGGATATCTAGTCTTTAAAAGGATTAAGGGCTAGGGGGAGTGAGAGAGGAAAAGCACCAAGTTTGGATTGGTAGCAACAAACTAGAAATGATAGCAGGGTTGGCAGAGGAACTAGGGGTGCCTAAATAGCATAGGACCTACAGGTTGAGTGGTGGAGGAAGTGACACCAAGGGGTTATCAAAGGTGAGACCCGGAGCATTGAGTCAGTGTTTGATTCAATCCAACCCTGTCCCTATCAGATTGGTATCAGAGAAGCAAAAGATTTGTGAAAGCAGCTTATATGTCAAAAGTTGAGTCAAGTGAAACTCCCACCATGGTGACAAATGCACAATTAGCCAAGAGGGTTGAAGAACAGGAAGAGGACAACAAGTCCTTAAAAGAAAGAATAGAGCAACTTGAGAAAGCATTGAACAATGCAAGGTTGGAAGGAATAGTACCAAAGGAAGAAGAGGTTGCAGAGGAAGACAAAGTCCCTGAACCTGACCCTGTTTTTGAGGAGGAGCCTTTCTTGAAGGCATTGAAAGCCCTGAGTGGAAAAGGACTTGAGGGTATACCATTGTTCAGTGGAAAGATGGATCATGATCTGGTCATGGATTGGATAGATGGCATGGAGAACCACTTTGAATGTGATGGAGTCACTGAAGCACAGAAGGTGAAGGTTGCTAAATCAAGGTTGAGAGGATCAACTTTGACATGGTTGAAGTTTATTCAGACTAAGAGGGAAAAAGAAGGCAAACATCCCATATCAACTTGGAAAGGAATGGTTGCTAAGGTAAAGGAAGCCTACATGCCGGATGACTATGAGATTCAGTTGCACAAGAAGAGGCAAAGTCTAAGGCAGAAAGAACAAGATGTCAACACCTATACTGAAGAGTTTCAGAAGCTTTGTTTGAGATCAAATGTGACAGAGGATGAGAGCCTAAAATTGGCTAGGTACCTTAATGGCTTGAAGTGGAACATTCAGGAAGAGATGGCTTTACTAAGTCCCAAGACATTCCACCAATGTTATCAGCTGGCTATAAAGATTGAGGAAAGGAATAAAAGAAAGCATGATCAATCTTCTTAGGGCAGAGGCAAAGGCAGGGATCAAAGAGATCAAAGAGGACAGCATGGTGGTTACCAAGGAAGAGGTAGTGACCAAAGAAACCAAGGAGAATCAAAACTCACTAAGCATGGAGGTGAAACATCTTCAAGAAGAGGATTTAACAGAGGAAGAGGACCTCAAGGGGGTTCAAATAGAGGAAGAGGAGCAAGTAGGAGTAATTCTTACTTTGCAAACATGAAGTGTTATCATTGTAACCAACTAGGTCACCCTACTTATAGGTGCCCGGAGAAAGCATCCTCTTCTAGCAATGAAAAAAGAGTGGCTTATGCACAAGAGGACACCATGAGTCCTAAGGCAACTGAGATCAGTCATATAGAATCTAAAATTGGAGAGAGTCTAATGTTTAACAGAGTGCTGATCAGACAACCAGTCAAGGAGGAACCTAAGCAAAGAAGAGCTCTTTTTAGAGTAAGGTGCAAAATACTTGGTAAAGTATGCAAGGTCATTGTAGATTCAGGTTCAACGGACAATATAATCTCAGAGGAGGCAGTAACTAAACTAGAATTGCATAAGGTACCTCATACTAACCCCTACAAGGTCACATGGCTGAATAAAGGGCAGAGTGTTTTGGTTAATGAGCAAGTAACAGTGGAATTTTCAATTGGAGGCTATAAAGACAAGCTGGTTTGTGATGTATTACCCATGGATGCATGCCATCTACTACTGGGCAGACCATGGCAATATGAGAGAAGTGCCATTTATGATGGGAAGGAGAACACTATTTCATTCACGAAGGATGGAAGAACCTTCAAGTTGCAGTCATTGACAGAGGAAGATGATGGACAGTCAAAGGTACCTAACATCATGTTGAGTAGTGGCAAGGAGTTCCTTAAGGACCTACACCAAGGGAATGAAGGATATGTCATCATGATGCAGTCCAAAGAGGAAGAAAAGGCTAAAAGGACAGTCTTACCAGAAGCAGTCCAAAAATTTCTTGATAGATACAAGAGTATAGTGAGTGATGGAACACCTGCAACTCTACCACCAAAGAGAGCAATAAGTCATCAAATTGACTTCATTCCTGGAGCCTCATTTCCTAACAAAGCAGCATACAAGTTACACCTGAGCAGAACCTAGAGGTGGCTAGGCAAGTGGAAGAATTGTTGAGTCAAGGTCTGATTCAAAAGAGCATCAGCCCATGTGCAGTCCCGGTGGTCTTAGCAACTAAGAAAGGAGGTAAGTGGAGACTTTGTACTGATTCTAGAGCAATTAATAGGATCACCATTAGGTATAGGTTCCCAATACCTAGAATTGAAGATTTAATGGATTTCCTTGGAGGAGCACATTATTTCACTAATTTGGACCTTAAGAGTGGCTACCATCAAATCAGAATTAAGGAAGGTAATGAGTGGAAGACAACTTTTAAGACAAATGATGGCCTATATGAGTGGAAAGTGATGCCATTTTGCCTCTCAAATGCCCCTAGTACATTCATGAGACTAATGAATGAAGTGCTTAAAGATTTCATAGGGATTTTTGTGGTAGTCTATCTTGATGACATACTGATTTTCGGTAAGACAGCAGAAGAACATTTGAAGCATGTGGAGATGGTTCTTAAAAGGTTGCAAGAAGAGCAATTGGAAATTAACCTTGAGAAGTGTGAGTTCTTCAAACAAGAACTTGTGTATCTAGGCTTTGTATTATCCCAAGGAACGTTGAAGATGGATCCAAGCAAGGTGGAAGCCATCCTAAACTGGCCTACACCAACCACAGCAACAAAGGTAAGGAGCTTTCATGGTTTAGCTCAGTTTTATAGGAAATTCATTAGGAATTTTAGTGGTATATGTGCACCAGTCCTAGATACTATTAAAGGTGGTCTAAAAACAAAGTTTAAGTGGACTCAAGAGGCTGATAGAGGATTTGAAAAACTGAAACAAGAAGTGGCAACTCAACCAATTTTGTTATTGCCTAGTTTTGATAAGTTGTTCACAGTTGAGTGTGATGCAAGTGGAGTGGCAGTAGGAGGAGTACTTAGTCAAGAAAGTAGGCCTATAGCCTTCTTTAGTGAAAAGCTCAATGAAGCCAAGCAAAAGTACTCTACCTATGATCTAGAATTATATGCTTTAGTGCAGTCCCTTAGGAAGTGGAGGCATTATTTGTTGCCCAAAGAGTTTGTGGTCTTCACTGATAATCAGGCACTCAGTTACATCAACACCCAAGAGAAGATGAGTAATAGACATTTGAAATGGATGGAATACATCCAAGCTTTTACTTTTACTATCAAGCACAAGAAAGGGAAAATGAATAAGGTTGCAGATGCATTAAGCAGGAGAATGCTGACAGTGCAGGAAATACAGCTGAAGAGCATTGGATTAGAGAGTTTCAAATACCTCTATGGTGAGGATGAAGACTTCTCAGAAGCCTACAAAGTATGCTCTGATTTTGAGAATCATTTTCATAGTCAATATGCTGAGTATACACTGCAAAATGGACTGTTATTTAAGGGTAATCAGTTATGTGTTCCAAGAGGGTCAATGAGGGAAAATCTGATTCAAGAAAAGCATAATGGCAGTCTTAGCGGGCATTTTGGTATTAATAAGACTTTAGAGCTAGTTCAAAGGTTCTATTACTAGCCCAAGTTAGCAAGGGATGTTAGAAAATATGTGGAGCAGTGTGTAGTTTGCATGAAAGCAAAAGGGGGAGCTAGCAATGTTGGTTTGTATCAGCCCCTGCCTATTCCTAACAGACCATGGGAGTGTGTGAGCATGGATTTTGTGGTAGGTCTTCCTAAGACCAAGACTGGTTTTGATAGTGTGTATGTAGTAGTGGACAAATTTAGCAAGATGAGTCACTTCATTCCTTGCAAAACTACTCATGATGCAAGCTACATAGCTCATCTTTTCTTCAAGGAGGTTGTTAGGATCCATGGCTTGCCTCTAAGCATTGTTTCTGACAGAGATGTAAAGTTCATGAGTCACTTTTGGAAGACTCTATGGAGCAGATTGGGTACAAATCTGTCATTTGGATCAGCTTACCATCCTTAGACCGAAGGTCAAACAGAGGTGGTTAACCGTGTGCTAGGTAATCTTTTAAAGTGTTTGACAAAAGAATATGGACAGACATGGGATATGGTGATTTCCCAAGCGGAATATGCCTATAATGACAGTGTAAATAGAACTACAGGGAAAAGTCCATTTGAAGTGGTATATGGGATGCACCCAAGAGGCATTTGTGAACTCAGAGACCTTGGATCAATGGAGAATAGGAGTGGACATGTAGAAGACTTTACTCAGACCATGAAGGAGATTCATGAGCAGGTTAAGAAAACAGTTACAGCAGCAACTCAAAAGTTGAAGGAGAATGTTGATTTGTCAAGGAAAGATGTACAATTTGTAGTTGGGGACTATGTTATGGTCCATCTCAACAAATCCATATTGCAGAAGGGCATGGAAACCAAGTTACAGATGAAAAGAGTGGGTCCATGCAAGGTGTTGGCCAAATATGGCAAGAATGCATATAAGGTGGAATTACCATCAGATTTGGGCATCTCTCCAGTTTTCAATGTTGTTGATTTGATCAAGTACAAGGGATCAGTCAATGAAGAGGATCAGAACAGCAAGGAAATATTCAAAGACATCAGTAATGTCACCCTTCCTCAACAAGACAAGCTTCAGGCAGAGAAGGTCTTACAGTCAAGAGTGCATAAAGCTACAAGACACAAGGTGTACATGGAGCACCTTATCAAGTGGAAGAAAAAACCAGAATCAGAAGCCACTTGGGTACAGGAAGATCAGTTTAGGAAACTTGGCATTGACCTGACATTGGTCCCTCCTTCCTCTCCTTAGTTGTTTGGGCAGAGAGGAGGGAGAATGGTGCAGGAGCACCTGCCAAAGTGCAAGCTTATTTGAAGTTTTTGGTTAAAGTTCATTTTGTTGTGTTATGTAAGGTCTTGTGGACCATCTTTTTATGGTTGCGGACCTTTTCTCCTTAGGTTAGAAGTGGTAAAGTTGAATAAGTTTAAGAAGCCTATGTTTGGGTTGTTTCCTAAGCAATAGACCAAGGTTGCAAAACACACTGTGTTTTACAACGCTAAGCTTTTGGTTGTTCTTAGGCTTGAAAAGGAAACCCAACTGTTTCCATGATTATTTAAAGATCACTCTCGACCTGTTTGAGGGTTGGAAGCATTAGGTACGTTTGAAGTTATATGCAGATAATAAAAATACAGTGATTTTTGTGTGAAAAGTTCTATTTTTTTGTTCTTGCTCGTGTGACAGCTGCAAAATGATTTGAAAGAGGCATTTTGTAGGGTTGATAGCATGTAGTGAAGCCTCTGGAAGTTCTATTTTTGGAACATTAGATAGTTTTCTCATTGCTTTCATCTATTTTGTAAATTCTGTGTTTTCTTTCTTGCTGTTTTGACTGGTAAATCTGGTAAAAATGGAGGTTTAGTCTGTTTCCTCACCGTACCAAGAAGTATGGACTTGTTGGAAACAAGACTAAACTCCATGTGTGTACATACTGTAGTGGTAGGAGTTAGTAGGGAATCAAAAAGCATGGTAAAAATCTTTCCCTAGGCGAGTTGGTTAATACCCAGTTTGGGAAAGACAGTGAAATGTTAGTTCTAACGTGGCAGGGGTGATGAATCTTCTATATTGCAAAGTGTGTAGTGGTTGCAGGAGCCTTCATAAAGGTTATCAAGAAGGAAGAGTTCTTGTCTGATCTTTTGGAGGTTGGGAAAAGCTAACAGACCAAGAAAATGGTCTAGAAAACCCTAGTTTTTGGAGAAATCTGTGTTGTGCCTGTGTACGGACAGAGAGGGTCCAAAATCTTAAAAATCTATTAGAGCTTGGAATTTGAGCCAGGGTGTCAGAAGGGAGTTTGGCCTAACCAGTTGAAGGAAAGGAGTATTAACCTATTTTCTTGGGTGAGGAGACCTAAAAGGGGCTCAAGCCTAGTAGCCCTTCCCAAACCCTAGATTAGGGTTTTGTGTCAGCGATGGAGAAGTAGTGAATGGAGGTTGAACAAGAACCTTTCCTAGATAGTTATGAAGCCATGGAAGCCTATGCACACCCCTGCAAGAAAGTTAGGAGGCATTAGAGGATATCTAGTCTTTAAAAGGATTAAGGGCTAGGGGGAGTGAGAGAGGAAAAGTACCAAGTTTGGCTTGGTAGCAGCAAACTAGAAATGATAGCAGGGTTGGCAGAGGAACCAGGGGTGCCTAAATAGCATAGGACCTATAGGTTGAGTGGTGGAGGAAGTGACACCAAGGGGTTATCAAAGGTGAGACCTGGAGCATTGAGTCAGTGTTTGATTCAATCCAACCCTGTCCCTATCATATACCTTTCAGATCTTTGTACATCCAAGTGAAGGAATCTTTGTACTCCATAAAATTCTTGAACATTGTGGCCTTCAGTATGGGATCCAAGTCATCACCGATGGGAATTGTCTTAGGGTCCTCCTCTCTGAGATTCACCTTCTTCAATGTTAGTTCCTCATACTTGATTAACTTGTTGTGTTCGAACTTATGGTATGGTGTGTCATCCAATTCTGCTACTCCTCCCTATATTCTTCATACTCTGGTGGGAATGACTTACTAGTCATACCTTTTTCCTCTTCTTCTTCTATCTCCTCAACTTGTAGCATGTTGCATTTAGGGTGAAAAACCTCATAATCCTCCATTTTCCAGTGAAATGGGTCATTCAACGAGCTTGTCTCATCTTCTAAGAAACTCTCAAGTTCAAGTATTCCCTCATCATTTGGCTCCATTGCCTTCCTCCCTTTGTCCATGTCTAACTCTCCCCTATCTGATTATGACTTGAAAGATGTCAGTTCTTCACTGACGGCTTGGTTTTTCAAGTTGATGGCGTACTTCCTCCCATCTCTCTCAATCAAGAGTGTATTTCACTTCCAATTATGATTTTCCTTGGTAGCAATAAGCCATCATCTCCCCAAAAATGTTTCATATGCCTTCTTCTCTAGAGGGATGACAAAAAAATTCAATACGAACCGTTGTGTGCCAATGAGTACTTTTTGCGCCCTTAGTGTACTGGGAGGTTTGATGCCATGTTGATCTGTGCCTACAAGGTGAAATGTGGGGGGATAGAGAGTTGGCTTCCCTAGTCACTTCCAAGTTTCCTCTGTTGTATGTTCACTCTAGAGCCTCCATTGACGTTGGTGTTGAATATTTTCCTCCCCATGATCTCCATCTATATGATGGTAGGCTTCCTCCTGACATTCACTATGAGTAGAATGGGGTTTGGGGCCTCTCCTATTGGTTGTGTTGTACTCTCTATTGGGCCCTCGTGATGGTTTATGTTGTCTTTGACAACCTTAGTGAGTGCTAACCTTAATTGGGGCATGTTTGCAGAAGTTCTATTTCTTTGATAGGTACGGTTGTGTTGAGCACCTTTTGTACGATTTTTTTCTTAGATTCCAATTGCAATGGTGTACTAGCCACCTTGGAGGTTTTTTGTTCCTTTTCCATTGCCTCTTCCACTTCTTCCTTGGCCTCTTTGAGTCATTTCTTTTTCATACGAGGGTTTGGATATATTGCTTTCTTCATTTGTGCTCTTGTGATTGCCAAGACCTCCTCGTTGGCTACCTCTGACATATTTATGCCTTTCTGCTTTGAGCAATCGGTATCCTTGTGATCACCCAGTCCACACCACTTACAAAGTCTTCCTCCCGTACCTTGATTGTTTTGGCACTCCCTGGTGAAGTGACCTCATTCATTGCACTTTCAACATTGTATCATGGTTATACCCTTACTATCATACTAGATCTTGCTTCTTGGTGTATTGTTATTGTTTCTTCAATTGTTGTGGTAACCGTAAGGTGATGTATTGTTACTTAGAGGCTTTGGTGGTTGGTCGGTGCGGTTGACTATTCCCCCTATGCGAAGAATACTTGCAAACTTCTCACCTTTAGGTTGTACGGGAACTCCTTGATAGGGTGTCACATAACTTGGCAGATGTCACAGAACAACTTCAGGAAATTCGCCTTGGAATGACCTTTTGTTTTGTACTCAGTACACCATAATTCCTTGGACTCCTTCGAACTCTCCTTGTCAGCCTTTAGCTCCATCATCCTCATCATATCCTATCAAAGAACTTGTACATTATTTGACTCATCTTTGTTTCTCTCCTTTGTAATATCATCATCATCATTTTTCTTCTTCCCTCAAGAGGATTTCTTGTTCCCACTCTTGATGTCCATCGCACAATTGTAGGCTTTCGCGTATAAAAATGGAGGTAACACCTTCATTTATTTCCATAGGGAGGGAAGTATTCCTTCAATGAACCACCATTTCTTTAAGTCGTTTGTTGGCTATGTTTTGAAATTCATCAACAACTCCTTGAGTCTACGATTGTAGGCTCGTACGTTCTCATTCTTTCCTTGCTTCATGTTATATATTTCTGCCACAATTTCATTGTCGACCTTAAGAAGTTTGAACTCCTTATCAAATGCTCTTTCGAGTAATCACCATGAGACTTTATTTGTTGTATCTAGTTTCATGTACCAGTCTATAGTGATGCCTCTTAGCATCGTTGGGAATGCTTGTAGCCACTAATCCACATCATCTTGCCCATTTGCTATCCATATTGTCTTGCACATTTTGCAATGATGTATGGGATCCTCAGAACCATTCCTCATGAACTTCGGCAACTTCTTTCTTTCAGAGGTTGGTGGATTCATCATGCTTCTTCCCCAATACCCTCCTTGTACATTGGACCTAACTAGGCTATTTATCCCCTGACGTTTCAATGCCTCACTTGCACTCTCGGCCATGTATGGAATGACAACACATCCCCTCTCAGCATCCTTTGCACCTTGAGTATCCTAGGTTTCATACCGATGCTCCCTTTACCTTGGGGTCTTTGGCTCAAATGCTCTAATCCTTGGTCCTTCGTCGCCTGATATGGACAACTCTCGAGTGTGGCTTATACTGTTTTCAAGTTCTTTGAAAAGTTCATTTTCATCATTTTTTGTTTTTTCTTTGTCTATTGTCGACGATGTCTTGAAAGTTCCTTCATCACTTTCCTTGTTAAGCTTTTGGTGTAACTTAACAATAGATTGATTTATTTCATTAAGGTCTTCATTCATTTTTGTAATGTCCCTTGCAAAAATCTGGCTTGGTTTATCAATTTTTAGGCCTTGGACATTTCGTCAAACACTTTGCGTAAACTTGTTCTTGACTGATAAGTTTTTTAGTTTTGTTTTCCTCCTTGAAGTGATAATGAAATGCATGAAATTACTCAACAAAATGATGCCAATTGATTTCCAATGCAGCTATGAATGCAAAGAAAGCATTTTGGAGTTTCTATGCAAACATGATGACTGAAAATGCATAACAGAAACAACTACAGCAAGCTTGATATTTCTACAAACAGTTTGTATGCAGAACCAACTCCATGGCATTGATAATTTATGATCCTCAATTGATTCAATCTTCCAATTCCAATGTCTATGACTGATATACAATTACCAAAGTCTCTTGAGCCGATTGCTCCTATATATAACCAATGCAACTAGCCGTTGTATAACTCTAACAAAGCTGATATTTATTGTCAACAAAGTATGGAAAAATGTTGATTACAGTGCAATACAACTTAACATAACAAATAAGAACCTGGACTGGCAGCAAAATGGTCTTCAAGTTAATCGTTCCTCCTCTTATACTAAAAAAGTCCTCTTCTACTTGCAACACTCTCAACCAAAGATGTTCCATGATTTGCAAATTCCCACCTGGGTTATGCTTTGATGATGAATGACATCGACTGCCAAACTGGAAGTTTGTTGAAGGATGATAGCCTAAATCTTTTGGCGGCTTTGTCTTCTTCTGCATTTTTTTGTATCCTCAATCATTGTATTCTCCCATGACTTTATCATGTAGACAGCTCTCGATAAAGGGCCTTGAGTTCCCTGTCTCTTATTCAAATATATAAACTGTCTTATATAGTCTGTCACTTAGAAGCATGAACCAAATAAGTCTCGACATTCTAAACTCTAACTTCAACAGCTGTGATTAATATGTTTATCTCCTTTTCACTCTCCTATCTCTCCTTCTCTTCTTCACATGTTACAATTTCCTTTAATACTCCTCACGTCTCTATGTCCAAGCGACATGACTTTAGGAGGAGGTGATTTAAGGAGGCAAGCTTTTATCTTTAATTCATTTAGACAACCTGGAGCCTTTTATTAATTTATGTACATGGGAGCTATATGTTATGTCCTTTATTATAATCAAATGACCATAATCACCATCTTTATAGTTTGATAATTATGATATTATTTTTAAGTCTCTATTTTATATTACTTCCATATATTTTTCAATATTTATTTTATTATTTAAATTGTTAATATTTATACTTTAATATTATAACATTATTTATTGTAATTATTTATAAATATTTAGGACGTTTTTAATGTTTATATAATATTATAATTATAATTATAATATTAATTATAATGGTGTTTTATATTCTTGTATCTTTAATATTTATTTTATTATCATTTTTATTAATTGTTCTATATATATTATTATAATTATAATTTTAATATTATATTATAATATTATCAATGATAATTATAATTATAATATTATCAATGATAATTATAATTATAATGATATTTTAAATTGCCTTCGTCTATATTTATATCTTTTTTTATATTGATTTAATATTTCAATACCATGTATTTTGGTTACGATTTTGGGGACATGACAGTTTCTTCAACAATTTGTTTTAGTCTTCTCCGTTGGGTTTCATGTTCCTTTAGTCTAAGTGATCATCTTACCCTTGCCTTTGATGTTTCTTGTCTGTTTGGTACTCGACTCTTGTCCTTTTTGGCTTGTATGGGCATTAATTGTTGGTTGTATGATCATTGATTAACGGGAGTACACCTTCGACTAGTGTCACATTCGTCTTCCTCCCGCTTGGTCCTATTGTGACCTTTTCACACATCACCCCATTCAAAATGGAGACACCCTAATTTTTGTCCCATTTGCATCTTTTGGCTTTGGTTTTGGGTGGTTTTGTGGTTGTCTCTCTTTGTTCCTTCTATCTTTCTGGGGATGTACCCATCTTTTGGCCCGATTTGGAATTTTGGTTGAGTTTGGAGCATTTTTTGACAGATTAGGGTTTTTATCCTTTTGGATTGATTTGGGATTAAATTGAGTGAGAAAATTGAAATTTGAGCTTAACACTGCAATCAAGAGGCTTTAGGCAGGTTCCCATCAAAATTTCATTGAATTTTGACAACTTACTATTTTTAGTAAGTACTCAATTTGGGACCTTTTTCTCAGGGCTTTTGAAAAACTGGTTGTTGCATTGGATTCACAACCCTTTGAGATACTTGCAAATTTTGAGTGAAATCAAACAACTTGCTATTTTTAGTAAGTCCCCTATTTGATGCTTTTCTACTAGAGTTCTTGAAAAATTGACTATTGCATTGGATTCAAGACCCTTTAAAGGACTTGCAGGAAAATTTTGAATCAATTCTGAGAACTTACTATTTTTAGCAGTTCTATCTATAGCAGGTCCACTTTTGGGCACATATGATGTCACCAGAACAACTCCAGATCTTCAGTTTCCATAATAGAGTAGTATGCAACGGAAATGATGTCGAACAGAGGTTTACAAAAGTTCATGCAATGAAATTAGGGATTCCTACTTTTATGCCTGAAATCAAGGGAAAAACTCAAGAAAAACTAAAAATCGATGTATCCCATTGCAATCAGAATCCTTTGAGGAATCTACTAGTAAAATTTGAGTGCATTTTACATACTTACTATTTTTAGTAAGCCATTTCTAGAACAGGGCTAAAAGTAGCAGGTGAAAGGCAGGTGTCAATGGGTCAGTCAGGCCATGAGGGCCACATTGAAGCAATATCAAGTCTTGATGAAGTTGAAAATTCATGAAAATCATGAGAACTTCAGAAGTTGCTAAAAATGGAAAGTGAGGATGATCAGGTTGAAAATTGCCTAAGTATCAAAAATGCACTTGTAATGGAGGCATGAAAATTTCTTAAGTCTAACACCCCTCAGGTCAAAGTGCGCCTAGCACAACACCCTTCAAATGCACCCTTGAAAGGAGATCAAATAATTTCTAAGGCATGAAACATCAAACACTCCAAGGGAAAAATGTGTCCAAGCATACAAGAGGCAATATGCGCCATGACAAAGGAGGGTGAGATGTGCCCAAGGGGGTCAAATAGGAGATGAAAAGTTTCAAGGCAAGGAAAATAAGATGACCCCCTCTAAAATGTGCCCATAAGAGATAGATGGCATGCACCTAAGAGATGCCTAAAAAAAATTTCTAAGGCAAGAAAAAAGAAAGAAGCCCCCCTCAAATGCACCCTTAACACAAGATGGTAAATGTAGACTCCAAATGTGCCTAGAAAAGACTCAAATACGCCCTAGGGAGGACTCAAAATATTCTAAGGAATAAGTTGAAATGTGCCTAGCATTGGAGATGGTAAATGCGCCCAAGGTAAAAAGATGGCTGAAAATTTCTAAGGCATGAAACAAGAAGCACTAAGGGTAATATTTGCCCATGAAGCAAGATGGGCTAAATGCGCCCAAACACCAAGATGTAGGAAAAAAATTCTAAGGAAAGAAAAATGAAACACCACCCTCTCAAATGCGCCCTTGAAAATACATAGACTCTAAATGCGCCCAAAGAAGAAGTGGGATGAAAATTTTTATAAGGAACAAATGATGGTAAGACCCCTCAAATGCACCCTAGAATAAATAAGATAACTGAAATTTGTCTAAGGCATGTAATTTGAAGAGACACCCTCTCAAATGTGCCCAAGGATGATGAGTTAAAGTGAGCACTAGAGGTTAAATTCACCCAAGCTTGGTGAAAGATAAGCCCCAAACACATGAGTCCAAATGCGCCCTGAGCACACAAGAGGTTAAACGTGCCCTAAAGAAGACTTCAAGCACGCCTAGATCAAGAACATAGTGAAATGCGCCCAACCTAACGAGGTAATGTGCTCATGATGAAGAATGTTCCCTCGAACGTGGAAGGCTAAATGCGCTTAGATATGATGGAGAACACCAAACACTCGTGAGGGAATATGCGCACAAGCACCATGATGAATAGATTTTATTTTCTAAGGCATGAAATATCAAATTCACAAGAGGAAAATGTGCCCATGAGAAGAGGAAATATTAAATGAGTTAAGTAATTTTCCCCACGTATGTTTGAGACAAAAAAGTGTTAAAAGGAGTTAAAAGGGGAAATTTTGAATAAATCAAATGATTCCTCCATGAACATTTAAAATAAAGAAATGTTAACAAGTAGTTAAAAAGTGGAAATTTTGAATTTTGCATGGGAAATAATCTTTAACAAAGGAAAATTTCATGACAATTGGGACTCATCTAGGTGACAACTCACCCATCACCTCTCCAAAGTTAGAAATTTCCAGGTAGTGGAGGGAGAAATTTAATTAACTTGCTAAAATAAACTCTCACACAATTATTTAAGCCATGAAGTTTTTATTTCTTCTCACCATTTGCAAGTGCGAATTTGTGGCTCTAAGAGTGAGAAGAAAAGGCATTGAGGTGAAGCTTCTGAAGTGAGAAAGTCAAATCAGCAAGCTTGGGTGAAATTTTTCTAAGTGCCAGAAGAAAAATTGTTGAGGTTTGGAGTTAGAATTTTAATGTTGAAGATCCTCATTTTCAAAGTTTGCTCCACATTTTAGCTATCCCGAGGTGATTTATTTTCTAAGTTTAAATTTTAATGCCTATCTTTTATTTTGCAGGATGGTTGAAGCAGGAAAAGTCAACAAGATTGCAGGAAAGGCTACCAATGCTGAGTCAAGCAAAGCCAACATATCCAGGCAGGCGGTGATAAAAAAGTTGAGCAAGACATTTCTTCCTGAATCCAAGTTTACATCAAAATTGGGAGAGTTGATTGATACAAATCTTGTTTCATACAACCTTAGAGCACTTAGAGGTCAAATGTATGGGCTAGGTATTCATCCTCCATCAATCATGGCACATCAAATAATGAAGAGTGGGTTTTATGCAGCTATTGGTTTTCGACCAGTGTCCAAAATTGATCATGGAATGTGCCAACTGCTACAAGCCAAAGCGAAGGACCATTGTTTCCCCTAATGGAAAATTATTTTCCAATCTCACACCCAAAGCCATCAAAGAAGCATTTGGAATTCCTACTTTTGATTGGATGGTATAAAAAACAAGGGAGAGGGCTGAAAGAATTCACGCTTCTTCTTTTGAGAGATGTGCTAGAATGATAAATTTTGTGTGGATGTAGAAGTCCAGGCCTCCTCACACCACACTCCCCAAGTAGATAATCTCAAATGATGTGAAATAGGATTATTGTGATTTGATAATGACTCTCAGCTGAGTGATTGGAAGCCCTCAATCATACATCTTCGAGCCATGGATGTTTTACTACATCAGGATTGTGTTGGAAGGGAAAGACTATGTAGATTGTGCAAGAATGATAAGTGACATTTTGGATGAGCAGTTCAGGAATTTGAGGAGAACTAAGACATTCTACATGAGCTCATATGTGATATATATGCTGGCTTGAATGACTAAGTATAGGGGAATAAATTATAAGGAGCTAATTGGGTGTGGTCCTGAAAAGTTCAAAATTTATGAGGCTTGCCCACAATTGCACTTGAGCAACACCTCCAACTACAAAAGATTGAACAATGCCTTCACCATGCACATAGCCAGGACTCTTCAGTGGAGGACTCAACAGAGGATATCTAAAGAGGCTCGAGATTTGATTGAAGAATATGGATATTGGTTTATCCAATTTCCAAAGTTCACTTATATCAAGCTGCAGGGGTTCACGTCATATCCATATAGATTACCAAGATACCCCACAGATAGAATGGTAATTCTATAAGTATCTAGGCAGCTCATTGCCTATGATAGAATTTAGAAAAAGAAGAGGAAAGGAGGGTTGTACTTCTCGATCACCATGGGGAATTCAAATGAGGTTTGTCCATGCTTGCAGGTAGCCAAAGAAGTTAAAGATGAGCTGCAGTTTTTCCACCTTTCATACCACACTAGCAGGCAGGCTTTTGATCCTTACAACAATATTAGAATGGTGCAGAGTGTGGAGTATAGGCACAAGGCACATATTGAGGACTTTTGGGCTAATGCGGTGGATGATGCTAAAGTTAGAAGAATTTTTACCAGAATACCCTTGAAGATGATTAGAGAATGTGAGATTATTCCAGTTCTAGATCAAGTAGATGAGGATGTGAATGTTATGCAACCAAATTTTGAATCAGTAAGAAACACAACGGTCCCACTACCTGATTGGTTAGAACCGGAGATTACGGACTTAGACACATTATGCATACCAATTTTGACGTTCACAAGAAATTGGGTGGAAAGGCACGTGAGTAGAATTAAAATCATATCAATCCCCCTCACTTACAATTTGATGGGTGACCAGAGGCCTCCAATAGCTAGGAAAGGAAAACAGGTCACCCAAGCTTTAGAACCACAGAGAGAAGTGCAAGTCCAGTCAGTACCTTAGAGGGTAGAGGAAGCATCACCCATGCCATCGTAGACTTGCTCTTCAAGTGTGCAGGAGGTGTCATTGTTTGGGAGCCAGAGAAATAGATCGAACGAGGAGCAAGAGTTTCAAGACATAAACCATCCACCTCTTAGAGAGCTAGATAGTCTGAGTTTCAATGCTCCTAGGAGATGAAATCAATAGGAAGAAGAAGACGAGATGACAATAGACACCTTCTTCTATCATATGATTGAGACAGCATTAGAAGATGAGAATGCTATAGGGTTGGAGTCTTGAGGTTCAAGAGAAAATGTTTAGTAGATGGAGACTAATGAGCCTCAACAAAAAATTGTTAGAGAAGAAGTACGTGAAGAGGAAGCAAGAGAGGAACAATCACTTATTGTTTGTGACCCGTAGTAGGTAGTGCCAGATTGGCTTAGGGAAAGAATGAATCCTGAGGAGGAGAATGACCTAACAATCGAGATGGAAGAATTCCTAAGAAGAATCAGCAAGCCACCAGAAAAGAAGAGAGCCAAGAAGTTCTCAAAGATATCTACAGATAAGTCTGGTTCTTGTACACTTCATGTGTTTGTCCACAAGGAAGAGTGTGACCGAGATGAGATTGTACCTAAAAATTATGTGGTCACTACTATGGAGTTAGGCCACCCTATAGGAGCTTAGATAATTAAGGAGTGTGATAGCTCCTATCAAACTAAAAAGGATAGGTTGCTCTGGATGGACGTAAAGTATAAGAGATTGAAGAAAGAGGATAAGACGTTGATTCGATATGTGCAACACTTGGCCCGTCCGTCTGGATAGGAGAATTTGACAGTTGATCTTCCAACTGAGCTTCTGAGGGAATCAATCAGTGGCCTAGAAGATTTGAAGAAGATGGCTCACGAGGCGGATAAGTGGGTGGGCAATATTCGCGTGGAGGCAGAAAAGTTCATTGATGATCTAGCCTATTCTTTTTAGCAAGCTTCTAGTATTCTTACACGCATGGATAATGTTGATCAAGCTTGGAGAAAAACCCACATTTATCAGGATATGACTATTCCTCGCTTGTCAACCTTGATGCATATGCCAGTGCAAATTATGATTAGAGGAGGAGTGATTCAGGAGGGTGACAGATATGATTTCCCCAGTTGTAATTCTTCAGCATTCACAGGTCGAGGCTTCTTCGATGTAGCATAGGTAGAAGCAGCTAGAGTTAGAAATGCCATGGGAAATATACAGGAAGGAGTCTTAAACACACTTGAAGCTTTGTTTGGAAAAATACTGACTCTAAAGGAGGTGACTACGGATGGCCTGAAGAACAGATTGGAGCCTTTCTTTTCAAATGTAAGGTCATTTATCAAAGTGGATTTTGAAAATATTTTGACCTTATCCAACATCATTTAGAACACTTAAGATGCCTTAGTTTCTTGGGGAAAATCATGTACTCGACAAGGGAAAGTGGTCACGGTGCTTGAATTTCAGCTCAACCATATTCCACCTATCTCAATTCAAGAGGTTGAGGCAGTGTTGGCCAAATTCATTGAGTTTGTTGTCAAGGAGAAAGACAATGGGAATGTGTTTTTGGATGAGGATCTTCTAGAAGATAGTGGGCATTAGATTCCCACAGTGGTCAAAAGGAGAGAGTGGGAACTATGTGCTCATTTATTACCCCCACTCCACTTTCTAGTAGTTTTTAGGGAAAATCTTGACTAGGGCTTATGTGGCTCAATCTGAGCCATTCATTGTAATTGAATATGAGTTTTTTGTTGGACAGGTCCAACTATAAAAGGGGAATCCCCTCATATGTGCATATAGATAGGAATTGATAGCATAGAAGGAAGAGAGAGAGAGGCATAGCATAGCATAGATTGATAGGAAGAGGAAGGAAAGTTTTCAATTGAATACTCTGTAAGAGATTGTTGTGAACACTACCATAATAAAAAGAGTTGTCATTGCTTGTGATTTCATCTTTTGTTGTGGGTAGCTAGCAATATTTCTTCATCCTTCTAATTCACGTAGAATCTTAAAATACAACTTGGATAGAGTAAAATAGATTTTATTTCATGCAAGTAGATAGTTGTGGAATGAGGTGGTTGATTTGAGCAATATTTTCTAATCCATACCACTAGCAGGCTCACTAATGGTGGGTTCACCTTGTGTGGTCACCTAGAATAGTTTGAACTTAACTTCAATTATGATTTACATGTTGGTATGCGTCATTGTGATGGTGTCTTTTTGTTGAATTGTAATTTGAATATCTCTAGTTCCCCCTTTGAAGATTGCAATAGTTTTGTGGAAGTTGTATGAGGTGAGGCAAAGCAAAGCTTGGTTGAAGTTTGTGAGAGTTGATCACCGAACCCCGTGCCTATAGTAGATTATAGCATGTTTAATCCCTGCAGCCATTCAAATTCAGTACTTTCTAGTTAGTTTAGGAAACTCGAGCTTCATTGACAAATCCTCCAATTCTCAAAAATCCCTTTCTCTTTAAGTGAAAAATTGTGTAAGTCCCCTTGAAATACCAGCAAATCACATCAAGCCAACTAAATCTATGTCCATTGCATAAAGGAATCTTGGAGTTGAATGCATGATCTTTCGCAATCTTAGCATGCAGGAGATTTTGATCAAGAGAGGATAGAGTGACCATTGGAAACTTTATTCTATATTGGTGCAGTCATAAAACACCTATCAATAGGTCCTTTCCTCATACCATTGTATTTTTTGTCTTCGGCATTCTTGGTCACTCTTCCCCTGAAGATCTTGCAATATGATGTAATGGCATGCCAACAACCTTGGCAATCGGTTGAGGAGATGGTTGACCTCTGGGTTGACGTGCAGTCTGTCCCAAATAACCAACTAAGGGATCTCTCATGTGAGAGCCTCCCTCTGAATGTGATCCCTCAATGATATATCCCATAGATTGACAAAATCATGTGTCAAGTCATCTTCTCTTTCCTTGTTTTCTTGTATTGGTTCTATGGTCGATCGACCCATCACAACGCTATTCTACCATCGGGTGATTTTCCCAAGTTCACTTAGGCAACGATGCCAAATGTTTACTCACTAGGATACCTTCAATGTACTATGAGAGTAAACAGAAAGTCATAGAATATATAACAAGTAAAAAATATTCATGGATGCATATTGCACAGAATAACGTACTTCATTTATTGATTCACTGTAACCAAGTATAATTACTCGTACTAGAATATAACATCAGAATGTAATAGCATGTAGCACAATTTCATAATTACTAACATAATGTCTCTTGACTATACTGACTCAAGTACATATAGCCGGTGGTGGTGGTTGATAGACCAACCATCACAACGCTTCATTGCAACTAATCACTAGTTGGGGAATTAATCTTCTTAAAACATGTACAAAAGTATATGAAATATTTATGAACTAACTATAGTCTTATTTACTCACAAAATCTAGTTGACTAATTATGCTTTTGGATGACTACATCACTCACCAAATGTTTACTCACTGGGATACCTTCCACGTACTATGAGAGTAAACAAAAATTCATAAAACATATAACAAGTACAAAATATTCATGGACGCATGTTTAAAATAAAGAGGGTAAAAACTTTATTGAATCAGGAAAACAATACAAAGCCAAAAATTGCAAACCACCTACCAGGGGCCAGAAGCTAAACCATCAAGAAACACCCAGAACACATCTCATATCCTCCACAACCAAGTCCTCAGGCTCCCTAGAAAGACCATCTGAAAGACAACTCCAATCATCCACTTTCCAATTTACCTTCTACTTAGAATCCCATTTAGCCAAACCATCAACCACCCTATTCCACTCCCTAGGGATATGGTAGAAGATGATAGAGTCCAAGGACTCCCCTAGGGAGATGATATATCTAACCACTCCAGCCTACTGCAAGTTAACATCCTCCAATTTGCACTTGTCCAAAAAATCAACCACAATCTAAGAATCTGACTCACAAATTATCCTTCTCCAACCAAGGGCACAAGTCCTTTTCAAAGCCAAGAGAATAGCCAAGGCCTCCATGAAATTGTTAGAGTGCAGGCCACGATACTCGGAGAAGAAGAACACAACAACTCTAGAGCAGTCCCTACTAGCACCCCCAACCCCTGTATGGCCAAGATTACCTCTAGAGGACCCATCTGTATTTATCGTCAACACCTCCAAAGGAGGAGACATTCAGTGGCCATATCTTTGAACCTTCTCTCTAACACTTTGCCCAAGGCTAGGCCTCATCCCATGCTTGGCACAACCAGAAAGCCCCAAACTTTGAACAATTCTCATATCTTCAGGGTCCACAGGGGCCGAAAGATCACACCTAGTCATCAAAGTCTCATGTAGAACTCCCAATATCCTCACCCAAACCTGCATAATCTAAAGCTTCTTATCCAAAAATATCTTGTGATTCCACTCAAGCCAAATTTTCCAAATGATGAAATTGGCAGCAATAAACCAAGCAGTATGAAGAAAGGAATTCTTAGTAGTATAACTCCCCAACCTACTACAAAATTCCTCTAGAGAAGTAGCATGCCAACACGGTTGATTCCAGAGATCCCACTAGAAGTCCTAGAGTGTCCTAACAAAAAAGCATTGGAAGAAAATATGGGAAGTATTCTCATCGCTATTAGAGCATAGAACGCACATAGAGGGGACTTGAAAGCCCTGCTTCCAAGGATTCTCCCAAGTTAGACATCTATTATAATTCACCAACTAGGAAAAAGAGTTACATTTGGGCCAAGAGAATTTGTTCCAAATCTGCTTTCACAAGGGGACCCCTGTGCAGCCAAATATCTATTCATCAAGAGTTTGATACCTAGAGGTGATGGTGAATTTTCCTTTCTGGTCTCCACCCCAAGCCAGAACATCCCTCTCCAATAGGGAGCTACAAACCCTATCGGACAAGATGCAAGCAAGATCCTTACGACCCTTCATCATACCTCCAAGCGACCATTCATGTGGGTCCTTCCACCTGTACACCAAAACTCCATCTAGAACCTGAGGGGATTTGAAATCTACCACATGAGTCAAACCTAAATCCAAGAAATGTCTACACAAATCCTGCAAATGAGGATGACTGGACATAATAGGAGGATGACCATCCCAAGAATCAAACCAGAAGAGAGCCTTCAAACCCCTATTGCAAATCCAAAACAAACCTTTCTTAATCAACTTGGCTCCCCTCTTGGGGGAACTCCAAACAATAGATCCCTTACCATTAAGACTATATATAGGAACATCCTCTCCATCCACAGCCCCAATATATTTTGAGGTGAGGATCTTAGCCCAAGTTTGTTGATGCTAAGAACACCATCTCCAATAAAGCTTAGCTGCCAAAGACTACCCATTCAAATCAGCCCGACGCAACCCAAGACCACCCTCCTGTTTCGAGCAACAAACCACATCCCACTTGACCAGACTCCACTTTGTTGAAAGAAGATTTCAAAACCAAATGAACTACCGATAAAGGGCCTCAAAGTCTTTCACAAAGCTGGTAGGAGCCGATAAGACAAAGCACCTATACAAAGGGAGATCCTGAACCATAGACTTCAAAAGAGTCACTCTCCCCATAGTAGAGAGCCATATGTACATCCAAAGATTGACCTTCTTTCAAAAATTATCAATAACATCCTACCAGAGTGCTCGAGGTAAGGAGTGAAAAACCAATGGAATGCCAAGATACACAAATAGGAGCAAGCCAACTTGGAACCTAAGAATACTAGCAATCCTATGTTGAATAAGACTAGGACTGTTAAAGAAATAGATAAAAGACTTTCCTTCATTAATGCTTTGACCCAAAGCAACCAAATAACAATATAGGCCCCTCCTTATATTGACCGCTAACCATGCTGGCAATGCCCATAAGTGTTGTGTCATCCACAAACTGGAGATGGGACTAGGGAGGAAGATTATTGCCCCACTGCCAACCTTGAATCAAGCCAAGCTCCACTCAAGATTTCAAGAACCTCCCAAGCCCTTCCGTATGGAGATATAGGATCTGCATGTCGAAGGCCCTTGGAAGCCTCAAAAATCTCAGAGGGCTCACCATTAACAAGCACAAAGAAGGAAGTAGTCGTGACACAACTCAATACCCAATCAATCCAAGCATTTCCAAATCCAAAAGCTCTCAAAATCTTGGTTAGAAAATTCCATTTGACACAATCATAATCCTTGGCCATATCAAGCTTAATGAACATAGCCTTCTCCTTGGAGGATTCCAAAGAGTGCACTATCTCTACAATAATAACCACACCATCTAGAATCTGCCTACTAGCCACAAACCCACCCTATTCCTTAGAGATCAACCTGTGTAACCATGGCTTCAAGCGCTCAACAATCAACTTGGTGATGATTTTGTATACCACATTACAAAGGGAAATAGGCCTAAAGAGATCTAAAGAATCATCTCCCTCACGCTTAGGGATGAGAGCCTAGAATGTTGCATTAAAATATCTTAGAAGTTACTTATTCTTTTGAGATTCCTGGACAACTTCAAGAAGGTCAAGCTTCATAACCTCCCAAAACTCCTAAAAGAACTCAACTGAGAACCCATCAAGACTAGGAGCTTTACCTTTCCTCATTTGAAACACAATATTTTCCAATTCCATCAAAGAAATCAACTTGAGAAAAGACCCATTTATTTCCTTAGTCACCAAGGGAGGAATGCAAGCCAAGATTGCATCTTCATCCTCACTAGCAGGAGTAGAATCATCATGAAAAAGAGTAGAGAAGAACTGAATAGACTCTTTAGAAATTTCAGGAGAGGTGATGCAGAGTAGGGGTAGAAGTTACATGATTGATACCATATTTCACAATAATGGGCTCATTCATCTATCAAATTTCAAAGGCAACCATGTTAGGGTAGACTTCTTCAACAAGGGTAGGCATTTGATTTTTAAGGCAACTAACCATTCAAGAATAACCATAACCCACATTCACCCACAAGGACCCTCTAGTCTCCCACCTATCAAACTCACTCAGTTAACTACTCACAAGAACCCTCACACATCAACCAATGATGTTTCTTTCACAAATTGCCCCTTTACCCTAGTAGCCTTTCAATATGGATTTTTTAGGCATAATTCCCAGACCAGACTTGATACCCTAAATGTAAAAACATATTTAGATACCCTTTTGGGCCTTCTTAGACATATCAAAAATTCAAGTATGATTGTTTTGGAATGAAATGGATAAAAACTAGTTATCCCAGTTTGTAATTAGGCCTAATGGCTTGAACAACTTGGTAGAAACAGGGTATTTGAGTTCCAGGCTCTATGTATTCCCTCCAATTCTTTTAAGATGTCATATAGAGCCCCAAACATGGGATTAAATCAACTAAATATCTCTCCAAATGCACATAACACAATTCAATACTTCTAGGGTTATTCGGCCTATTACATGAGGATAACAAACCCTCAAGCCTCTACCACGCATGGACACCATCTTCACTAATCCTATAAATTTTGGAAATCAAAGAAAATCCTACTACAATCTATTCCACTTATTTTGAAGACTTTTCACTGGTGGAATGGAGTTCTATATATTTTACAAACCCACTGGTTACCCTACTTAGGGTTTAGACCAGTTTTGAGAAAAATCAATGTAACTTGCTCAAAACACAATGGATCTACATGAAACCAATGCCAAAAGAAAGTGGATTCAGTGAAAAATAAATTACAAGTGGTTTCACATCATCCCTAGATTGTACAAATCCATACAACTCAATGGAGCAATAAAGAAACATTGAAATTTGCAGAAAATAGAGTTTTATTATTGCTTTTACTTCAGGACTTCATCAACCACCCTCCTCCTCAACCATACAAATATTTTAAAAGAATTCACAATCATATTCCAACTACCTCTAACCACTTTTCAAATTAGAGACTTAACAAAACAACATTATACCTTGTTATGACAAATTTTCAAAAGTTGCATGTAGCAACATTTGGACAACTATGATAACTTTGCATTTACACACTACCTTAACACCTAATGACTCTTGACTCAAACACATCTAAAATGGTCTCATAAGACCTTATTACATGCCAAGAACTCAACCAACAAAAAACATCAACTTTTGACCCCCTTTGGAGGCTTGAAATCCTATGGTGCCCCTACACCATGAGGAAAGAAGAGGGTCCCCATTTGGGGATTTAAGAGAATTTATAATGTTCCCTTGCCTTTTTTCTTTAACCGAATTGTGAAAAAATGAAGTCTTCCTACCCCCTCCTATAGCCAATCAATTCAAGACTTTTACTTCCAAAAAATTTCCTCACACAACTCCCATTCCTCCACATCCTTTATAGTTGCAGCCTCTAACCAATTTAGCTCCTCAATAAGCCCCTAGTCCTAGATCTGTTGAGTGATGGAGTCCAAGTGCTCTTGGGTAGCCCTTTTAGCATGGAAAATATTTTTGAAATGGTGTTTGTTCCAACATTTCAACATATATTTAACATATTGAAGCCTCTTAGCAAAGGAGTACATAACAATACCAAATGCTGACTTACCATCCCTCCACCACCCAGGGATTAGGTCATGGAGAGATGCATCCCAAAGCCACATAAGTTGGAACTTAAAAGACTGTCTTTTAGAAGAGCTAGAAAAATAGGTAGAGAGTTTGATTGGCTAATGATCTAAGCCTCGCCAATCTAAAATCTCAAAACTAGTCATCCATCTGTCGCCAACCAAAAAATTGGACACCAGGAACTTGTTTAACCTTTTAGAAATGGCAGCAACCCCAATCATCCTATTATTCCAAGTAAACACCCTATTCAAAGTTTTGATATCCACCAGATTCATAGAGGCCACATTGTCCTTCATGAGGTCCAAGGAGGGATCCAAATAGAAAGACCCACCCCTTTTCTCATCTAGAGACAAGATCACATTAAAATCACATGCAATAATCCAAGGGAGAAAGGGATTTAAGGAACACAAGAATCTAATTTGAGACCACAAGTGAATCTTGCCAAGAAGATCCGTAGGAGCATAAACATTAGAAAGAAGAATTCTCTCACCTGACTCCAAAATGGAAGCAACAAGGGAAATAGAGCATTTGTCAGAGAGCCACCATAGGGGAATAACTCTCCACGGGTCCCATAAGTAGGCAAGACTTCCTGAGTTGCCCAACACCCCAACACATTGACAAAGACCTCTACCTTAGATCTTAGGAACCAAATTCAACATACTATCAACAGACAACTTAGTCTCTTGGAGGAAAACCAAATTAGGAGAGTGCACACGAATCAACTCACGAATATCCTTTTGTTGAGGGATGTTATTCATACCCCTTACATTCCAAGATAGCACAATCATCTTTGGGGTTGGGATAAGTGAGAATCAATAGTCCTCATCGAGCCAAACTCAACCAATGTATCCCCAATCAATTGGACCTTTTCTTGATCCTTCTTCCTTCTTACTTTGAAAGGCTTCTCCGGAGTCCCCTTTTTGAGGCATTTTTGTTGAAGACCCAAAGCAAGAGAAAAGGTCCTACCTTTACTAGACTCCTCAAAAACCTTCTCACTGATGATCCCAGAACTAGGAAGAACATATACCATATTTGTGTCTGACGATATACCAATTCCCCCACAACCAGAAACTAAGGTGGGTAGTTCAACATCCATCTGGTCCATTTCAGCCCTTGCTAGGGTCACACTAGCAATAACATTTGGATGATCCACCAGGAACTTCTCAGCAATAGAACTATCTAAAATTTTCATGTCAAAGGGGGCCCCTTCTTCTTGAACCAAACCCCCTAACATTTCAAACTTATTGAGAGATTCATCTTCCTACCTATCCTTGATGGTCCTCTTCTAGCCTCTATTCCTATTGTGAGGTTTAATAGGCACAAAACCATCCTTATCTGCCTCCCCCTCCTACATAGGGGACTTACCTTTATCCATCTTTGAGTTAGACTGATGAGGAGCATTAGCTGAGCTAGCAAGATTAGAAGCTTTGGGACACATTCATTGTAGGTGGCCATACTCATGGCATAAATGACATTGAAAAGGTAATGCCTCGTAATCCAATTACTAGATCCAAGAAGTTTCCCCAATGCTCATTGCCACCGAATTCATAAATGGGTTGTTCGAGTAAATTTCAATGCAAAAACGTGCACAAGAAAGAACTCTTTTATTCAAATTTTGTGGAGAGGGCCCACTAGGCTTACCATGTAAGAGAGCAATCGTTTGCAAAATATTGCTTTGCCAACACTCCAGAGGAAAATGAGTGAGATGTACCCAAACTAGAATGTGGGAAGGGAGATCCTTAGCAGATTTGAATCCCATGTGCCATGGATTAAAGAATAAACTGGCCTGATTATAAAAATACGGTCCACCTTCAAAAGCCCGATTTCTATCAGCAATACATGAAAAATCCAACATGAAGAAATTGTTGGCAACCAACAAAATATCGAAATCACCTTCAAGGTTCCAAGTTTTGTAAATCCAAGATCAAGAAAGGGAAGTGATGCTCACATCCCCATGAACCTTCAAATCAAAACATTATTGTTGTAGTACTTGACATCCTCCGCTACAGAGGCATGTTGTATCACAAGCACCGACCTTTCCTTCGATCTCTCTGAACACCCATTAATTTTTTGTAAATGGAAACCATTGTTCCTCATGAAGCCCTCACCTGGGTTACCCATATTCATGAAATTTTGACTCCCTCCAAGAAAGGAAGAACCAAGATCAACCTTTCCAATTGATGCATGCATCTCCATGAGGACAACCAAACTATTCTAAAGAAACAACCACCGGAGGCAACCAAAAACTAATCACCAACATAATAGCAAAGAAAGGAAACAAACAAATAAAAAAAAGAACCCCCCCCCGAAAGCAATAACAACCTCCCCCCTGCTCCCTCCCCCTCCCCCCAATAGTAAATAGCCTCATAATGGGCAGATCCGCCCGCATGCAAGCGAAGAGACACATTAATGGATGCATGTTGCACAAAATAATGGTACTTCATTTATTGATTCACTGTAACCACACTATTGTAATTGACTCCAATTTTCGACGAAGGTTTGTTGAAATTTTGACATACTATTTTTGAAATACCATCAAAACACTCAAATATTTTTTTTCACAAGTTTTTAGTCACATTCCCGATGAACTTTAAAACATCAAATCTATGACCCACTTTAGTCAGGCGCCACCATGATAAAGTGAACTTTTGTTCGTCAAAATCTTGACGAAACATTTGTCACTTCAGTGACACAACATAACTAGAAAACCATTGGCATGCCCCTCCCAAACTGTCAGAACAACACTGGAGGTTCGTCGAACTTTCGATGAAAGTAACCGATGAACCACCAAGAATATATGACGCATTTTCTATGCTCGCGACGAAAGTTTCGTTGGATGTTTTTGGTTGTTTGTCGATTGCGTTTGTCAAAGGTTTGATGAAAGAATGCAATTTTTTTTTTTTTTTAAAGAATTTTTTCAAAATTTTCTTGCGTGCTTCATTGTGCACTATTTATGGAATTAACACTAATATTATTGTTGTTGTTAGCACAATTTGTACCATTTTGTTGTTTCTTGAGTTAGAATTGTGTTCTTCAGCCATCATTCTTTGTTCACAACCATTGTGTCTAAGTGTGATTATGATTGTTATCATTGTGAGCTAACTGGTGTTGGGTTTATATACATAGCAATGTCATTTTTTTATTCTTGTGATGTAAATCTAGGATTGGTGTATTACAACTCTAAGGGTTAAATTTCATTCTAGACCTTTCAAGGATCCTTTTTCCATCTTCAATGTCCAAATAAGACTCATTTGAGATTCTATTGTTCCTAATGGGAATTGTGCACTATTTAGGATCACCTATTTTTCCAAGGAGTGATTCTACAATAGCCTAAGCAATCCCAAAATAGCCTAGGTAATTTTGCAATAGTAATAGGAGCAGTTTTATTCCATATGGGTGATTCTACAATGGTGTATGGTTGTCTATGCTTTTCAAGAAAAATTCCTAAAGGTGAATTGAACCTTAGGGTTTACTCTCCCTTCATGTCTTACTAGTTTGATGTGTTTTCATGTTCTTTTATTCTTCATAATATTTAAGGTATTCCTATGCTCCTAAATGAGTTATGTCAATCCCTCGCGAGACCTAGGAGAGTCATATTATCTTCCTTGCAACCAACTACTTGTGGTATGTTCAAGAGAATGTTTTTATGTTTTTATCTACACTTTTAGGCTTGGATGAGTGAGGGATGAGCTTAATCTTGTGATTTAGTCCTCATTATTTCCCTTCACTTGTGTCAAGGATGAAAATTGTGCACTTTATCATCAATTGAGAGGTGACTCTATCTCTTTTATCTTTCGTGGTGTTGGTGTTATCCCAAATTGGTCATGTAAGTCTTCCACTAATGTAATTCTAAATTTTTGCTTGTGATGTTGTGAGTCATGCATTACATAATGTTTCCTAGTGCATTGGTTGCAATTTTGTTATGTTTGGCAATATCATACCAAGTGAACATACGTTGTAGCATGTAATGTTGCAAATGTAATGCAAAAGAAAAATTATCTTGTCCATTTTCCATTAATGCCTTGATGTAACAGTTGGGGTATCACAGCGCAACAACATCTGTGCCTAAATCTATAGAAAAATCACATGTCAAATTTTCAACCTCAAACCAACAAATGGATTGGTCTTTCAACCAACTAATATTATTGTTATTTTTAGCACAATTTGTACCATTTTTTTGTTTCTTGAGTTAGAATTGTGTTCTTCATCCATCATTCTATGTTCACAACCATTGTGTCTTAGTGTGATTATTATTGTTATCATTGTGAGCTAACTGGTGTTGGGTTTATATACATATCATTGTCATTTTTTTATTGTTGTGATGTAAATCTAGGATTGGTGTATTACAGCTCTAAGGGTTAAATGTCATTCTAGACCTTTCAAGGATCCTTTTGCCATCTTCAATGTCCAAATATGACTCATTTGAGATTCTATTGTTCCTATTGGGCATTGTGCACTATTTAGGATCACCTATTGCTCCTAGTGTAAACATGCATGTAAACTTATAATAAGAAACATGTTCAAAAACTTGCTCCATGTTAATAACACTTGTTGATACGAACTTCTAAAAAAACAAAGCATAAATTGAACTACAGAAGCACTACTAAGAATCATGTCTTGGAATAAGAGCAAGAAGCTAATATTAGATTTAAGGTATTGGAGAAAGTAACCAAGCAAAGAAAAAAGAAGAAAATAAAAATATTAAATTAGCAATAGAGGTAAAGCAACTAACCTCAAGCATAGGCAAATATGGAAATCCCTTCAAAGTTGATATTTTATTTTTGCTTGCTTCCAAAACCTTTGATGACAAAAACAAATTATGATTCAAGCAAAAACAATAATCTCCATGTAAAACTAAAACCTTGCTTTAAATTGGTGACAATTTTAGATCACACACCTGAAGTCTAGGTTGTTTTGTCATTGCAAGTGACTTCAACTTGTTTTGTGCAACTAAAAGAAACTAATAAATCAAATCAAGAAATAATATGGATTGTGGCATTTTATACAAAAATGGAAACTTTTAGAAAGGTTACAATTATGAAATCGAGAAATTGTATTTAAATGAAACAAAATAATTTGTCATGCATGTACGATAGGAAAATACCATAAAAATGTAAATACCTCTAAATTTGGAAGTTTTGGAAGCACAGTGAGTGAGGTGATCTAATTTCTTGCTAAATACAATTGTTGCTACAAATAAATATACAAAACAAGTTAAATTTCAATTTAAATTTTAAGAAGAAAAAAAATTTCATGGCAGAAGAATCTTAGTAGGCTAAAGCAATGTAGGGGTATTGTAGGGCTGACAAACCTGGAGACCTCTGCAATTTCCAAGAGGCTCAAATCTAGGTCCTTTAAATTCATTAAAGCTCAAATCCAAAACCTAGGAATGAAGAGAATATAGAAGAATAAGAATGCCACTATAACAGAATATCTGCAGGCATGGCTATGTCATACTAGTCCCAACAATAAGAGTCATCAGAACTTTGCATGCCATTATATGACTAATGTCAAGCTAATTTCATAGTGCATTACAATGCCTTTGTAGAACCATGCCTCTCAAATGCTAAATAATTATTTGTTTATGGCAGTGATCTATCAATAGAAAGGAATAGTCTAATCCCATTGTAAAGATTCTACATTGAAAGCCTATTTAAGAAGTGGTGCCTGGTTGCATGGATAATGGTAATATGATAAAATAGTGAAAAAAGGAATTGTTAGTGGTTGCAAACTATTGTATTCATGTTGACAAAGATGTTTCAAAGTTTAGGATAAGGTATAGAAGGAAGTGTATGTTGTTTTTAATGATTTAGGTATGGTGAATCTAATATGCATGAATGATGACTTGACTGCAAAAAGGACAGTAAGTTGGAATGGACAGAGTTGTGAAGTAGATGATTGATTGTTTCTTTCGAAACATGATGAACCTATTGTCTTGAAGGTCTAATAATTGGTTATAGTGAGAAGGTATACATGGTTTTTAATGTGCCTTGGTAATTTGGTATAGGTGTTTAATTGTTTTTCCTCGAAGGGATACAATTGTAATGCAAAATGATATGACGTAAAGTAAAGGATGTGAATGGTTCTCTAATTAGGTTTTGATGTTATAAAGTAGAGGATGTGAATGGTTCTCTAATCAGGTTTTTTATGCAATGACATACAAAAGGAATAGTGTTGAGAGAACAAATGAAAGAAAATAGATCATAGAGAAAGAGTCATAGAGCATGAAGTTTTTTCTAGAAAGACTTGTGCAATGAAATTTTTGTGGACAGACTTGGAGGCATGAAGCATATGAGGACATGAGTCTTAGGTTTTACATGCTAAATTTCAAGACATGGAAAGTGATCATAGATATGAATTTGTAGATAATCCAAAAGACTATCCTGTGCCCTTAGAAAAGGTAGACTGTGGTTTATCCTCCATAGGTCTTTATGAAATACATTTACCCTTAGTAATGTATTAATGACTATTATCCTTTTTTTCAAGACAAAGATTAATGACTAAGATTGAAGCATTATGACAGTGTGCTAGTTATGGTTGTGGCTTAACAAGGGTATATTTTGGTAAGGAAAATAGTAAGTTGAATGAATGTAAGTAAAGAAAATTTTGCATACCTGCAGATGGTACAAAATTTCATGGTAAAGTGGAAGCCTCCCATCAACAACAAAATCCAAATATCTATGTATCTATCTCAATCGAGCCTCTAAACCCTTCAGAGCTGTCAATTTTTCCACTAACTTATTATGCACAAAAGTCAAATTTAAGAGTTATGTCACCACTAAAAACAAAAGAAACAGAGCTTTGAAACCAAATCCACACACAACACAATGTGGTATTCATACAAAGCCATACAAACAAACTAAACTCAAAACATTGGAATGGAAACAACTTCAAATTATGAGTAGAGCATGGATTCAATTTACTCAACTGGAGGTGCATTTCACAATAATGGGTTATTCATCTAAAACATTTGTACGAGGTTCAAATAGTAAAGAGATTGATGAAAGATAGAGGAATTAAAAAGATACTTGGATGTAGTTGGATTGAAGGCCATAAACTAGAACATGTTTTTTGCATAGGAGTCATATCACATCCACAAACATGGTAGAGCTATGCAAAGCAAGATAAATTGGCTTAGAAAATGAAGGCATCAGGGTATAAAGAATCATTTTTCTACCACCATAGTGAAAATTTAGCACTTTCTTTCATCTTTGCATATTGGTTTGATGCTTCAAACGATGCATTTCTTATATTGAAAAGTGCATTACCTTATTGAGCTTCTCTTAATTTTGAGAATAGTTTAATATTCTCTACTTAACAGGGCCAACCACATGATAGTGGAAGCTCATTTGGCCCCTCCCCCCCCCCCTCACATCACTCTCAATTTCCCATACCTGATCATATAACATTAATCATTCATTCATCCATTAATAACATATAACATTAATTCATTAACATATTCACATGCATTCATTCATCCATTAATAACATATAACATTCATTCATTAACATATAACATTCATTCATTAACATATTCACATTCATTCATTAACATATAACATTCAATCTTTTAGTTTTTGCATATTATCAAAAATATGGTTGTCATAATATGATTACAATTACTTTTTTTGTTTATTTTTTGAAGTGAAAAAAAGTTGAAGTGGAGTATCATTTTATAAATCATCTGTCCCCCCTTCAATTGTTCTACCCTCTACTCATGATCTTAATGAAAACCTAGTCATGTACTGATCATGACGTGGAGGCTGCTGCAAGGTGGGGTTTGCTACAATAACAAAGAAATGTTAAATTGATATGTTTTATTATTATTGTTACAAGTATTTCATTAATTAAAACAACATGAGAGTGGTGCTCTTTACCTAATGGGGCCACATCATGTTCCTGATCTTGTCTTATAGCCTCATGTTGAACACCCTCTAAATCTTGATCTAGAGTTGAAACATGAAAGGTTACATTAATTAATACACCAATTGCAATTAAATATGTTTAAAAGAACATTAAAGTGGTCCTCTTTACCTGATGGGGCCACATCATGTTCCTGATCTTCTCTAGCCTGATCATGCTCAACATGTTGATCACAATCTACATGCTCTAAAGTTGAAACATGAAAGGTTACATTAATCAATACACCAATTGCAATTAAAGATGTTTAATTGTATTAATCCATACTGTGTTTTGTATATCACATTAATACATCCAGTACCAAGATGCACATCATGACCTTCATCTCAGGTTGTGCTCCACCCTCACTAGGCTGCATTCCAATGTCATGTGCAGTATTATCATCGCTTGTATGTTTAAAACAAATAGGAACATAATTACTTTATGGTGGAAATTAATATTGATTAGATTGCACAAGTATTCAATTTTAAATAAACTTTATTGAGTTTATTTACCTGTGTGTCGGATGCAATGGAAGATTGTGTTTTCCTAGTCAAGACTCTTAGGCGTTCAACCATGGCTCCATAGCCTTGCTGGAAGGAAATATTCAAGTCCTCTTCTGTGGGTGCTCTGTTGAATTCAGAGCCCTGCATTTTTGCATAATATCATGAATTTTGCTTCTATGGTGTGATAAACCAAAATTGTTTGCAATTCATTATTTGGATGCAATATTTCATTTATTGATACTTACAATTCATACAGCTAATTTCATATAACCACCAAAGCCAAGTTTGTGTTTCCCGTGTTTTTCTAGTCTTTCCTTTGTTTCCTTCAATGTGTCAGGAAGCCTATTAAAAGTTTAAAATCTATTAGATTATGTAAAAAGAAAGAGTAATCAGTATATAATTACATTGTTGATAGTATCACATACCTTCCTTGGCCCAATGGTGTCTTTCTTTTTTTTCTTTTCAACCTTCTCCTTTCCATCTGATACCAAGTCATTCCACTCCCTCTCTGGAATCATGGGGGGATGCTCATACTTTTTTTTCTTCTCTAAATGTGACCTATATTGGTCCCTCACATACTTTAGATAGGTACCAGCTTTCTTAAGAACCTTGGTTCAATTGAATGTTTTATCAATGAACAGCACAACTAAACAGTTAATGAGCTCATCTTTTAAATCTTGATTTTGGGCATTCCACCATGTACGTATGGTGGGACCGAAGAGCTCCAATGTAATATCACTTAGATGTTTATGAAAAACACCATTTCCTACAAAATAATCATGGGATCATTAGTCTAAAAAGAGTGATCAATAAGTAAATTTCAATTGGATTATATATAATAATAATTAAAACATTTTAAAGTACCTGGGACCTTCTTTATCTTTATGGGAATGAAATCCTTGGTCACCACAAATGTGATCAGAAATGTTCTCATACTAGTAATACGGGAAGATCCAGGAAATGTTGCTAAAACATCACCAGCACTAGTGGCCTCTTCATCCCTAGGTACATGTCCTGATGCATGTTCTAGCATGTGTTCGTTGCTAGAGGGTGCACTACCCAATGCCTACATGCTATTTGTTGCTGACATTTCAGTCGACAATATAGGCATAGATGATGGGGTTGGATGATGTGATGTATGTGCAGGAAGATTAGGATGGAAACTTGTACCAACCCCTACTCTGCGGGAAGCACTTGCAGTACCCTAATCATGGCCAACAACATCATGAGGACGCAAAAAATCCTATAAAAACAACACATATTTTAGTTCATGACATAAAAGAGTACAAAAATATAAAACCATTAATGAACTTATGTTATAATTAAAGACCTCATGATAGCTTACTTGCAAGTTTTGTACTCTCCCAGTCAATATTTTAACCCTCTCTCTTATCTCATTTGTTTGAGGCATTATGAATAACAATTGAAGGATTTCTTCATTGAATTTTTTTTGTCTTCCTTATCATATTGAGAGGGTTTGTTGAATATGCGATGTCATCATCACATAATAGTGACTGCACCCCCCTATGGATGCTCTCATCTTCTGCTGGTGTCTTTCCCTGATCAGCTAACTGCAACAAGAATATTAAAAACATTATTGAAATTAACCCAATAAACTTATGAAAAAAAATAATAATAAAACATTTTGCTTGTATCTAATTTGTACAATTACAATGGTGTAAACCTGTCGGGTAGAAGTGCCTAAAGATGCATCATGAACTTTGGTCTAGGCCAGATCTTTCCCCGTACAATCAATGTCCCGTTGTGACAAAAAATAAATATAAAAAAATATTACCGAAATGAAACCAATAGACTTACGAAAAAAAAAACATAATAATAAAATGTTATATTGGAGTCATTAATTAGAGGTTGGTTAAAATGGTATATAGTGCATACCACCCCCATAGTAGTTGTTTTTGTAGCTAAGTGATTCAAATTGTAATTGATTAGTAACTCTTCCCCTGTAGTTATTAATTTTATCGCACATACGAATACACGGTTTCCCTTCCACACCTCAAATATGCAATTGGGTTGCTTATTTGTTTACCTAGGTCATGTACTATTTATAAACCCTGCAATATTCCCTGATGCTTTTGGCCTTTCGTTAATGTACATAGCCACTCCTTTATTTTGATCCTTATCTTTTAGTTGTATATAATTTGCTAGCAGTGCATACCTATGCATACTTCGTGTATATCGAACCAACTACATCAAATCTTTGTAATTGTAACAGGGTCTGACATACTCCATCAATTCAATAACTTTTTCATAACAGACCTTTATGTCGTCCATGCAAAATAGGCCCAAACCATGTAATGACGATGGTAATATGCGATATATCCTCTTGTTGACACAAAAATCAGTGTTTATTGGAGGAATTTCCTTGGGTACCCATTGTTTCCGTAGATGTTTGTACCTCAAGGGCACCTCGATGTCACCTATGCTCTCATCATCATAAGAACATGACCCCCCTTCAGCAAGAAATAATTCCATGCATTTACAGAATTTTCTTCTAATCTTTTGACCTCTAGTTGATCTCCCTCTTTTAGACCTACTACATGTCTTCCTCTTCTCTTCCCGAATTTCCTCGCTCGAGGAAGACAAATTTGAAAAATACCTATTTGGTGGTACCTACACTTATAAGGATGTTGGATGAATTTATTTCATGGTGATGTGATCCCAAGGTGACATTATTATTAATCTATCATTCCATCACTAGAATTTGACAGGTTATAAGGTAATCAAGGCTTGATAGATTGCAAGTTATTGTTACTACTATCCAAATGTGTCCATCACAAATCAAATCAATGTATGAAAGAGACTGTCCCTTGCAATTAATGACTTTAAACTTTGTAACAAGTGTTAAATGTGACTATGGTCCACCAGTTACACAACCAAGGCCTCAAACGTATTGTGCAGAAGAATGGTTTCACCATACATAATATTTTGGTTTAAGTTGTCTTGAAGAAGACGAATTAGAACACTAATAGACATAATTCAGGTGCACGTGTGAGGTGGTTCAGTTGTCTACTGATAAACTCCATATTTCTAAGTGGTTAACGGGGAGGGAGTGTGTACTAGGATTGGGTAAGTCATCATAATTTTATGCTTTGGCAATAAAAATTATTTAACTCATCATAAATCTTCCTATGTCTAATTGCTAGGAGACTTTTTGTATGTTTTAAGGTAGGATGAGTGGTTGCATCGATGTTCTAGTTCTCTATGAAAAGGTTTAAACATCTTCAAATAGTGAAATTTAGTGCTCATAGTCATTTGAAACAACAACATTTTTATTATGTATGATCGTAGGATTTGATAACTTAAAAGAATTGGCTACCCAACAAACTTGAAGTTAAAAGAAACTTTTTCAGTTTAAGGGGTTAGCACTTTCTTTCATCTTTGCATATTGGTTTGATGCTTCAAATGATGCATTTCTTATCCCACTTCAATCATATTTTATTCCCATCCCATTGCAATTTTTGACATTAAATGTTGTCAAAATTGCAATTTTGCAAAATAATGAGTTGTTAAGTGTTTGTAAGTCAGTTATGGACATTGGTTTGGTGTAGGGGCACCTTGGGTCCCCATGCCTCTTTGAGGCCTTGTTTTGTTTTTTGTTTGATTTCAAGTTGTCTAAGATGTAATAAGGTCGTAAGGACCATCTTCAAAGGCTTGTAGTAAGTTTTAAGTCTTGGTGATAAGTTTCAATGTAATCACAAGGTCTCCATCCTCATTTTGTAAGCTTGGTGCACCTTGTCAAATTAAAGAATCAAAATGCCATGATGCAACTAGGTACTTGAGGGGAGTTTCCTTGGTTTTTTTATATGGTTTTTATTCCTTTTGACACCTCTTGAAGGCTCTTTGTATTTAGGCTTGTGGAAGTTGTATTAAATTGCCTTAACTAGGAAATTAGGTGTCTAAATGATGTTTTGTTAGTTCCCAGCGTACAACCAATTCAAATTTCAGTTGTGGTACATCAGGAAGGTTGGTTGAAGATATAAATAAGCCTCTCTTGGTCGAGGCATGTAGGTTGATGAATCATTTTGAAGTTCTAATGCAAAAGCTTGTTGTTTTCTAGAAAATTTGTGTAAATTTCTTGTTCTACTACGTGGTATGGCCTTTTTACATAATGTATGGGTAAAATCCTATTATGGTTGGATAGAGGGAAGACCTAGCTTTCTTTTGGAGGTGATTTCACAAGTTTTCATTGAGAATAAAAGAATATATCGACATTTTAGCAAGAACTAGCATGAGAACCCTCAAAACTAGGGTTTTGATTGAAGAATGGCTCTTTCTTCCATCTCCACGTTGTAATAATGCTAATTCTTGATGGGATGGAAGCTATTTGTGTATATTTTCATATTTTTATGGTTTTGGAGAATGGCATGTTGTGTGGAGGAATTTTTGCAATGTTCTAGTCCTGGCATCCTCATGTGACAGGCCTAGATTGCGAAGCAAAAAGTTGAGTTTTGCTTGTTTAGGGTGATTTTAACTGTGAAGGAACTTAGGAGTGATATAAATGGGTGTAACTAGCCTATAAGAACCTGTTTCAAGGCTTTGGGGGGAAGGGGGGAGCCTAGATAGTCAACTATCCTATTGTAGCCTACCAATTAGGCCTCTTGGAGCAGTGTTGTTTTGGTCCATTTCTCTTTTACTGTCCACTATCAAGAAAGAAGGTTTTGAGAATTTTAGGGGCATATATTACTTGTCTAAGTTTAGTTTTTTGGGCCTGATAGAAGCTTATATGTGGATTTTATTTTGACTATCCTATCGAGTAGGGCTACAAGCCTTTTAGGAGTAAAGAGGCCTAGTGGTTAGAGCGATGAGAAAATGGAGTTTCCTAAGTGAAAACTTGAGTGTCATGGTTTGGTTTACTCCTATTTGACATGTTCCAATTGGATACAAGCCCTCTTGATTGTTTGAGTACAATAACCCTAGTTGTGGGGGTCTTTTCCTTGAAGGAATAGTGGATTGGAAAGGTCCACTTAAAGAGTATTTGAGAGAGTTGTCCTAAGTTGGTGATTTGATCATCTAGTTGATCATCTAAATAAGCTTCCCCTTGCTCACTCTGCATCATGGTTGAAGTTATTTGGGGTCTGAGATGATTTAAAAATCCTTCCAATGCCTAAGAAAAGGTTGTTGGAGGAGTTGATACCAAAATTTCATATCAAATACCACATTCTTGAAGCAATTTTATGTGTTTTTACTATTTTTCTTAAGTTCTTTTGTGTTTTATGGATCCGTATAAGCTTGAAATGCTCTAATATCATTGGTGTAGATAAATATATGTGTTCCCTTTCATTTGCATTTGTTTTGAAGTGCTAAATCACTGTTTTGTGGGAGAAAACAATCAAATATAGGGACTGCCCTATTTTTCCTATGTAAGGATTTGAGGGCTAAATAGAAATGACATCCACCAATCCACCCACTGTCTTGGAACTGTAACTTGGTGGATTGGTGTGAAACATTGTATGATAGAGGTTCATTGTATTTAGAGGTCTATTAAAGCAAGAAACTTGGCATTGAAGTGATTCCCTAGGGCTAACAAGGGAAATTTTCTTGTGAATTCGTGATTGTTAAGTCAAGGTTTTTCAATTTCATGGATATCTTGGTAGAGTCATGGTGACCCTATTTGATGGTCCAATCTCTACTTCGAAACAAAAATATCTCTAACAACTCTAAGACCTATAATGGGATGGCATTAAAGGAACCTTCATATGAAGGATCTTCTAATGAAGGACCTTTGAATTAAGGTCTTCATTTGAAGGTCCTTCATGAAAAGGTTCCTTTTATAAAGCATTTTGGACATGAAATATTTAAAATAAAAAATGCCTTCATTTGAAAGTCTTGACATGGCATCATTTTTGAATGAAGGTTCTTCATTCAAAAGTCATGAAAGGACATTTGATGCAACATATGCCTTGTTAAAGTTTTAACTTAATAGTAAGGGTATCATGAGTAGTTTGTTGGGCCCATTCAACAATCTCTGATGCAAGTATTGAATTGTCTAGAATGTATCTACTATCAAGAAATCCAATTTTTTTACATGTATGACTATATCTCAAGCAATAGGTTTAATTGTGATGGCAATGATATTGAAAAATATTTTGTAATCTAGGTGTTAAGCATAATTGGCCACCATCGTAGGAAAGATTCTTCATTCTCACTTTTAGGTGTTAAAATTTAACAATACCTTGATTGATGAAAGAGCCCAAAGAGTCTTTCTCCATGGTATCCAAGTACACATAGAAGTGGTCTTCTCTTATATGGTTGGACATGATTTAAAGAACTTAGCTAGGAATTATTCATTTAACCTAAGGTTTTCTCATAATGCCATCATTGGAAAAGTATGATCAAATTCTTCTATTATGAAGAATTGGTCTATGTGTCTCTAGTAAACACTATAAATGTTTGTAAGGATAAAATGACTAATTGAATTAGGTAGGAGAGAATCAACTTTGAGTTCTTCAAAGATTATATTCCTCTATTCATAATTTTTAAGGGTTGTGTGTGGAGGAGGTTATCACTATCAAGAAGGGAGGAGACCTTTCCTTGCATATGTTTGTGGTGGAGCTATTAAAGAAGTATTGTATGCCTCTATTTCCATTCATTAGATCTAGCTTAGCCTAGCATATACTTGGGCTCAGGTTTTCCCCTATAAACTTCCATATGTTTGAGTTTATGTTACGTAAGCGTAATTCCATGCTATGTTGAAATATAAGAGGTGGAGGAGGCCAAAAGGAAATAACCCCTTTTTAGTTGTACCTTCTAATTTTTCTTATTGTTTTATGTTTTTAGCAAATTTGTGGACATAAGATTTAAAGTTTAAGATTTGGTTGAGGAAACAATTGGTCGTTGGTTTGTAAGGGGAAAGCCTTTAAAAAGGCATGAAATTTCATTTGTAACGTTGGCTTGAGAATTTTGAAACATTTTCAATAAGAAGACATTGCAATTTACTTCAAATTTCTAAGTATGAGAATGGGAGTGCCAAAGTACGAGATCTTTGGAAACTAGGCATGAAAAATGTAGGTTAAAGAGAATGGGGGTGCCAAACTTATAGTACTCATTGTCCCTTGGTCATGGATTTTCTCTGAGTTCCCTCAACCTCGTCCTCAATGTTGGTATTGACCTTGTTTTCGCTCCTCCAAACTCTTCCTCGATGTTGGTATTGACCTTTTTTTCACTCCTCAACACTAGTATTGACCTTTCACTTCTCCAATTTGACGAGCTACAACCTGGTTTCATTAGGTTTTAGAGTATGTTAATTAAATTGAAAATTATGGCACCATTTAGCTAGGTTTTAATATTCTACAATATAGTTAAGTATATATTACCTATATTTTACATAATAAATTACATAATTATTCAACTTATTATAATTATATATTATATTTTTTAACAAAATTATTAAATACATATAAAATTATTATAATTAATAATTAATAATAAGTATATTTTTATATAATACAAAATATAATTAATATAATATATATTTAATATAATAGTAATATTAGATTAAATTATATATAATATAATTATATTTATTATTATATAATAGTATATATAGGATTTTACCTGATATTTTAGCAGATTTTACCATTACACTACAGCTGGTTTACCATTAAATGGTAGTTGAAACTTGTTTTCCAATGACACAATAGTGGTTTCCAGGCATGAGATTTGTTTCAAGCTCAAATCTCACAATATATGTAGCCTATTAGCTAATACAAAGAGAGATAGAAACTAAAAAGATAGAGAATGAGAGAAAGAGATGAACTTAGATAGATAGGGAGAGAGAGAGAGAGAGAGAGAGAGAGCATGAGAGAGAGAAATATAAGAGATACAAAGGAAAAGAGAGAGAGGGAAAAGAGAAACTAAATTTTGATTGGTTGTTTCATGTCAACAATCCAAGGATGGCATGTGTCCTTGGGGAGTTATTCTCAAGGTAGCATGCCATTTGATTAAAGATATGATAATTCTCCTTTAATACCTCTTCAATGTACCCATTGCACACTTAAGGAGACAAAGATAAATAGAGGGAAGAAAATATAGAGAGAGGGAGATAATGAGAAACATACAAATATAAAGGGAGACAAAGAGATAGAGAGAGGTAGAGAGATAAAGAGATAAGGATGAATAGATAGAGATATAGGGAGAGTGATTGATATATCTCTCCTTGTCACTCTCTATCTCTCTATATCTCCCACTATCTATGTCACTCCCTATTCCCCCCTCTATCTATTGATCTATTTCTCCCTCTCCCCCATTTCTCTCTCATTCACTTCATCTCTCCCTACATCTCTCCTACTCTATATCTCTATCTCTATTTTTATTTGTATCTCCCTCTCACTCCTCTCTTTATCTCTTTCTATCCATATCTTTCTCTACCTCTATCACGATCTCTCTATCTCTTTCACCATCCCCCCATATCTCTCTATATCACCCCCTTTCTATGTCTATCCCTCTCCCTCTATATATATTGAGCTATCTCTCCATCTCCCCCTCTTCTTTCTTTCCTTTTCTACTATCTATCTCCCTCTCTTATCAATCTTCCTCTTCAACCTATCTCTCCCTCTCTTCCCATATATCTCTATCTCTTTCTCTTTCACCATCCCCCTCTATCTCTCTATATCACCCCCTTTCTATTTCTCTCCCTCTCCCTCTATATATATTGATCTATCTCTCCCTCTCTCCCCTATCTTCTTCTCTCTCTCCCTTTCTACATATCGCTCTCCCTCTCCCCCTCTTCTTTCTCTCCCTTTTTCTACCTATCTATCTCCCTCTCTTCTTTCTCTTACTCTTCAACCTATCTCTCCCTCTCTCTATCTCTCCTCCTCTACCTATCTATATCCCTTTCTCTCCCTCCCTCTCTCTATCTCCCCCTCTCTATCTCTCACCATCTCTCCCTCCCTATCCCCCCTATCCATTGACTCTCTATCTCCACTTCTCTTCCTTTCTCTTCCCCTATATCTCCATCTCTCTTTCTCTTCTCGTATATCTCTATCTCTCTCTCTTTCTCTTCCCATATATCTCTATCTCTCTCTCTCTTTCACCATCTCCCTATATATCTCTATATCACCCCCTTTCTATGTCTCTCCCTCTCCCTCTATATATATTGAGCTATCTCTCCCTCTCTCCCCTATCTTCTTCTCTCTCTCCCTTTCTACATATGGGTGGCCCTAGGAAACTCATGTAAAATATCTAAAAGTAACACTTATATTTCTAATATCAAGCCTTCTAAAAATAGTGTTCTATTAAACTATAAGTATATTATTGTCACCACTCTTCATTCCACATGAAATTCCAAATGTAGCAATTGTTTTGTTGCTTTTGTCAAGTTTCATTAACCAAGCTATTTAGTGCGTTGAATAAAGTTGTGTTATGACCCTTGGCCTCTTTAAAATAATTAGACAATATTAGGGATATCAGGAAGGGGAGAAAACTAAACTACTTCAAAATAGGGGTAGTTGTGGGTTTGTTTGTTTTCTTTGTATAATATATACTTAGTTCCTCTAGGATAAATAAGTCATTGTAGAAATGAAAGATGTTTTATTATCTACCTAATATTGTTTTGTGTTTTTGAAATGGAAGAGATCTACAAATCTATAGAAATTTCTATATGCTAATGGTCAAATTATTAGACTATTTAGATCATTTTCTTAGTTGTGTATCCTAACTAATATAGAGTAAGCTTTTTCATTTTAATTGACTACTACATAATAGTTTATGTGTTGAAATAATTGTTTCCATTCTTTATAGTTTTTACATTGGAATACAGATCATATTTAATTTCACACCAATATACTTATTTCATAAATCATATTTGTTTAATATCTTAAAAGATGTTAGTTAAATTGGAAAAAAAAATTGAGTTAATTACTAAATTTGATCTAAAAATGTTCAACACTTTAGATAAATTCAATTAGATATAGTTAAATTGGAGGTGTCATTTGAGTTAATAATTAAATAACGTAATAATAAATTAAAGCAAGGAAAATAATTTTGGATGTGTTTGAATTTAATAAATTAAAAATTAAAATATACATACATTACTTGAAATAAGTGCTTCATAACCCATCTAATCAAATCATAACCTATCAAAAAGGCAATAGGAATTTTGTAAAGAAAAGAACACTTGACCCAATCATAAGTGTATGGCCTTCGCAGAAAGGAGTGATCCACCTTAGCAATAGCAACTACCCCATCCAAAATTTGCTCGCATTACACAAAGCCACAATGTTCCTCCAAGATAATCCAATCAAATCCTACCTTATGTTTCCTAGTAATCAAATTGGAGATGATCCTAAAAATGACATTGTGAAGGGTGATTGGTCTAAAAAATATAAACGACTTTGCAATTATTCCACTACTACGATCAATGTGTCATCTTTCATGAAATTTCCCAAAACACTATTCATTATGATCATATGGAATTTTCTAGGAGAGCTACAATAGTTATAACATCATGAATTAAAATTAATTATGTAATGGCATAAAAATTAAAAACATCATGAATTAATTATGTAACCACATAAGTCAAATATAATTCTATCCAGAAATTAGTATCAAATAGATAATATAATCATATAACTCATACATTTCAATGTCATTGATCTTCTTATTTATCCAACTCTTTGTCAGTATCATCCGATCTAGATTCGGCATTATAAGGATTGGTCATATCATCATCATCATCATCATTGTTATCAGTTTCGATAATGGCATCATCCACATGGATACCATCTTCATGAACATTAACTCCTACATCATCATGTTCTAGTTCCTCTTCTTCGACATCTTTGTTAGGTACATCATCAACTAACTGTTGATCTTGATCATCATCTTCTAGTTCTTCGGTATCTTCTTCTTCCACCACATTATACTTTACCGGCCTTCCTCTTGGATCATGTCTAACAACAAATGACCAACCCGGTTTACCTGGAACCTCTGAGTAAAATACCTGCTCACATTGGCTTGGAAGAACACAGGGCTCATTTCCAACTCACTCGATCGACCTTGTATTAACCATGATAAATCCATTATCATGTTCAATAACAGTTCTCTCGGATCATTTTCATTCAATCGTAGCCTGTACCATAGGATGACGAACAAAACTAATTTGAAGGACTTAAAGTCACACTCAAGTATATCATCCAAAATTTCATAGTATCAATTTTCTAAGACTTCTAGATGTATGTCGCTTCTAGATGAAACATTAGTCACTTGAAAGACTGTAGTTATCCCAGAATCACAAGTTTTCTTCATGTCATCCAACTTTTTGATTCAAAATTTATGACCATTGCACCACATAGCCTTGTGGTGTTTCACCTACAATATCTCAAAACTTGTAAAAATTATTGCAATATCGTCAATTGATAAACATATTTATTCTTGGTTGAATGTATGAAAAGAAAAAAATCTCAACATATATATACATCAATATAATTGAAAATAATTAAATAATATGTGTGATTATAAATTTATACGTACATGTTTATCTCTTAAACCATATGCTAAATCAATTTCCCTTGGTGTAACATTGGAATCTCCATTACGATGAGCTTCTTTAACCAATGAAGCCACACCTTCCCATGTTAGTGCATGACTAGATTGTTGACATCGTTCAATCCATCCTGTCATCCAATCAAGATTGTTTGCAATGTACAAATGTAGTACATCCCACTCTTGACCAACTGTATAAAAAAAATGAAATAATAATAAGGCTAGTGTCATGTCAATAATAAGGTTATTATCAAGCCACTAGCATGGTCTTAGAGGAGTCTTACGAGTTTTAATACATTTGAAAGGTCAAAAAATTAAAACATTTCATTTGTGATGTTAACAACCTTGAAATTAGTGTATTTTATGTTTCATGTGATCATAAAAGATTAAAAAGTCAGTTGTAGAGGTGGTTTTTTAGTAGTTGAGGTGTAAATACTTTTAAAAGGCATAAAGTGATCATTGTAAAGGTTGTTGATGGTTGAGGATTCAAAATACAAGATCTTGACATTCAAAAATTTGTGTTTTTCTTCAAAAAAATTGCATTTTTCATGTTTTGTAGCACTGTACAGTCACATACAACCATATTTTGATGTGAAATCAATTCCATGTCATGAAGATATGTGTTAGCTTTGATTTGAATCTAATTTTATGGCTTAAGGCATTGATTGGAGTTAGAAAGCTTCATTTCTTTGCATACATCCCAATTACCCTATTTTTTGTTGAAAAATGAGGTGTTTTCTTAGCTTAATACTCTGTAAAACTTTAATATTGCTGATCTAAGTAAGTCTTTTCTTTGTTACATATATTCTTTGTGGATGATTATCTTGATTAATTCATTTTACTATTGTAGAATGTAGAGAGAAGTTGATAGAAGAACTAGACAGGATATTAGAAAGATCACACAAGATATATCATGGAGAAACCCTTTCGGAAAAAAACTCCACCAAGAATTATTCTATTATTCAATCTCTGAATTACAATAGCTCCAATCTTTTAATAGAAAGGAATCCCAATACTCTACCCAACCTTAGCTCTGATACCAAATGTTAAAGATTGGAGGTTTTTTGGCTTAGTGGGAGCTTTTATTATTTTTTGCTATTGCTGATTTTGAAAAAAATAAGTTTGTTACAGAGGTCATTGAGAGCTTGGATTCACAGGTTTGGTGTGAACTTATGACATAAATGGAGTTTTGATTATGTGCATCATGATTCCATGGGATTACTTAGTATCACGGTTCAGTGGGAGCATTTGGCAATGAAGTGGATTCTTGGTTGTAGGATGGTTTTGTTATTATGTCATGGTATACTCTTAATTAGCAGTTTAGAGTTGTGGCATAATACATGTTATGATAATTATGATCATGAGGAAATGTCTGGAATTCCATATGCTTTTGACAGTAATGGTTTTATGTTTATCTTGTTGCCATGTATAGCTCGGTATCACAATATAGTGGGAGCCTTGGTAGGATATAGTAATCTTCATAGAAAGGATGGTAGTCACGATGCCATGTGTGACTCAGTACCACAGTTCAGTGGGAGTTGTTGGCAGTGACTCAGATGCATCATTGGTAAGGTTATCTCATGTGATTGGAGATATGGTTTCTTGGTTTAGAGTGTATTTGTTATGATGTCATGGTTTACTCTTGATATGCATTTAGAGTTTGGAATATTACATGGTTCTCTTGAGACTAGGATGTATAAGTATGTTATGATGCATGTGATCTCCTAAGAGGAGATGGTTAGATCATGGATGTCATGTTTATGTTCTTGATTCATGATTGGAGCTTTGACAATGATCTTCTGTAGTTCTCTTAAGTTTTGGGTACATTAATCATTTGCTTGATTACTTCGTGAAAGTGTTGTGTTGCATTTGGAGTTTGGCATGGATTGGTTGGTTACAGGTCCTCATGGATAGTTGGAGAAATAGGTGAGGCTGGAATTCTCTTGTGGTAAGAGACTTTTGTTGGAATGGTTACTTGTAAGAAAAGTTTTTCAACAGAAAAGAGAGGAGTCTACACCTTGGTTGAATGTGAATTCAACACACTCGGTGGTCTAGCATGCCTCTAAAGAGGTGGTTTGGATATAGAGGCTTGGGAAAGATATTGGTTTGGTTGATAATGGGAAGGTATTAATTGAAAAAGTTAACATTTTAATTAATGTTACAAATTATCTTATGAAACCATACAGATAAGTTCTCTTGGTTTTAATCATTTGCTTGGAAGTTTCATGATTATGTAGGTTGCATTTGAAGTTAGCATGGTTTGATTAGTTGGTGCAAGAAGGCCGTTGGCTTTGAGTCTTGTACTTGTTTTATTATTCCTTGTTTAGAATAATTGCAATGTATAATGTCAAGTGGGAGAATGTTGGAAATAGGATTCCATTTAATTACAAATCCTAAACATTAATTATTTCATGTATCTCCTAGATTCTTGGAATGTGTTCAACAACACTAAGATTAGGATGAGATTAATTATTTGGATGAAATAAGTCATGAAATTTACATTTGTAGTTATTCCTAAATAATAGGAGCATGTGGGTGCACACATGGTAAGGTGAAACTCGCCTTGTGTTCAGTTAACTATACGGAGTAACAGTTAACACTTCTAAATGCATGTAAAGATCCTAGGAGTTAGGATTTGATGTTTGCATGTTTGAAGTTCAGTTCAGTTCAGAATCAGTTTGTTGAGTTCAGTTCAGTTCAGTTATGGTTCAGTTATCTTTAGTTGCATGCAAGTGCATGTTGCATGCATGTTGGTTATTTTGAGTTGCATGTAGTTAGCTTCAATTAACTTGGAATGCATGGCTAATAATTTGAGTTGTATGACAGATAGTAGGGACTACCTCCAGTTAACAAGGGATGACCATTCTTGCATGAATGGTGTTGAGTAAATTTTTTAGTTAATTAGAAATCACTTGGAGCCAACTTGGGAACCAAAGATGCTTTATTGGATTTACCTCTCATGCATGATAAGATATTTCTGAAGGCTCAGTTAAGTAGGATTACTTAAGGGCTCCAACTTTGAGGAAGAGCTTTGGATTTATCACCAAAGTGAAGGATGAGTTGTAGCTTCAATTTGAGATGCCCAAATGGATGAAGCACATGTTTTAGCATTGTTATTCACAAGATAACTCTATTTTCATGAGATATGGTGTATCTTTTAGGGATAGGGCTTGTGCATTGTAATTGTAACTCATGTTGAGTTTACAAAGTTGATTAAAGCCTATATGTCTCAAGCAAGTTGAATAGAGTTATGAGAGTTTTTATTGCAGGTTGTGAAGAAGATTGGTAAAGACAGAAGAAGCATTCTCAAGCAAGAATTGGAGCTATTGTAATTCAGAGATTGAATAATAGAATAATTCCAGGGTTTTGTAGTCCAAACACAATATAAAGGGGCTCTTACACTTTTTGTGATTACTGTAGCTTGTGTAAGAGGCCCCATGGATACTGTTGTAATTTTAGGATGCATGAATAGGGTGTAGGATGAGAAATAAAGAAGGTATAGTTTTCCTCAAGAGTTTTGTGAAGAAAAGCATATGAAATGAGAGGTTCAAGCCTAGGTTTCAACAAAATATGTATGGGAGATCTAATTTTATGAATTTTTATCCATGTGTAGACCTAATGGGTTGTGTTTGAGTTGGTTTTGAGGTCTGGGAGGTCGTGGAAGTAGGAGATTCAATAAACCCTCATGATTTTGGCAAGAATTTGGTCATACAAGTGGAATATTTTGTGGATTTGGATTTTTGGAGGCATAAAAATTGTTGCCCCAATATTTCATGGGCATATGACAAGTTTAAAGACTAGTTGCTTTGTAAAATAGGCCTAATCAATCTAATCAGCACAACCTAGAAAGGGTGATTTTGGTGATTTGGTCCAAGGGATTTGTACTTTCCCTTAAAGTATGTTTAATAATGCCAAAATGGGTGTTTAAAACCATCAAGTGTTTTTATAGTGTTTTGGGAAATTTTTGAGTTATTGGGAAAAACTAGGTTTGCACTGCTATAAGGATTCAAGGACTCAAAGTGTGAAATCTGACTTCTGTTGTTTGTCAGGCTTTGAGAGTTGTTTGGATTGTTTAAAGTGGTCATTCTAAACTTTTTGGAAGTCTTTTAAAGGCAGTTTGATAGGTTGGTTGAGTTGAGCCTCCTAGGTCTACATCAATTAGTTAATTACCACAATATACGACCTTAATTTATAATTGATGTATATTGAAGATTAATAATTAAATAAGTACAATATACATAAAAACCAAAAGTAAAATTTATTCTAATTAATCTCCATGACCATCTGATAATTACCTCACTTTCCTCAATCTACCTTTCCCCATCAGGTACTCCCCTTCAAATTTGTTAATGGAGTTGGGATCCCAAATGCAATCTACATGGATCTTTGCTATAAACTTAGAAAAATATTCAGTAATGTACACCATGGCCTGGTATACCATATATCCCTCCACCATAGAACCCTTAGGATGTGCTCTTTTTCTAACCAAAGCCTTCAAAAATTTCAAGTGTCTCTCAACCATCCACATTGACCTTGTGTGTACAGGTCCACACAATTCAATCTCCTCAACTTGGTGTATGAGGTAGTGTTCTTGTGCATTGAAAAATATCGAAGGTAGACACTTTTGTATTTCACATTAGACGAGGAATTTTTCTCTTCCAATAATTTATATTTTCTTTATGGATTTCTTTAGATGACAACCATCTACAAGTGATTCAAGGAACAAGTATATTAACGAGATTTAACAAAAATATACAATATATTACATAACAAGTAAAACAAATGGAAATTATAAGATCTATACAATGAATTGAATAAATATCGCTGCTTACCTCATGTATTTTCCAAGATCATATATAACTTGTTTGACATTGTTGTTGAAGTTGTCTGGGAGAGATAGAGGTAGAACGTACTGCAACAATTATAAAATGATCTTTTCATTATTTTTCCAAAAGTAGTAAACATAATACACTGAAAAGTATATGCAGTATACAAATATATATATACCATATACTAGAATAATTACCTTAACGAAGGTATGTCAATCATGCGTTTTCATCCCTAACCCAAATTCACCTTTCTTTTCTATGATATTGTTTATGTTTGCAGCAAATCTTGTGGGAAATCAAATTTTTCATATGACTTCTTTAATAGCATTGTTGTGTTGCTCTGTTAATAACCATGGAAGGGCACTTACATTAATTTGGTCTCCATCGCTATTTAATTGAATGACATTTTTCATTGCATGATTGGCTTCCTGAATGTCACTACAAATTTTGATAATTTTTTCTTTGTCATGCCTTCCATCCAATATTTTCCATAAAAAATTTGTTATATTCTTTCCAATGTGCATTGTATCAAATAAATGCACAATTTGTCACTGCTCATAGTAGGTCAACCTACTAAATTGTCTGGGATAACTTTTCATTCCCTGTGGAAGCTGGCCATTAATGCCTTGACGACCTTCATGAAGCATATAAGTTAAACAAATTAACAACGAAAATCATTGTCAATTATAGCATGAGTAAATAAAACACAATATAAAAATATAAATTCCAAACATATCATATATGATAGATAGCAATTTTATAAGATGTATAACCTTGGCAATTAATTCTATTATATTCCAATTTCCATAGGCGGGGTGTCATTCTTCATGGTTTTGATGTAGAATTTTATTTCCCATTGAAAAGATGTTTTTCAGTAGTTCAATACTTATGATTTCTATGGAGGAAGTGTCTATACTCATCAAACACCTGCTTTCCTAAACTTGTTGAATGACGAGATTTCATCTTTGGACCACAAATTGGATATGCAAATTTTCCCTTTGTTTGAAGACCTGCAAGATCATATATAATTGGATTAAATATGTCAATTTTTATAATTATATATAATTAATAGATTATTTTAAAAACATGCATGATATCTACTTCATAAATTAAATATTGTTAAAGTGTAGTCGAATGTTATAACATACCACAAAATGTGTTAGCCTGGGGCATCATGAATTTTCCATACAAGCATTGCATGGAATTGAAATTGTCTTTGTCCTATTGGTCTAGAGACATCATACATAGTGACGCCATTCCATAACTTCAGTAACTCGTCGATAAGAGGCTTGATATATACATTCATATCTTTAACTTGGCACTTACCTAGTTGAATGAACATAAACATTACATAATTATTATAACTATTTTACTGCAATATATATAAATTAATGTACATGACTATTAAATGAAAAAAATATGTCATTATTCAACAAATAAAGAAAATTGATATAAACAAATATCTTGAACAATCATTGCCAACATTATGTGCTCCCTCTTTATTGACATCCATGGAAGAATGTTATTGTTGATAACAAAAATAGGCCACACTGAGTAAATAGATCTTAGCTCTCCAAATGGATTGACACTGTCCGCTGCCAATGAAACCTTGAGATTATGAGGTTCTTCTTTAAAGTGTGGCCATTTTTATCCATGTCCCTAAATGCATAACCATCTGTAGGAATTCGAAGAATGTCATCTCCACTTCTATTCCATGCATGGTAATCCATAAATTGCGCTAAGCTTTCGTACCTAAATAATCATTGCATACGTGGAATAATGGGAATATAACAAAGAACCTTGCGAGGCACCTTTTTTGTTAGTTGATTTGTTTATCTACTAATATGAAATTCTAGGCATTTTGTTGCAAATTCGTGTTTTTTATGATATATAATATGATCATTAGGAAATGCATCTATTGCTTGATACTCCATTCCAATATCTTTCATAATGGCAGATAAATCTTAGTATGAGCGAGGTAAAATATTAGATGGTGGTAACAAAAATTCACCTATCAATTTGCAACAAAAAAAAAATTGTTAATATAAATAATATTAATGGTACATATTTCATCCTTTATTTACTAGTAATGAACTAACAACAATTAAAATAGATGAAAAAATATGACATATATGACATACCTTAACATCCACGAGATTGTTATGTTGGATAAACCATTCATAACCTTCAAGTTTACCAGCAACAATACAACAGAGAGAAGAGTTGTTTTAGAGCCTTCATAAAGGGGCTCTTGTGCTTTCTCAAGTATAGGTAAATCATGAACATCATCAAAGTCATCTCGATCATCATGATCAACTACGCCACTAAATGTGTCATAGATCAATGTATTTGTACCATCATCTTCAACTGTGTTTTCTAGCGCATGATCATCTTCTTCCATAGGATCATTAACTTCATCTTCAATATTTACAGCTCCATGTTCCTCCACTTACAAAACCATATTCTCTAGGGCGTCATAATCCATATCTTGTGCCCTAGGGCACCCCACCTTTATAATAAGGATCAACACAAATAAAACATGATCATGATCAAGTGATTTTTTATATATAAAAAAAATGTTAAAACGATATATACATTTACAAATTCAATCAATATAAAGACATGTAATGAATAACTTACCAATGGACGATAATCATGCCCCCCTTCAATGCTACCATGTTGCCTAAAATGTTTCTCAGTTGTTGTGATTAAAAGTCTTCTCGTCTTTAATCCCTTGCAATTATTGCAAGGACAATAACATTTCCCATCACCCTTTCTTTTCAATCTAACCCAAAATCTAGCAAGTGTTTGTTCATTTGTTTTGCACTAATATTATCTGAAATAATTTTTCTTTACCAAACTTGAATATTTAGATCTTTAAAAAATATCAAACTCAAACTCCAATAATTTTTAATCATAGACAGGTAAAAAAATCTAATAATTCTAATATTTTGCAAGAAATTTTTTTGCATGCAACCACCCCTGCAAAAGAGAAGATAGTCTGAAGTTAATGAACCCAAAAAATACTTTAAAATGTTAATTCCAAAACTTATTAAATTCTGATTTTACTATGATTTCCAACTGTCGGACTCCTAAAATCAAAATATTCAACTTGCACAACAAAATCAGGAAATGAAATTCTGTAAATGCACAAGTCTAAAAATGAAATCTGATGAGATGTTGCTTTAAAATATGATTTTCAAACTTGGAAGTACAAATCTTACTTCACAAATAAATTATAGAAAAAGACAATGATTACCCTCAACCTAGTGATATCTTCTTGAATTTTTTTTATTTTTCCCAAGAAAATTGTCCTTAGTTCTCCACAAACTGTCGCAAGTATAGCAAATTCGCAAATAGAGAAAATTTGCAAGTATAGAAAAACATTGTCACAATAATGAAGTCACTTTTATTTATGTTAGCCACAATTTGTTTTTTTCTAATTTTGCATGTTTGTCAAAATTTCGACGAACGTTGGGAATAAAATTTAAAAAAATTGAAAATTACACATTAAATATCACAAGTACCCAACAATACATCAAATTATACATCTTTCGTCAGAAATTTTCATTGAATTTTATAGTCAAATGAGTTAGTGCTAAGTACAATTACCCGTACTAGAATATAACATCAAAATGTAATAGCATGTAGCACAATGTCATAGTTACTAACATAATGTCTCCCAACTATACTGGCTCAAGTACATATAGCCATTGGCGGTGGTTGAGAAACCAACCATCATGAAACTTCATTGCAACTAATCACTAATCGAGGAATTAATCTTCCCAAAACAACATGTACAAAATTATATGAAATATTTATGAACTAACTATAATCTTATTTACTAACAAAATTTGGCTGACTAATTATGCTTTTGGCCGACTACACTCTTTTACTGTATATGTAGGTCATTCAAAAAGGTATCATTGTACTTTTATATTATTCTTCTCAACTTGATTTATTTTATATTTAATTACTTCTTTCTGTCCCTTCATAATTGTATGATATGATATCTTAGATGGGCTAACTATTGTACAATTATATTTGTGTGTAACCCAATATTGAATTGTGTCTTCCATGTCTAATTGTATCAAACTATCCATGATTGAGTGGTTTGAACTCAATGTGTATCCTAGGTTATTTTATCTTTTCACAATTTTGATTGATGAGGGGTATACAACAATAATTTATTCTTTTTAGCCAAGTTTTTTAGTTGAATTTTCAAGAATTGGTAGTATGTTTATGTCAACCTTTTCTCCACCAAATTTTCATTTTGACCTTTGAAATTGCATAAAATGATCTCTTAGATGGGTTAGTTGCTATACTTTGTACATCTGCTTGTATTCCAACATTGCATTGCATCTTTTGGATTTCATTGTATCAAATTATTAGAGATTTTATGATTTTATATTTGAATCTTAACATTGGGAACCTAGGCACCTTGATTTGATTATCTTGTCTAAATGGAAATATTCAATATTATGCCTTGTCTTTTTTGAATGTATATTTTTTTTAATTTCCTATTTTGGTATTTTTTTTAGATGCGGAATGCTTCTTCACTATTGTTTTGGGGTGCAAATCCAATGGTGATGGCTTTGTCAAGGTCTTTGCAAGTTCGTTTGGCTGCTCAAGAACAATTTATATACCATTTTTCCATTATTTTGCTACTCCTTTCCAATGTAGTGCTACTTAAAAATCATTTTTATTGACTTCACATATCTTAAAATTCTAGTCATCTTAGTCTTGGCTAGGATATGACTCAACCTTTATTTCAATTATAGTCTAGGAAATGGAATTGTGTATTTTTGTTTGTAAAGGAGAAGTTGAACTATGATATTTCCCTCTACATTCTTGTTTTCATTCAAAATTGGTATCTTGATAATATAAGAGTCCAAGGAATGACTCCTCCATGTGGTAGAATAAAATTAAATTTTGATAGGGCTTTGTGTGGCAATCTTGGGGTTGTGAAAAGTGGCTTTATAAGGAACAAAATGGGATGCATTTTATGGGTTGTTTCAAAATGGCTTATGATTAGCTCAAACAATCCATGGAGTTAATTGTGTTAGATCAAGCATGCCACTAGCAGGGACTTTCTCACTCAAATGGATTTAGACCAAGTCAAGGAACCCTTTGATGACTGGCCTTCAATTTACTAACTCTTCCCTGCATCTAATAAATACAAGGTGCATTGCTCCTCTATTTATTGGGATTGATGGTGGAGTGGACAGAATTTCCTGATATTTGTGAATGCAAAGATGAAAAAATTTTGACGTGGTTGTGCCAATTGCTCCATGTAAGGAACATATAGACAGAAGCGATGACTATGGAGGTGATTGGCATCCAACAATTGGATAGTGGCCATATTCATGATAATGTAATAGTTGGGGACTTTTTGGGGTATTATGTTGACCTAATTGGTCATAAAATTTTGGGGAAATTGGTTGCTAGTAATTTCTTGTAATCATTGTGGATTTCGCGTGCCCACAAGGCCATCTCATTTTAAGACTGAAAGAATGCTCATTGGGCCTGTGGCGGGATCATTGACCGTCAATAGATAAAAATAAATATTGATTTGAGTACTTGCTTGGAGTAGCTCAAGGAAGGAATTTTTCTTAAGAGACTTCATTCTATTTCAAAAAAAATTGATTGATCACCCTTATCTTCTTTCTATTGATCAACTTTCAAGGTTGGAGGAATTGAAGCAATGCCTGCTCTTTCTTCAATCCTCTTGACTGTGTGACTTATGTACCCTCAATGAGGAATGTTTTTTCTTGATTTTAATATATTGGGAGCTACCCCCTTGGTAGTAGCTTGGCCGTGCCTGCCCCCTCCACACACCCCCCCAAAAAAAAAGAGGCTAAGGTATTAGTTTGGATGGAGATCACAAATTTTTACTAAATGTAATATTTTAGAGTCAAAAATTATAGACTTGGAAATTTCTACTCTATATTAAGCACTCATTTAAGTGTCCATTCTGTTAGCAAGTTTTAGGATGCATTTATCTTGCTCTTGAGCTCAAATTCCCTCACCAAGATGCTAATTTGGGCCCTTTTCTCAGTCGCTATCCATTTTTTACATTGATTGTAGTTTTTGTTCACTTGGACACTAACACAATCATGTTAGTAGCCTAGGTTGCCACCACAATTGGGCTAGTGACCATGCACATGAACTATTTCCAAATGTTCAAAATCCAAACCTTTTGGCCTATTTACATTTTTCAAATGGACACCCTAGTGATAATTTTATAAAATTGTGTTTCGGTCCTCATTTGAACTCACTCTCTAGCTCACTCACTTGCTTTGGACTTCTTTATCATACTCTCTTTTTTGAAGCTTCTTTTACACTCTTAGTTTTTTTTTTTTTACCTACACTCCAATTTGTCTACCATAGGCATTGCTAATAGCTTTACTTTTTTTCCATTGCCAATCCCTTGCGTATCATTTGTTTTCAATTTATCTAGGCATCCTTTGGTAAATCCACCTCCAAAAACTCCTCAATTTCATTAACACACATCATGATAATGTTAAGACATCCCATGGGGATTTATTGGTAGTTGCAATACCTTGCACACACCATAGACTCTCACACTTAGTAATCGTGATTTTTTAAAAAATTTGGTTCACACACTTGAGGTTGAAATGCACCACCTAGAGGATTGATTGAGGTAGTCTCCCATGTAGACTTTTTGTCCACTCTATAGGTTTCAACTTCAATATCTTCTCACAAGTACATTGAATCCATAAGCCACAAGCACAACAACAATCAATAGATTGATGTGTGTTTTAGTTGTAGAAGTTTCAAATCTCGGTTCACAAAGGATAACACTGTGATGATATGGTCACTAACACGATTGTACAATTGCTAACATGTTGAATAGTATCTACTATGAGACCTTGATTTTTGTTTTAAATCCTATTTCTTTAATTTATGCATAATTCATTTTTCCTATATTAGGTTGCTATTGTGCCAGTACGGTTATGACTACATTGTGACAATCTCTATTGCATTGTGCCACTTTTTTTCCTAGAACTAGATCCAAGACACCTATACCTTGCTTCTCCAATCTTCAAACATTTTTATAAACCTATTCTTCTTCAACTATCAATTCAAGGATGTTATTCTTTCCTTTGTCATTTCCATAGTGTAGCTGGTTTTATTTGTATAAAACCCAACTCAGATATTGTTTAGTTACAAAATATTTCATTTAGTATATTTCTTATTTTCCTATCCTTAAATGAAGTAAATAAACATGTTTAGTGAAACAATACATACTAGAGGGTAGTTTAAACTCTACCTTACAATTATGTCTTCCCCATGCTCATGCTTTAATATTTAGTGTTAATGCTCTTCATTACCAAAGAATAATAACTAGTCTTTTTGTGGTATCCAAATGGAGAGAAAGAATGTTGTTGCTAGATTTTAATGACATTGTTATAGACAAATATTACTCAACCATACCAAATATGGAAAAGTGCAAACAAATCTAATATTAATATGCATAATATTAGCATGCTCATTCAATCTACTCAAGGCCAAATGGGTAACAATGTAGAAGAATCCTATGGTCTAAGTTGTGCAATCTATTGATGATCAATGCACTATTAGACATTCATTGCTACATTTCACTAGTAATTGGGATTACAAATTCATGGTTTTGATTAGCTTCCCATAGTTGTCCATTCCAATAGAAATAAGATTTTACAAGGCATTAATTTTGATTTTCCAAGAATAACCTTAATTATATTAACTTCTAATTCAGGGGAACCCCAAAACTAGATGTAGGAGCCACCAGGTCCATGAGCAATCCTGCATCAGCAAAAACAATAATTGGTAATGTTTTCAGCTTTCTCTAATTTTGACTTCTTATTGTTGGGAAGGTTTTTTTTTTAACGTGCTTCCATAGGGGTTTCCTATGAGAATGCTACATGTTTGCTTTGGGCCAAAGACATAGCTATAGATCAGTTTTATGTGGGCTCACAGTAGGTTACTACTAGTGAAATAGGTTTCTACAGGTATTCTATATTGTGCTATAAGACAATTGTGGGTGTTCTATAGTGTGCTACAAGTATCTTGGTGAATGTTGCTACTGTTAAAAAAATTCCATATGTACAATTGGAATTGATACAGGAATAGATAAGTCCTCCATTGGGTGGAAAGTGGGTAAAGGGAGTTCTAGGGGTCTACATCTTCTAGTTATGATGTTGTGTAGAGGGCATGTGCAAATGGTTTGAAAGGAAAACCAATTGTGGTTTGTCTGCGAGTGGGAGGTAGATATCCTTAGAGAGGAGGACATCGAGTGGTTTTCAAAAGGTTTTTGAAATTTACATTCATGGAATAGAGAAAAAGGGCTCATGTGGAGTGGAATCTTAAAGGATTAAGAGAAACCCAATTGAGATTAGATGTAATGGAAACTATGCAACACAAGGGAGTTGTTGTGGATGTGAGTGAATATGATGAAGAATTTCTTGTAGGTGGCACGAGGGATGAGAAGAAGGTGGTAGTAGAAGACATGGAGGTACAAAGTGTTGATACAAGAGAAGAGATAGGTGGTCATCTCTTATTGCTAGAAGAAATGAGTGACTTTGTTGGATGACATTCAGGAGATGGGATAATGTGTGTAGGTTGTTGAGGGAGAGATCCTCATCATGGAGGATATGAAGAAATGGTATAGTGGAGAGAATGCAATAGTTGTCTGTCCTTTATAGGACATGGAGGTGTTGGTGGATGTATGGTGCAATTGAGTGCAAAAGAATAAGATGGGGAGGCACTGAAACATGAGCAAGAGTTGCTTAAATGAAAAAATTGAGTCCTTGTGTAGATTCAGTAGCAGTAATAATTGAGGGACATGAAACAAGGAGTGAAGAAGAATTGATTGATGAATAATTTAATTCCATCATGCTAATTGAGCTGGGCCCTAAGGAAGATTTTGCACTAGAGGAGTTGTTATGAAAAAAATTGAATTAAGATGCAAAAGAGGAGTGTGTGGAAGAAGAAATAGTGAGTGGAGAAAGAAGAGAGTTTGGGTGGAGGAGGATGGACAATGGCAGGTAAAATCCCACAAGAGAAGAGAAGAAACATTTGGTGGGTGTGGATGGGTAGTGGCAGGTCCAAACCCACAAGTGGAGAAGGAGAGGAGAAATAATTGGAGGACGAGGTTGGGCTATGGTGGATAGAGATCCACAAGAGGGAATGAAATAAATGGTCAAGTTTGGTAGAGGAGAATGAGATTTGTCCCAACCAAATGTTGGAAGAGGCAAAGAAAAAAGTGTTCTAATGTACTTATTACAATAATGGATTATGTTGAGGAGTGAGGAGTGTGCACATTCTAGAAGGTTGGTTCTAGCACTCAATTCTTCTTTGTGAGCACCATGCTCACAAAATTTCTTACTTGACATGTATGATGCAAGAGAATCCTTGTTCATGAGCAATGCTTTTTCCCTAAAAGCAATAGTTGGTTATGTTTTCAACTTTCTTAAGTATTAGCTTACTGCTTGAAAGGTTTTTCCAAACATGCTTTCTTGGAGTCTACTACGTGTATCCCATAGGCCACAAACCTATGTGTATTTGTGCTACAAGTCATCTATAGGTTGCTACAAATATGTAGTAGGCTACCACATGTGTGAAATGGGTTGCTACAAGTATTTTATAGTGTGCTACAGGACAACAACATGCGTTCTATAGTGTGTTGCAAGTATCTTGGTGAGTGTTTTTGGTGCTTAGAACCAGCTATATGTATGTTGGGAACTGTTACACATGTTATTTAGCCTGCCAGAGACAACTTGATAGCATGCTATAGGTCTTTGGGGACAATTCATAGCGGGGTTAATTAATATGATTGCAATTACCATTCTATCTAGTGATTGGTTGACTTCCAAAAGGGGTTGAATTGTTTTCTTTTCTATCCATGGCAATGTCAGGGAATTTATTCATTGTATTTTGGTGATTGCTCACTTATTTCTTGTCATGATTTTTCATTTCCTAGGTTGGAATAAGTTGTTTCTTTGGGTGGATTGTCTTCTTTGCTAGTGGATAATTTGTTAGGCTACGAGTTTCATTTTCTCTTCTTGGTATCTATTCTTATTTTCTCCATGTGGTAGGTTGTTATATTTAGTTGTTGGGACTTATTTATTGTTGTGTAGGCCATTTGGAATTTTTTTGATGATGTGGGTAATATTTCAAACTTGTTGGAAATCATCTGCTTTCCTTGGTTGTGCATTCATGTCATTCCAATATGGAGTAGGTGGTTTTTGTTCTTGGTCTCGTGAGAGTTATCTAAAAATAGTTGCAATTGAATCTTGGTAGTTACTTGATGATTAGAAGGTGAACATTCATTGTCTTGTATTAGTTCTTGTTGTATTCCTATATCTTGTCAAATCATGCTTGTATTGAAGGTTCGTTGGCAAGAGTAAAGATACAATGGTTGTTGAGGAAAGTATGGTCATAGGTTGGGTTATAGAGTTTGGTCATCGAGGTCGGTGAACTAGAGTACCGCTACAGGAATTTCTTGAGGTTTACAATGAACATCTTGGTCCTATGACAATTATCTCAAAATAGTTGGCAATTGAACTTGGTAGTTACTTGATGTCTGGAAGGTGAACATTCATTGTCTTGTATTAGTTCTTGTTGTATTCCTATATCTTGTCAAATCATGCTTGTATTGAAGGTTTGTTGGCAAGAGTAAAGATACAAGGGTTTCTGAGGAGTGTATGGTCATAGGTTGGGTCTACTAGAGTTTGGTCATTGAGGTCAGTGAAGTATAGTTACAGGAATTTCTTGAGGTTGAGAGTGAATAGAGGAATACAGGCAGGTCCTCTAGACAAAGAAGAGGTGATAGAGAGGAAAATGAGAGGGAAATCGAGCTGAGGGCATAACAAAATGAGTGAATTGGTAGAAGACAAAAAAAATTGTAGTTCATTGTGGAACTGTGTAATGTCAGCATGTTGTAAGTCGTTTAACAAGCATATTTCATAAATTAATGTGCATGTGTTATTGTTTTGCTTTTGTTGTGCATATGCATGTGTTGTTCTGGGTGTTGGGCTGCTAGCTTAGGTTGTTCTTCATTGAACCTTACCTACATTTCACAACTAGATGCATATCTTAAAACTAGTAACTACAGGGTTTCAAACATAGATTGCAATAGTTCTTCTTTGTAGGGTGTCCTAGATGAATTCTAGTCGAGAGTTAATATAAATCATTGTAGAGTGTCCAAGATGAACTTAAATCCATAAGAAAAATAACTCTTTATATGATGTCCAAGATGAAATCCAACACCAAAAGGATAGAGAATTTGTTAGGATTAGAAAAAGGGTATTAACCAACAAGTATTTCAGGCACTCTTCTAGAGGCCAATGCACACAATTTTCTGTAGTACAATATTTTTAAGTGTAAATTCAAAGTTAGAGATGTATGTTAATACTTCTCAAATCATCATATCTAAAATAAGTTTGATTTTCACTTTTACAACTCATTTAGATTTTTGTCTAAGCTAGAAATCTGATTATCATTCTGTTTTGAGCAATCATAGCAGCAAAAAGATCACATTTTTTAGAAAGAACATGGTGACAAATACTCTAAGATGATATTTCAAGAGGATTGGAGAGAGTAGATCCAAGACTTCCTTCTGGAGTCATTAATGAATTTCATGAACTCTAGCTCCTGGAAGCGGAGTAGCTAAGATTGGGCAATGGGTGGACTTTCTAGTTTGTCTATATCTCTCCATTTAGCTCTAACAATTTTCTGCATGTTATGATTTACAAATATACATGTATTGCAAATTTGCATGCTTTTTCTAGAGATATTTTCTTCTCTACTCTAATTTTTTTCTTTGGAAGACTTTAATAATTCAAGTGACTAATGTGGCCGTGCCTTTAAATATTAAAAAAGAAAGAAAAAAGTGAATAAATTATACTATTAAAGCCATTAATGATCAAAATAGGTCGATGTGACTTGAAATTACATCGAGTAGAATTAGAAATAGAAAGAGGATTGAAAAGAAGCTCCAAACATAGGCTAGAAGAAAAAACTATAAAGAACAATACTAAAAGCAATGTTCCATAGAGTTTCTTGAAGGGGGGACACGAGGACCAAGGGCCTAAGTTTAGGGATGGCGACGGGAGGGTGACAAGGGGGTGGCATTGATAACATATAGTACTTGAAAAACTAGTTATAAAAAGATGTATAAGAATTAGATTTCAAATGAAACTTTGGAAAATTAGTAAAATAGAAAAATTGCAAATGCTAAATACTTAAATTTTAAATACTTGAATACTAAATAAAATTTGACAAATAAAAATGTCAAATTGGATGAAATAACCCAATTAGGAAATATGCAATTTTTTTATTTTTTTAAACACAAATTTATACCCTAATTTTTTATTTCAATTTTTTGCTCAAAACCCTGACACACTGATGCAATTTTATGATTTCAAACATGCATTAACAACAACACATATTCTTCCCAAATTGCATCAAATATCATATCAGATTTATCTAAGCATAAAAATAAATGTAACCAGCAAAATTAAACACCAAATGTCCATCCAAACATGCCAAAAAAATTATTAACAAATGTTTAGTTCTGCTGCTACAAATCAGACCTGATATGAATTCAAGTTATCCACAAAAACAAGCTCCAAACATGCCCAACAATGTACAATAACATGCTGATATGAAGTAACCCCACTAACAATCCAAAACATGAGATGAAATGATGATCTATCCTCACCCTAGCTGGGTGAATTGCTCCAACTCACACAAATGAAAAGATGAATGCAAATGTATGATAGAAAATGTCTCCAAAACACTACCACAAGGGTGTGTTGGCCTCTTGGTCTGAATGTAGGGTTTACAACCCTTGAAATCTTGTCAAAATCCTCCAAACTTGTCAATTTCACCCCTCTAAAACAAGGTGCTTCTCTTGCAACTTGGGCGCTCCACCCTAGGATGAAATCCTAGGTAAAAACAACACCAAAACTTCCTTCCTCAAGTTGCCTAGGCTGATATGAAAATTTGAGCATGAAGATCTAACATAAAACTCCATTGAAGCGCAAGTAAACCTCCATCATGAAGTCCTCCATTGAAGAGCTAGGTTTTTGTCCAACTCCTCTATTATTCACAAGGGTTCTCGTCCTTGGAATAGTTGCAAAATTATTGATCAAAAAAGAAAAAATAGTTCACCATGATAAAAAAACTTCCAAAGGACCTTGTTTATATATCAATCATTCCTTATTTCTCCAATTAGGTTGGCCCAATTTGAGCACTACCTTCACCTTTTAAAATTTTCTCTTTATTTATATTTGTTTCCCTCAATTGGACACCAAACCCCAATTCAATTTTATTATTTTTTAATTAGTTTTTTCACCTTATAACTCCCACCAACTTCTCCCACAACTCAAAATATTATTTTTAATTATTTTCCCTTATACCTCCCAAAAAGGGGTCGTGCAAGCCCAAATAAAATATTAAAAATATCTTGGGCGCCAAAAATCAAATTTAAATATTATTTCTTATTCCCTCCCCTTGAGCGTCAAAATTCCAAATAATCAAAATATTATTATTATTTATTTATTCCTCCTTGCTCACCCAAAAGGGATATTATAATCCTCCCTTTCTGAAATTGCTTGTCCTCAAGCAATGACAAGCATACCACCACCTAGATCCTATATCATCTTACTACCACATTTATCAAAATTGTGAAGATCAATGTACCTTAAGGAACTATCAACATCAACCAACTCTCCAAATTCAAAGGACTCCTTGACTGTGCAAGACTCCCCTTGTAGGTGCATAGAAGAACATATCCTCTCCTATGTTACTAATATAAATCAAAACAACAACCTCCCAATTGAAAATCATACCCAGGTGAGTGCAAATATCATCACCAATGTCATATGATGATAGAGTATCATCCATACACCATCCCCCAATGATGAAGTGATGATCCAAACCTCTCCAAAAAACCCAAAAAACTTTTGTCCTCCAAGTGGCTTGTAGGATATCTGTGTGCAATAAGGTAGAACATCCATCTCCCAACAGTATGGAGTGGATACTCATGAACTAGGTTAGGAAGGCCAAGATCTTCATGCTTTCTTCCAATCCCTATGACATAATCCAAGTAGAACACAAGAATTAGTAACTCAAAACCAAACATTATAGCATACCCCCATACCTTGTGTCAAAGTGCAGCTTCACCTCCCAAATATTCCCAAATAAGGCAAGTGTCTCCATGGCATGCATCACAAATTTTTCGAATAGGACAGCCTCCAGTGCTACCAAGGAATCAATGTGATGATAAGATTGTACTTTGTCATTAACAAACCCTTTGTCTTCAAGAAAAACTAATGAGTCACCACAAACTGAATCACTTATGACTCTCTCTTCATGTGAACATTTGACACTAGTGGCCAATCCACTAAGTGTATGCTCAACTACTCTAACCTCCTCTAGAGTTTGGGCCTTCAAGCAGCCCTCAAACAAAGGCAACTCATGATGCAAACCAGGCACATGAACAAATTTTTTTGAATGATAACTTTCCACTTGTCTACCCAAATCTACATTTTGCTTGCTTTATTCAAGAGACTTTTCCTTTGCTTGCTCCATTGTTGTGCATTCCTCTCTTGGAATAAATAGATCTAAGGTGTGACTCCCTTTGCCTCTTTACTTGATCTAGCTAGTTACAATGTTCCTCGATCTCTTGCAAGTTTTGTTTTTCTTGGGAAACCAACATATTTTCTCTCCTAGCTCTTTGCAACCACCCTTCACACATATCTATGTCTTCTTCACATCTTCCATAGTATGGTATGCAAAACCAGAACCTTCGTGGTTGGAACCCACCATGCTTTCCTCATCTTTGACACTCACATCTTGAGTGCCAACATTGGGAGATCCCTTAACACCATTCCCCTCATGCGGCATAGCTACTATCTCATGGTTATGCAAAAAAAATGACAGTTGTCATAAAATAGAAAATCAGAACTCACATCATACCTCTTTGTAGTGCCTTCAATGGGCCCAAATAATTCATCATTCTTTGTTAGTTGTTTATCACCAAGTGATGATCCAAGAGGTGTATCTAGCTAAAAGTTGCATGCCTCTCTAGTTATGATAAGGCTGTCCCGAACCTCCATCCTCTTGGTTGTCATGTCCTTTGGCAGATCCTTATTGATAGCTTTCAACACTATTTTTTTTCTTTTGATGTGAACTCTAACTCCATCCTTTGGAAATCTTGAACATATCAGCCAAGTGATTGTAACCATTGGATTCCCAACACAATCTTGGTTCCACCAATGCCAAGTACATAGAATTCATCAACCAATGAATAGTCATCCAATTGAAAACCCAATTGAGGTATCTTCCTAGTGCAACTCATCTTGGATCCATGTGCCAACATGACATTGAATCCAAAAAACTCCTCTGCTTGCAATCATCTCTTAGCCACATGATCTTCATCAATGAAATTATGTGTGGCACCACTATCTACTAAACATGATACACATTGTCTCCTCACAATTCCCCTCAAGAAAAAGGGATGATACTTAGGGATGGTTGAAAGAAAAGCAATAGTACCTTGTGCCTTAGTATCTAGCTCTAACTATGGCTCCTCATGACCACTTTCTGAATTGGTGTCTTGGATTCATCATCCTCAAGGTCAGGACTGACTCAATGTACTTTAATTTTCCTTCCCAAAGGCATCTATGTCATGGTTCCCATGGTTCTTTGCAAGTGAAGTAAAGTTTCTTCCTCCTTAGCTCATTCCTTGTATCAAATTCAAACTTAGGAGGTGTGGACTTAGGCTAACTATCACTTCTTTGAAATGGTTTATCTTCTCTAAACCCTTTCTTTGGTGGTTAAAATGGTGGAGGAGTAGTATCAAGATCAAGTGCAAGCTCAACAGCATCATCAAGTGTACTAGGCTTATGAGCCTTCACCAACCCTCTTAATCTATCATTCAATTCCTCAAAAAAGAGCATAGTCACTCTCCTCTCTGACATATCAAGAACCATGACTATAATCTTTGGGAACTCATTGACATAGGATTTCACCCTACCAACCTATTTCAAATGTGCCAAATCTCTTTAGAAGACATCCACATCTTTCCTATCAAATCTAGTAATGAGTTTTTGTGTGAACTCATCATAAGAAGTGATCAACCCATGATTTTGTGAAACAAGCCCATGATGCTACCAATCATATTCCAAACCCTCAAGATGCATAGTAGCAAATTGTATGGCCTTAACCTCACTCATTGGTTTGAGTATGAGGAAAGTATCAAGCTTATGTACCCATGCTCTAGCACTTGTTTTACCACTACCATCAAAATTAGGGAGAGGAATTTTGTTTAATGCATCCTTGTACTCTTTAGGTGGCCTTGCTTTTCCTCTAGGTCTTTGTCCCATCCTTTCTCTTCTTCTATCCCTCTTCTGGTTCATGAATTGATTGAAGTTTAGATCCTCCTTGACATCGTCAGAAGTGCTCTATACTCCTTGTGTAAGATAACCAACTCATCCACAATTGGTTGTCTTTCACATCTACAACACCTTCTTCCTCCCCTTCCTCTCTTGGGAGGAATGTGGGTTGTAATGGTCGATCCATGGTAGTAGTGCGTGTTCTCCTAGCACAAGGTGTACTTGCTATACTTCACTTGTAGGGGTTGCATTAAATCTCATATTACCCATAGCTTGTGTCATGAGTTACATCATATATAGATGGGAAGCCATCATTTGAGCTAAAGCTTTGTTAGCTTGTTGCTCTCCTTTGACATTTCCCTTTGACCTGGTGCTATATCCCTCAAAAGATCACCAACATTCCTATAATCTTTTGTTGGACTTCCACCTCTCCTTTCCCTATCCATAGCAAGCTGATTTGTGTCAACAATTGGAGCCCCTTCTTCTTGATAATCTTGTTGTCCTAGTCTTCTTTGGAAGTAATACTTGTCAAGATCAAATGGTTGCATACAATCCAACCCTCTAGGCTGTAGGATCGAAGCTCTAATACCACTGAAATATCCCAACTAAGAAATATGCAATTTTTTGATTTTTTTTAAACACAAATTTATGCCCTAATTTTTTTATTTCAAATTTTTGCTCAAAGCCCTAACATGCTTATGTAATTTTCTGATTTCAAACATGCATTAACAAAAACATATATTCTTCCCAATTACATCAAATATCATAGCAGATTTATCTAACCATAAACATGAATGTAACCAGCAAAATTAAACACCAAATGTTTGTTCAAACATGCCAAAATTATGATTAACAAATTTTTAGTTTTGTTGCTACAAATCAGACCTAATATGAATACAAGATCACTAAAATAGGCTCCAAACATGCCCAAAAATGTACAATAACTTGTTGATATGAAGTAACCCCACTAACAATCCAAATCATGAGATGATTGATGATCTTTCCTAACCCTAGCTGGGTGAATTGCTCCAACTCACACAAATGCAAAGATGAATGCAAATATATGATAGAAAATGTCTCCAGAACCCTACCACAAGGGTGTGTTGGCCTGCTGGTATGAATCTAGGGTTTGCAACCCTTGAATTTTTGTCAAAATCCTCCAAAATTGCCAATTTCGCCCCTCTAAAACAAGGTGCTTCTCTTGCAACTTGGGAGCTCCACCCTAGGATGAAATCCTAGGTCAAAACAACACCAAAACTGCCTTCCTCAAGTTTCCTAGGCAAATTTGAGCATGAAGATCTAACATAAAACTCAATTGAAGCGCAAGTGAACCTCTATCATGAAGTCCTCCATTGAAGAGCTAGGTTTTCATCCAACTCCGCTATTATTCACAAGGGTTTTTGTCCTTGGAATAGCTGAAAAATTGTTGTTTGAAAAAACAAAAATAATTCACCATAATATTAAAACCTCCAAAGGACCTTGTTTATATATCAATCGCTCCTTATTTCTGCAATTAAGTCAGCCCAATTTGGGTGCCACCTTCACCTTTTAAAATTTTCTTTTTATTTATTTTTATTTCCCTCAATTGGGTGCCAACCCACAAATTCAATTTTAGTATTTTTTAATTATTATTTTCACCTTATAACTCCCACCAATTTGGGGGCGTACTTCTCGCACAACTCAAAATATTATTTTTAATTATTTGTTTCCCTTATACCTCCCAAAAATGGGTCGCCCAAGCCCAAATAAAATATTAAAAATATTTTGGGCACAAAAAATCAAATTTAAATATTATTTCATTTCCTCCCCTTTGAGTGCCAAAATTCCAAATAATTAGAATATTATTATTTTTTCTTAATTTCTCTTTGCTTGCCCAAAAGGGACATTACATTGGAGATTTTTATTATATCCAAAATATCATAAAGATTATTAAAATGAGTAGCATGATATCGAAATAAGTACAAAATGTCAAAATGTAGTGAAGGGAGGCCTCTAATCATCCCCAAACTCCTCATCATTGGAACTACTAGACTCCTCATGGTGAAGCTCTGCCAAACTAATACCAACCAACCCTACATTTGAAGTCTTAACATCCCCATCAATCTATGTAGGCTCTTTTGGCTCTACATCCCATTGTACTTTTGGACTTTCTTTGTACACAAGTGTTGCGGTCAATGAGATGCAAAGTACTATGTACAACCACAAGCTTCTCTACTCTTCTAAAGGTAAGGTTGTTCCTCTTAAGAGAGTGGATGAAGCTATAGGTAGGCCAATTCCTCTCAGTAGCTGAAGAACTAGAAACCTAAGATAACAATTGAATGGCTAGAGTGGTAGTCAAAGATTCTGATCGATGGCAATTCTACCACAAAAGTGGGTCCTCTTGTGCCATAGTTGCCATATTCATCTTGGTGCATTAGAATAGCCCCTAAGAGTGGAAAATTCGGTTCACTTAGTGTGAATCATGTTGGCATCTATAGGATCATGCATCTTGTAATTTCCCCATTTTAGCCCTACACTCTTCAATTGGTTTTAACCTATTTCCAAAAATTTGTAGGCTAAGTTGAAGCAGAAAATTAAGGTTTCCTCTTTCAGATGCTTTGTTGAGGGTTTGCTTGTAAAAGGTTTCTAGGGTTCTCTAAGTCTTTCAAGGACCTCTAGGGTGGTGTGTTATGCATCTAAATTTGACAATATTTTTGGGCACTTACTATTTATAGTAAGTCATGATATTGCTCAGTTGATGTTAGAGGATGTGGTGCAAACTTACTATTTATAGTAGTTTGCTATTTTTAGCAAGTTTATCTCTTAGCAGTATCTTTCTAGTAGCAGTTCAATCCTTTGCAGTTTAGTTGTTCTGTTGGGCTTTTTGTTGGCTTTTTTGTGAATTTACTATTTATAGCAGTGGCTATTTAAAGTCTAATTTTGGCAGTGGCATCATCAGTAATTTAGCTCAAGTAATCTTGCTATCCATCAGTTTCAGTTTTGGCTTTGGTCTTGGTTATCTTCATGGACTGAGTTTCATACTTAGTTCGTTTCATGTTTTTCAGTTGTACCCCATGCCTAGGAGTGATAACTTCATGCTGTTTTAAAAAAGGGGTCATGTTGAGCATTTAATGATTTAAATAAATGTTTTATTGTTGCAATATGGAAATGGACACCTAAAGGGGAAATTGAATAATGTTTTATTATTTCAAAAAAGTGAATGCTTAAAGGTGGTGTCCATTTTGGAAGTTGAAGTGATTCGACTTCTTGGAATTTAAAGTGTTTCATTTTCCAATTGAAACTTATATATTGTTTTTTTGTGAAGAGTCAATTATGAATGTTTTTGGAGAGCAAAGTTATGTTGTTGGAATGAATCCAGAACCTAGCTAAGGGCAAGCTTAGCATTCCATTCTTTCTTTGGGCCTAAAACTATGGCTTCCTAGAAAGTTTTCTGAAGACCATGCTTCATTCAAGAGTGTGGATAGTGCTCAATTTTGATTTTGATTACAGGCAGATTGCTAATTTATAATTTGTTTGTATTGTTGATGTCAATGGCTAAAGTGAACTTCTGCTTAAGTCGGCCTTCTTTAGAGACTTGACCTCATCTTGCAAGGTCCCACACCTTGAGGTCATTTCCATTATGTCATTAGAACACTGAACTCTTATTCAGTAGGGTGCAATTTTATGTGACATCACAACCTTAATGATGAGTAAGAGGTTGCAATTACCACATGTTCTATAAGACCAACTTTAACAACAAAACAAAATCATACAGACCAAATATTGTCAAGATACAAAAGATCTATTCACTTCACTAATGTGTGTGCTTCTAAATTGCTAGGTGAAGTATTCAATTGATCTCATCCTTGGCATACCATTTCCAAATGGGACAAAATCCAAGTAATTAGTCTTGGAGAATGATGAGACAAATGAAAAATTTAGGAGTTGATCTAGAAAGAAAATATTCAACCAAGTACTTGATCTTGTGGAAGTTCAATTGTACTTGTTATGAAGAAGGATGAAATGTGGTGACTTTACATTGACTTTTGGGCCCTAAATAAGATTGTTGTCAAGAATAGATATCCTATCCTCTAATTGATAACTTCTTAGACCATCTTTGATGGGTTTTTTTTTTTTTTTGAAAAATTGATATAAAATTATGGTATCATTGAGTGCTTGTTGAGCTAGTTGATGTCTAGATGATTTCCTTGAATTCTAAGGAGGACTCATTTGGTATGTTGGTTATTCCCTTTTGTTTGACCAATATAATCCCCAAATTCACGCGGATGATGAATGATGTACTTAGGATTTTCACATTTTTTTTGTAGTTGTCAACATCCTCATCTTCAAAAAGATACAAGAATAGCACTTGCAACATGTTCGATAGGTTCTTTCCACCCTATGCCAACATAAGCTTTATGTTGATCTAAATATAGAAAAGTGTTATTATGAAATGGAGAGAATCTAGTATGTTAGCTAGATCATTGACAAAGATAATAGAGTAATCAAATTGGATCGCATCTAAAATAAGTTTTCTTACAAATGTTTAATCCATAGACATAATTATCCACTAATGCTTATTTAACTCCAATATCATCATACCTAACCACAATATATAATAGCATATATTCCTTAATTACATTGAAAGGTGGTAACTAATGGAGTGCAAATGAATTTTTAGTTTTATCTTGAAGCAAAGGTTACGATATGGATACTAACTCATTCAAAGTGATATTAGATGGATTGATTATGTGTGCTAAGAAGTCCTTTAGGATTGTCTTCCATGTTGTTGAGTACAAAAAATTCTAAATCAATATTTTGGTTAGGGTATTGTTAGTTTTAGGATGTGCATTATCCCCATGTTTATATAATTAACTATACAATGATTCAATGGCATAACTAAGGAATGAAAAGTAGAAACAAAACTAGGCTAGTATGTGATGTGATACACAAGGAATTGTAAGCCATATGAACAACGTAATTAGCTTGACATAAGGAAAGAGTGTGATCACAAGGTTTAACAATGTCATATCTATGTAAATAAGAAGAATTGTCATCATCACATAATGTATCATTTATCCCAATGGAATCTAAAAGTATTTCATAAATATCCTCCATAGCAGATGTATCACAAATCAAATTATATCAAAGTAAGTTACTCAAAGGTAGCACATAATTAAGAGCAAGCATATGACTATCACCATCCATATAAGAGGTATACATGTGAGAATCATGGATAAGTATGGTAAGAGTATCTAATATAGAAGGGAAATCAACAATTAAAATCTCTAGATGAAGAGAAGGTATATATGTGAGGATACAAGGCTTCCATGGACAATGTGATCCCATTTGTGTGATAAATGTCATAAGTGAAACATGTATTAAAGGGTCATATGCTACAAATTATACAAACACATCAATATCAACAATAGAAGGATGAATAGAGGCCAAAGATAAGGGATGATGAGACTCTATGATGCAAGAAAATGACAACAACAATCTATCCAAAAATGAGGGGGTTAGGGTTCATAAGACTATGCACTAAATATCCAAAACCCTAATAGAAGTAGATAATGATATGGAAATAATTAGTAGTATATAGTAAACTAAAATATCAATAAAAAATCCAAACTTAAAATAAATCCTTAAAGTTCCCTCCAAGGATGGTTAGAATGGGGGAAAATAGTGTAGAGCTTAAACTCTAAAATAAAGATATATTGATCAATGATTAATATGAAGTAACACAAGTCCTTGCAAATTTTAAAAATGATAATGCAATTAGAAAGTAAGATCTGAAATTTAAAAATGTAATGAAGGTATAGTCCTAAGATTAAGTCCTATGGGGTGTAAGATTGGACAGGTTCACCAAATTGTGAAGGGAAAATGCTTTTCCTTATGTCTTGGTTAATTTACTAAGCAATGTTCATATCAGGAAGGATGTGGTTGGGTTCAGTGATGTTATGTTTTCACAATTTACTTACACTCTTCCCACTATTTAGCTGTTTCAAATAGTGTCATATGTATGTTCTTGTTTCTTTATATTTTTAACAGACCATTTGCAAAGTTTTTGCCAAATTTTACACAATTGTAGCAGAGATCATACTTTACAAGATAGTTGGGTAGGGTAAACTGTCAGAATATAGTGAAGCCTTACCTATTGTTCAGGAAGGTGAATGGTTTATTAAATATTGAACATGTAAGTTATTGAAACGAGGCAAGTGCTTGGAAATGAAGAAATTGGTGGCATCAACAGCCCACTCTCAAGTTAAGCATTGTAGCAGAGATCATACTTTACAAAATATATTGTAAGCTATATGTGAAGCTACAATGCTTAAAATGGGAGTGGAATTTTTATTCCACTAGTTTCTTCGTATTTAAGCATTGCTTATTTTGAGAGCCAGTTTTTTTTATCCCACTCATCCTCGGGTTAAAGCATTGACCTTATTTAAATAATATATTTATTTAAATTATATAAACCCATAGGAAAGTGAGGTTTTTTATCAGGTCATGCCCTAGCTAACATGCCTTCTAAGTTTATGTGATTCCCTTTGTGGTTCAAACTTTGTAACTCTTACATTTTTTTCATACTGGCCAGGCTCTAAATCAGTGCTTTTCATTCTATTGAAGGTACATAGAAGCATAGTAGCAAAAATATTTTGCGGAAAAAATGGCAAATCAAAAATCAACAAACCAAAAGTAAAACTGATGCTCTTGCTGAAGCCAGCAATACCACTGCTGCCATTGTGAAGGTAAAAGCTTTTTTTTTTTTAATTTGCTTGAGTGCTTGCTTGATTTTTTAATGTTGTAATCCTATATGATGTGAAGTTTGATTCTCTTTACAGGGCTTTGCAGTTGGATCGTCTACATTGGTGTCACTTGCATTGTTTGGATCCTTTGTTAGTTGTGCAACAAATTAATAAATTTTTCCCACAATGAAATATAAGATAACTACCTTTGTTGTTGATACTATATATTAATAACCTCCCATTGGCTTCATCTATCAACATACACGCTGCACTCTTGAACAGTGTAGGTGCTAGTTAAACAAATTTAAGAATAAGAATCATTATTGCATATGCTATTGTCTAATGACTATTAATATACATGTTTCTTGAAATGTAGGAGTTTAAGAGGTTTAAGGAATATGGAGGAATGGAAATTTGTAAATATGGAGAAATGTAGATCAAGAAACATGGAGGAAGGGAGAGAGAAAGTGAATGAGCAACAGCCCAACAAGCTTCTACGAATCAACACTTCTTTATCACATGAAAAACTAGCATTGAATGTTAATAAACAACGATCCAACAAGCTTCAAATCTTTCTCAACAATTATTTTTTAACTCATGAATCAAAAAATTGACTATTAATAAACATGTTTCTTGAAATGTAGGAGTTTAAGAGGTTTAAGGAATATGGAGGAATGGAGATTTGTGAATATGGAGAAATGTAGATCAAGAAACATGGAGGAAGGGAGAGAGAAAGTGAATGAGCAACGACCCAACAAGCTTCTACGAATCAACACTTATTTATCACATGAAGAACTGACATTGAATGCTAATGAACAACGATCCAGCAAGCTTCAAATCTTTCTCAACAATTATTTTTTAACCCATGAATCGAAAAACCATAAAGTTGTGGGAGTCATCAAACCAATAAATGTGAGATTATTGGCATTCAATCTAATATTTAAGAATAGATTATGAATTGTTGTGAATTTTTTGTGCTAAATAAATATGCATGCACCTTGAAGAATATGTTTTTTTAATATTTAACATTTTGCTTGTAAATTTATAAACCATTTGGATATTATGTATATGTAAAAATAAAATTTTCACGAATCAAAAAAATTTAGAACTTTTTTGTCACATTTCACGAATTTTCAAATCTGTACCTTTTTTTTTTGGTCAAAAATTGAATATTCACAATTTACTTGTGATTTCAGGAACTCCCAGAAGAAATAGTCCGAGAAATACTGACGAGAGTCACTTATAAATCCCATTACAAGCTTATGTCTGTATGCAAAAGCTGGAATGCTATGGTTGACAACCCTAAGTTTTATCAAGATACAATAAGATTTGGGAGGTGTGAGGAACTTATATGTTTGATTGATACTTTGGGTGAAGAACAGGTACATCATAAACCTTGTCAAGGAGAAGAAGCCCCTTCTCTCTCAACTCGATATCGTAAACCTGGTCAAATGGTAACTGTATATCACCCATTCCAACATAAATGGGAAGCAGCCCCTTCTTTCCCAACTGGATATCATTTCAAATTCAGTCACTCTCGTTGTGTTTCTGTCAACCATAAACTGGTTTTTATGGGGTTTTACAAGCAAGATACGGATATGCCTACCGAGGTTGTTTTGGTATATGATTTTTCTTCTTCTATGAGGAAGCAGGGCACTGATATGCCTATGTTCCACACTTGATTTGCCTGTGCAGTATCACCTCATGATAGACTCATTCCGAACGGTCTAATTGCATGATAAAATTTATACAGAAAATGTATGTACGCATTCTGGCCCTTTACAAATGGAATGAGTTTGGCCTTTATATTTGTTTTTTCAAATTACGAACATATTAAGTTTCCTTACTTGGTCACTAGACTGCCAATTACAATAAATACCCATGAGAAAAGAAGTCAGTTTTCATTTGAATTGCTAGCAAATCTGTTCATGGATTCCTCTGGAAGTGTGACTGCATCAAACAAGAGAAGACCTTCTATAGATATGCACTTATGTTCTCTGTCATCACAAAATCTGATTAAAATTAAAATTGAATAGACATCATAGCAATAAAATAAAGCCAACGAATTCGATTTTCTCCCTGATGGACGGTGGCCTATACTTAATCGAATCATTTGTTCCTAAAATTTTGCATCTATAACTGTCTTTTTATGTCATGTTAGAGCCTTCTAAGCGAGCTCTGTTGAAATCAAATTGGAATTGATTCCAGCTTTAGTCAAATAGGGTCACGTACAAGATAATGCACATTCATTTTCAGCATAAGTTATTCTTTACAGGAATTCATCAGCTAAACTCAATGACAATATACCATTGCCTAGAAAATATAGCTTTCTCGTCAAGAAGATTATAAAAATGAAAAACTAATTCAATTACCCATTGCAAACAATCATCAAAATGCAAACTGCTGGTTAGGCAAGTACACAAATAGGAACAATTAATACAAAACCAGACAGAGGAAGTGCATACACAAGATTGCAAATTCCATAGAATACAGTAAGATAATTTATGCATGCCTGGGTAAGGAAAAAAACAATAAAAACATTAGGTTAAACTTCCCAGCCAACCAACATAAAAATATTCGAGACAATTATGCAGACCTTTTTTTGCCATTTTGGTGTATTGTGCAGAGTTTTTCAACATGTGTTGCAAGATATATTGGCCAATTTGGCCCATTTAGAGTCACGATTCCATTTTTTTTTAAGGTATCATCTAGTTCATGGGTGAAAATTTGCAGAAATTTGGCCTATTTTCTCAAATTGAGCCCCATCAATCAGGCTTAGCATTTATATATTATTTGTTTTCAATTCAAAACACCTACCAATAGTGTGGCACCATAGACTTGCAACTTCTCACCTCTTTAAAGTGAACAATGTTCGGATGTCTAAGAGATTGGCATGGCATTCCATCACCATGAGACCACATTTCTTTGAGGCATTTTTTCAGACAGTTCACTTCCTTGTCTATGCTATTGCTTACTATCATGATTTGATAGATTTTTTCCAAGCATCCATAGTTTGTTTGTGTTGAATATAATTTGCAGAATAAAAGTGAAAAAGAAATTACATAAAGTAAAAGATTAAAATCAATCACAAAACAAGAACACAGATTTATTGTGGTTCACCATCAATTTGATGGCTACGTCCACACTCAAGGATTATCTCATATTATTCTCAAGTTCTGAATTAATTACATTCAGTCAGTAGTTGTATTTATAAATCAGTCTCCAATGTAAGAAAAGGAAAAATCAATTCGAAATAGACAACTTCTAAATTGGCCACACATGCCAATTTAGAAGTAATTACAAAATGAGAAAGCATTTCGAATTATGAAGGCAACATGCTAATTTGGGCTTCAGATAACCCAACAATCTCCCACTTGAAGACCAAATTGCTACTCAGAGATATCCCACCATTGCAGACTTAATGTCAGAGTTGCACAAGTCTGAGAGAAGCTCTATAGAATTCGAACTTCTCCCTCGGAACTACTTTCGTCAACATGTCAGTTGGATTCAACTTTGTGTCAATTTTCTCCACCTGCAGCTTCCCCTCTTCGGTACAATGGCGAATGAAGTGATATCGCAGCTCTATGTGCTTCGTCCGATTGTGAAAGGCTGAATTTTTTGACAAGTGAATAGCACTATTGCTATCACAAAAGAGAGTGAAAACCAATTGCTGAAACCATAAATCACCTATCAATCTCTGCAACCAAATCATTTCCTTTGCCCCTTTAGAAAGAGCAATATATTCTACTTCCATAGAAGAAAGTGCAACCACCTGTTGCAAGCGAGAAACCCAACTGATCGCTTCCCCAGCAAAGGTGAATACATAACCAATGGTAGAACGTCGTTTATCCAGATCTCCAGCCATATCTAAATCAACATAACCTCGGAGATGTATGTTCTTACCACCAAAACATAAACCGTGATTAGAAGTACCTTTCAAATACCTGAATATCCACTGTACTGCCTGCCAATGTTGTTTACCTAGATTACTCATAAATTTGTTCACTACCACCAGTGCCTGAGCAATATCTAGACGAGTACAAGTCATGGCATACATTAAACTGCCAACTGCTGATGAATATGGAACATGTTTCATGTATTCTTTTTCTTCATATGTTTGAGAACACATAGCTGAGGATAACTTAAAATGATCAGCCAAAGAAGTACTCACAGATTTGGCATTCTTCATATTGAATCTATCTAAGATTTTTAGAATATATTTTTCTTGAGATAATCTAAATTCTCTCTTTTCCCTATCTCTGATTATATTCATCCCAAGAATCCTCTTTGCTACCTCTAAATCCTTCATGGAAAATCTTTGAGATAAATGTTGTTTTAACTCACGAACTATCCTCACACTATTTCCAGCAACCAACATATCATCAACATAAAGTAATAAAATGAAAAACTCACCATTTGGAAGCTTCTTATAATAAACACATGGGTCTGAATCACAACGAATGAAATGTTGTTGAGTCATGAAACTGTCAAATTTTAAATACTATTGCCTGGGGACTTGCTTGAGCCCATAAAAACTCCGCTTCAATCTGCAATATAAATATTCTTGACCCAATTTTGCAAAACCTTCAAGCTGCTCCATGTATAATTCCTCTTCAACATCTCCATGAAGAAAAGTAGCTTTGACATCTAATTGTTCAAGTTCAAGATCCCAAATGGCTGCCAAGCCTAATACTGCTCGAATAGTGGCCATTCTCACAACTGGTGAAAATATCTCATTGAAATCAATACCTTTTTCTTGAGCAAAACCTTTGACAACTAATTTGGCTCTGTAACGTTGATGACCTCCCTCTTCCTCTTTCACACGATACACCCATTTATTCTTCAGAGGTTTCCGATTTGGCGGAAGAGGAACCAAATCCCAAGTGTCATTTGTTCGCAAAGACTCCATTTCTTCATTCATTGCCTCCATCCATTTGACTGAATTTGCATCTTTGCAAGCTTGTTTGAAAGTTTCCGGCTCTGCCTCACCACAAAGCAATAGTTCATAATCATAATTATCAGATGAAAATAACTCAAAATCATCATACTTCATTGGTAGCTTCCTCTTCCGTGTTGATCTCCTCAATTGAGGACCAATTTCTGATTTCAAAACACCCTCTATTTCTATATTTTCCTGATTAGTTTCTATATGTCTCTATTTTTCCATATTTTCTTCATTTATCTATAAATTACCTTCAATTGTCTGATTGCCTACATTCCATTCTACACTGTTTCCAGGCAAATCATTGACAGGGTGCCTATCTATTTGCAGTGGCAACGAGCTAATCAGAGGTTGTGCGTTTGAAGGAAGAAACTGTGCATGACTCATAGGTTGCGCATAAATCATAGAAGGCTGTGAATTATCTTGCAAATGTTGTGCATGAATAGTGGAAGGCATTGGTGAAATTGTAGAGAGTTGCGAATATGTTAAAGGTTGTGAATGAGTGAAAGACTGTTGCGCCAGAATTGGAGGGTGCGTAATAAATGATGAAGGCAGTGCTTTGTCCAATAAAGGTTGTGTAGTATGAGCTAGCAAGGGCAGCAACTTCACATTAAAATGTTGCGCGATAGATGAAGATTGTGCATTGTTTATTGGAGGTTGGAAATAAGTTGATAAACGTTGTGAACTACAAATTGAAGACAACGAATCTCTTAATGATGGTTGTGCATCAAACACAGGCATGAGATTTGGTAAAGGTTGCGCTAAAGGTTGAGGGGGTAGCGAATGAAATAAAGGAGGTTGCAAGTGACTATGAATGAGTTTGATAAGGCAGCACAGTAGTGTAAACAGGGGCACCAACATTTGAAGACAAAGTATGTAAATTAGATGGCTGGGAACAAACAGGGGTGCTTGCATTTGAAGAAATAACTAAAGGTTGGGAGAATGTAACAGATGTTCGCTTGACACGACCATTATCAAATAAATCAAAATCAAAATATTCATCTGAAGATTTGTCCAGAGGTTGCAAACCTGGGAATTTTTTCTCATTGAAGACAACATCCTGACTACGAACAATCTTTTTTGCAACGAGATCCCACAGCCTAAAACCAAATTGATCTTCTCCATAGCCGAGAAAAATGCACCTCTTCGATTTGAAATCAAGCTCTGTTCGTTGTTCTTTCAGAATATGCACGAACGCTTCACAGCCAAACACCCGCAAATGATGATATGAAATTATTTTCCCAAGCCATCGCTCCTTAGGAATTTCAAAATCCAAACAAGATGACAGGGCACGATTTATCAAATAGACTGCAGTGTTGCACGCCTCTGCCCAAAACTATTTTCCCAACCCGGCATTGGAGAGCATACATCGAGCTCTCTCTAAAATTGTCTGATTCAACCGCTCAGCTGTTCCATTTTCTTGAGGGGCAAATGGGACCACCTTTATTCTACGAATGTTGTTGTTTGTACATAAATTATCAAACTCCGAGGAGAAAAAATCTCCTCCATTGTCAGTTTTCAAACATTTAATTTTATGCCCTATTTGATTTTCAACAAGAGCCTTGAAAATTTTAAACTTCAAAAAAACCTCTGATTTCTTATTTAACATGTAAATCCAAACTTTTCTAGTGTAATCATCCAAAAAAGTAACAAATTAATTTTCTCCTCCAAATGAAGTTACCTTCGTGGGACCAAAAACGTCTGAATGCACAAGTTCCAAAGGAGCAATTTTTTGATCATGGCATGTCCTCAAGAAGCTGGCCCAGCTTTGTTTGCCATAAAGGCAATGTTCACAAAATTCTAAATCCACCGATTGCAAGCCGGGCAGTTGATCTTGTTGAAGCATTACTTCAAGCCCTTTCATGCTCATGTGACCAAGCCTCTTATGCCAAATTTCTGAGTTGTTTTCCATGACTGTCATGGTAGCTCCCACTTCACCATGGCATTTTAAAATATAAAGATTTCCCAACTTCTTTCCTTTTGCAATCACTAAAACCCTTTTGTTACTTGCCAATTTTCTAAAGAGAATTTAACATCACACCCAAAAGCAATTAATTGACTAACAGAAATTAAATTTCTTTTCAACAAAGGAACATATCTGACATCTTTTAAAATCCATTGACTTCTATTTTTTAAATTTAAAACTATATCACCCTTACCCACAATTTCACACTCCTTATTGTCACCAAGAAAAACCTTACCAAAAACATTTCTTTGAAATTTGTGAAAGCTTGCCTGCATGAAGTAGCATGGAAAGAAGCTCCAAAATCAAGCACCCAAGAGTCTGTAGTCATGTCACCGGCAACCAAAATTAAAACACTATCATCTTTTTCAGAGTGTTTGCTTGATTTTTGATGACTGAGTCCTATGCCTTCTTATAATTCCAACAATTTTTCTTTGTGTGGCTTGGCTTGCCACAAAACCAATAGGCACTTGTTTTTCCTCTTGACTGCAATCTAGATTTTGACTTCTTCGATTATTATATTTGCCTCTTTCTTTACTTCTACCTCTATTTCCAATACTTACAGCTGTTAATGCCTCACCAGACGAGGGTTCCTGATTTTTTCTCCACATATCTTCACTCAGTAAAGTGGTTGCAACATCATCGAATTTCAGCTTGCTTTTGGTAGCCACCAAAGTGCTCACTACCATCACAACACCTTTCCAGCTATTTGGTAAAGAACACAATAATAAAATAGCTTTGATCTCATCATCCAAATTTATGCCTACAGAAATCAGCTGGGTAACTAATGTATTAAATCCATTCAAATGATTGGACATAGCCCCTCCTTCTCGCATTTTTAAATTATACAATTTCTTCATAATAAATACCTTATTGGAAGAAGACGCCATTTCATACATTGAAGACAATTTTTCCCACAGCTCCTATGTAGTCTTCTCTGCAGAGACATTAAATAAGACATTGTTGGACAGCGATAGGAAAATTGTAGCTCTTGCTTTTTTGTCCAGCTTCTTCCATTCTTCATCTGATAGAGATCATTTCCCTTTGGCTTTGCCAGCCACTGCATTTGAAAGATCTTGTTTGATGAGAAGGGATTCCATCTACACTTTCCAAAGCCCAAAATTTTTCCCTGCAAACTTTTCAATTTTCCACTTGTTTGCATCTTCCATGGCTGCAGAAGTTCTTCACAATTTCCTACACCAAATTTCTCAAACCTGCTCTAATACCAATTGTTGAATATAATTTGCAGAATAAAAGTGAAAAAGAAATTGCAGAAAGTAAAAGATTAAAATCAATCAAAAAACAAGAACACAGATTTATCATGGTTCACCATCAATTTGATGGATACATCCACACTCAGGGATTATCTCATATTATTCTCAAGTTCTGAATTAATTACATTCAGCCAGCAACTGTATTTATAAATCAGTCTCCAATGTAAGAAAAGGAAAAATCCATTCGAAATAGACAACTTCTAAATTGGCATGTTCTAAATTGGCCACACATGCCAATTTAGAAGTAATTACAAAATGAGAAAGCATTTTGAATTATGAAGGCAACATGCTAATTTGGGCTTCAGATAACCCAACAGTTCGAAAGCACCTATTTTAGGCTTTTAGCCATAGCAGCAAGGCAGTCAACTATTTGATAAAATGCTTTGGTAGTCATGTATTAAAAATGTGGTAGCATAGACAAGGCAATGAACTGTTTGAAAATATGCCTCAAATAAATGTGGTCTCATGGTGTGAATTTAATTTCCAATTTCATCCATGAAGGGCATCCCCAGCTTCTAGATCCCACTAATAGCCATAACTTTTCCAGGTGTCGAGTAAAGCTTCAAGTTTTTCCCGAAGCAACAATTGGGAAAATTTTGTCTTTCCAAATAGAATGTGTTAAAAATCTCTTTGAAGTTATTCAAGGAAAAAGTTCTAGAGAGTATAACATGCAGTTTTCAATTATCCCTTCTACATAAACTTTGTATCTTTGATCTTTCATGTCGAGTTTGGTGGCCTTCATCAAGAACAAGTAGACATGCATTGTCTAAAATCAATTTTGTTCAGAGTGGACGATCAAAGATATGGATTTCATGCAGAAGGCTTAATTGAAAATAACACATTATACTCTGAGGAACTCTTTTCTAGAATAACTTCAAGGATATTTTGAAGACACTAAATCTGCTAGGGCCTAATTTTGTTGTTTGTTGCTTGCATAAAAAAGCAAAGCTTGGGAAAAAATTCAAAATGGTAAAGAAGGTGGTGAAGCAGAATTTGGTGACACTATTGGAAAGTTCAAATTAATCACTAATGCATTTGTCCATTGTCATGATAACAATTTTCCATGGCAATGTTGGTTGAAGCGTTGGAACATAGTTATTTTCATCGATTTCTGATTCATGAATGGAAGTTTCAAATAAATTTTCTTTTGTGTAAATTAACAAACCATTAAAAATAAAAACCAGATACAAAAAGAAGATTGATGTTCTATATATATCAATATATTCTCTACATATGCAAGTATATAAATACAAGTGCTATGATCGACATCCTACATAAAAAAATCATACCTCTTACACATCTTTACATATCACACATGGTGCAATAGCAATCAAAAACCATGGAAGTTTTAACTCTTCAAACTACTTCAAAGAATAGATAATGGGCATATCTTAAAAGGTTTGAAGATCATAAAATGTTTGTCATCTACAGGCTTAAACATGACTAATCAAGACATAAAACTCAAAAAAAATATAAACAATCAATCAAGCCATACAAACTGAAATATGCATAGCCTAAATCTACACCAACAAATGTTTGAAATCCACCAATGTCTTTTCTTTATAACGTGTAAAGATCTATTTATGTATTTGTCTATGTATCTATTCATGTGTATCTAAATACATTTGTATGTATGTATATGCATATATATATATGAATGTATTAAGAATATATAAATATCTAGCTATGTATAGATAACTATATTTATTTACATGTATATAACTATGGTTTCTAAACACCATATGTCAAAATTTTAGTCCGCTTCAAATTTTCAAAATAGCTTACTTCAAAATCCCACTATTTAAAAGTTTCCTTTAATTATATATTGTCAGATATGATGCCACTTTAGCATGGTTTTTGTCAAACGAAATTTGCAACTACTAGACATTATATAAACAACCACCATTGCAGTTACCATAGCAATCTCAATTATTACTATATCTCATTCTGCCATAAATTCAAGGAGTGGTGCCTTTGCTTTTGTTGATTCCAACATGTCAATGTTGAAGTCTCCAATAATAATGAATTTCGAATTAGCTAGCAATGAGATTATAGCAATTTGTATAAAATTAAAAAGATCATGAATAGGTGAGTTTCCTCTCACATACAAATCTATGAGGCACATAGTAATATGTATACATGCAATAGGTCAGTTGTTATTGGTTATAGATATTTTGTTGAAAAGTTTTGAAAGTATCACACTAAAACTATTTTTCTTGAGCATGGTAATAGCCCATGAATACCAGCTGCAGTATAGCAATTGTATGCTTTGTGAATGTGGCCAAGAAAACTATGTTTCATTTCTTGGAAGCAAAGGACAATTGCTTCGAGCATATCATGGCCATGTGTTATTTCTTGTGAATGTAGTTCAAAGCCGTGTTAGAGCATATCAACTTCACACTTCTACTTTAGTGGCAGCAGACGACCATTTTAGATTTAAAAAATGAAAAACCATGAAAATAATATAAGCAAATAAAATAGTTTTGAAATTATTATAAGTGAATATATCACAGTTCGTCATTCTTAAGATGCCCTGGTTAGTCTTTCTCAATCAACATTTTCACCCTGCAATGCAATGTTTTTTGCTAGATACTACATGTTTGTACGTAATGATGACATTTTGATGATGTCGTAGCTAGATTTGGGTTGTTTCTATATCTATCATAACATTTATAATAACTTTTCATGTGCAAATACATTTTATTTTTGAAGAAGATACTACGATGTCATAATTTTGGATGATTTATCTCTTTTCTTTCCAATGAAGTTTTATTCTTCGAATGTTTGTAAAAATTATGCCAATAATTTAAAATTTTTTAATTTATGCTAATAAGCAAATGACCTTCGCAATAATTTGATTGCAATAATGTTGTTGGCATAGATGTGCACAATTGCAACTGTGTGATATGTGATTCATATGCAATTTTTTGCTAAGCAAATTAATCATATTGTATATTACCTATTCCCTAGAGTGATTGTAATTTTGAATTTGTTTCAAGAAAATTCGCAAAATAGAAAGACATGATAAAATTCTGGCAAATATGAAGGCATTATAATAGCAAGCAATACTTGTAATTGAAGGAGGGTAGAAGTACTGGTTTGAGGACAAGGGTAGTGCCCTAGCTAAGTTTGTAGAATGAATACAATTGCACTGATAGAGTCCTCTTCACTTTGCTTGGACTAGAAGCACTCACTGTTGTTTGAAATTTTGATTAGGAAACTAGGGTGATTTTTTTTGTGTTTGTAAAAATAAGCAACAAAACTGTCATGAAAAAGCTCCACTAGTTAATAAAAAGTTTATTGTATAGGCTAAGAGCTTATTTAATAAGAGACTAGAAAGATCACTGAGTCATAACAAATAATTGCATGAAAGAAGGAACAAATTTGTTTCAAGTAAATGTTGTTATGAGAAATCCTTCCTATTTACACATATCTAGCATTGTTACCTTAGTCTAAAACGGCATTGCTTTGCTTAGGAAATTGGTTAATGCATTTACTATTGTAGGATGCATTAGCCTAAGGAAAAGCTTATACAATTTGCGTTTAACCTACTCCTTGGCTTCAACTGTTCCATGTTTATTGGTTGCATAGCATATGCCAGATACTATACACATTCCCACCATCAGGGCTTGTAACAGCAAGCAAAACCTCTAGTTGCAGGAGTAGAGAAGAATGGGGAAATTTTTCCTCGATTTCTAATACAAATCAACAAAACTAATGAAAATAGGTCAACTAGTTAATAAAAATTTTATTGTAAAGGCTAACAGCCTATTTAGTAACAGACCACAAACCCGGGATAAAAAAGCATTGCTTTATTGGGAAAATTGGTCAAACAAAACTTACTATAGAAATAAAATTGCATATATTTATATTATTGAATTTGCCTCACCAGTTAAATATATCAAAGGCAATTCTAACAACTATAGCATTATTGGCATACTATTTTATGCATCAGCTATGCATTCACTGCTTTACGATTCATTATAGATACTTTTCAAATTTTATAATGTACTTCTATTTTCTAATTTTCTTACAAGAAAATGAATATTAGGGCGACTGTAGTGAATAGAAAAACAAATATGGAGAAATATAGTTAAATTATATAATCTAATTGGTGTACAGAGTGAAACATTGCATATGGACCACATATCACATGCTTCTAATTATGCATAACCCTCATTGCAAAACTAACTTGCTTGTGGGAAAAAAATGGTTTCATGTTTATAAATTATCAGACTCTTGAACTAGGGTTCTCCTTTATTGTTCACAACTCTTCCAAGGAATAATTTTTAGACATGTTGGAAGTCTTAAAATTAATTGGAAAGAAAGGAGAAGAATGATACAAAAATCTGACCTTCCAGTTTCCTATTCAACAACCAAGAATATTTGCAGTCATATAGATCTTTGCTTCCGACTCCAATTGCAAGCAATGGTTTCTATCATAGGGACAAAGTAGACAAATGATCATAGTCCATGACATATAATATGTTATTCATAAACATGAAACATAGAAGCACATGATAGAATTTGCAAAAAAATTGTCAACGTGATAAATTTTTGCAAACATTCAGATGTTAAATACAAATTTTGTAAGCTTTGTTGATAGGCTAGTGGCTTCTCAAGCAATGAATACATAGTTAATGCATTGTATGTCTCCAAAACTTGAGAAAGGTCTTGTCGACTGTGGAGGAAAATTGTGCACAAATATTTGTGGAGGCAAATGTGGGTAAGCAAGTTGTGAATGCATACTAAAGTAGTATGCATAAAATGCAAAAAATAATAAGATTCATAAATTTTACAACTTTGGATGTTTGAAAAAATTTATCATAAACACATAGGCGAGCCACTCACCAATATGTGAGTGTTGGGTTTTATTTTTGTTTATTCTCAAGTTTTTCCAATGATAATTCTCATTTATTGCATTAGCCACCTACTTCTTTACTTCAACTGCTCCATGTTTGGGGGTTACATAGCATATGTCATTCACTGTACCCACTTGACCCATTAGCCTTTGTAACAATAAGCAATATTTCTACTTATCAACTATCATAAACAGATAGATGAGCCACTCATCATTAGTGCAATGTTCCTACAGAGATTTTTGTAGTTTTATGAAGCTGGATAGTTTCCAGGCTATCTTCTTCTTGGCCACGTATGTGATCCTACAAGGGGTTTCTTCTTTATTGAATTTGACCCCTGAAATGGAACAAGGCTCGTTACAAACAATTCTAAATAGGAAACCAAGTACTCATATGTATAACTGCAGATATAAAAGAAATATGCATTCAAACATATGCTCATCAACTAGGGAAAATATCATTGTTCCATGACATGGTAACAATATAGAGGAAAAACATAACAATAATTAAATAATTGCAAACAACAGCATAAGGAAACAAACTTCACACATGAATATAATTGCAATTTAGTAGACCTTCCAAATTTAAACAAAATAATTTGCTTGTAAGAAGAGTAGGACGTAAATATATAAACAAGGGATAAAAAAAGAAACTGAACTTACAAATTTATGCCATAGCATGTTAGGAATTTGATCTCCTATGCTCTCACACATGCAACAAATGGTCTGAGTCACCTGAGAAAAACAAAGGACCTATCAACCTTAATAATAAATAACAAATTTGTATAACCATGTATTCCAATTGCCAATGCTCAATACTAGCACCAGCTATAGACCAAGCATGTCAAATACTATGAACAATGCCACCTACCCACAAACACATGTAGTGAAAACATGTATATAGTAAAAAACATTGGAAAAGCATAAGTCTATCATAGTTAGGCATGGACCGCAACTGCACCTGGATTTATTTTACGAAAATGAAAATTAGGTCCAAGTAATTGGAAAATGTCTGGGTGCGAAATGATAAAGTCTGCGTTTGTTGGTAGGGTCTATGTCTATTGTATTGGGAATGAAAGATGAGATATTTGTAAGTTTGTATGTCTTTTACAGTCTCGATCTGTAGCTCTGCACATGTTTTCATTTTATAAAGTAGTGCATTTGTATTTACTATTTGCGAGCTCTTATCTATTGTCAGTAGACTGAAGTGTAACCGTCATTAGTGGCTTATGGTGTGAAGTTTTAAATTTGTGAAACAAAGTATTATTTGCATTGTTTTTTTTATTTTCTCAGATCCACGGGAAGTCAGACATATCTTGAACAGATAGACATCCTTCAATTTCTATCACTCTTTCATGAAAAGAATTGATTTGAAATATATATATAGATACACATAGACATATATATGTATATATATACCTAATTATATGCAAAAATAGGTGTATATACATATATACATCTACATATATATACATATATGCATACATGCATGCATATGAGCATATATGAAGAAATATATATATATATATATGGACATATTTAGACCTAATTTTCATTTCCATTTAATAAATTCAAGCACAGTGGCAGTGCATGTGTGTGTGGGAAATGTTACTTCCATTCTTGATCATGAAAACTACATTATCATGTGAAATCTTCATGAAGAAGAATGCATTCCAAGACACAAGTATATCAACAAACTCACCAAGTATTTCCAATGGAAAAGCTCGCCAAAATAATAATTATTATTAAAACAAATCAAGAGAATGAGAAAAGTAGGAGGAAAATACCACCGGCCAGAATGAAAATGAAGTCAAATGAACTTTGTATGAACAATTGTATTAATAAAGTGTTTCTATCAAACCCAAGATAAATGTGCTTGACTAAGTAACTTGTATGAGAAATATGATATCTAATAGATTACAATGAATAATGTAATGTATAATTTATGGGAATGCAAATAGTTTTATGTACATAGAATCAGTCAACTTGACATATGTAGAAATGATATACATAACTGCATAGAGAGATTAAAAGTAGCAATTAGGTTACACAAGTAATAGTTGAAAGCATAAAACATGTAAATATTAGAAAGAGAGATTGTTTAATATAGAACAAAGCCAAAAAGAATAAATTGTTACAAATGTCCTTTTCAGTGCTTATGAAGGGGCAGTAAAGGTAGAAGCTTGATGCCTAAATTCATTGATGGGGAGTACGTTTGAGTCCATTAGATACATTGTTAATTGTTGACAACAAAGAAGCAAACATTGATGAATTATGGTGTTAACTCTGCAGCTGAAGAAGAGATATTGACTTGTAAAGGTAGTCAAAGAGGGAAGAGAAAGGAAAAACTAGAGCACAACACCGTAAATGATGTTAAAACTTACAAATGAATTCTTTTTTGTTTTGAACATGATACAAATAACCCCTCCTATGAGACAATTTTGATATTGATCAGTTTCCCTGACCAAATGAAAAACAATGCAAAAGAATAGTACTTACAAATCACTTGTTTGTGGATTTGATCACATTTTCGACTAAAATTAACAGATGTTGATTTTTTGTAAATAGGTTCCAGTGAAATTCTCATTAATGGATTATGATGTTCAGTTTTATGCATGTCAAGGAAAAAGGATCTTATATATATGTGTGTGTGTGTGTATGTATATATATATGTATATATGTGTGTGTGTGTGTGTGTGTGTGTGTGTATGTATATATGTGTATATGTATGTATATGTACTCTGTGTGTATGTTATTATGTGTGTGTGTGTTATATATATATATATATATATATACATATATATATATATATATATACATATATATGCTCTATACTATCACATATATACTACCATATATATATATAAAATATATGCTCCCCTATATATCTACTCTTTCTCTATGCTCTCTATACTCTATATACTCCCCATACTCTCTATATATTTTATGTGTATATATGTGTGTGTGTATATATGTTTGTATATATTTCTATATATACATATATAAATGTATATATATGTATATATGTATATATATGTATATATGTATATATGTGTGTCTCTATATATGTGTGTGCTCTGCATTTTACATTTACTAGGACTTGTTTTTCATTTATTTTGAATAGATTCAAGTGTCGTAGCTATCAATGCCTAATGGTCTCAAGTTCTGGGTCTACTAAGTTCGTATGTCTTTTACAACATTTTTCTATAACTTTTTTACATCCTTCCATTGTATGGCTTAATGTGTATTGTTTGTTGTTGTGTGCATTTTGTGTGTTAATGTCTATTCTTCACTATACTTGACTATTTTTATTGCCTAGCCTCTATTGTTCAGTTGCAACTAGCATTAATCGTTCCCTCCACCAGGTTTCAATACTGTTGAGCAAACAACCTCAACAAATGGGAAAACAACACAAATAACACTTTGGTTGAAAGAATCTAAACTTCAAGCCCATGAAATACTTTAAATATGAAGAATTCTAATTTTCACCCAATAGATTGGCAGGTGTAATTTTCCTCATGGTTTTGGCATTTTCTAATTTTTTTAATAATAATAATTATTGTAGGGAGATTTTCTATTGGAAATATTTCATGAGTCTATTTGTATAGTCGTGCCTTGCGATGGACTCTTGGTGGGGACGTGTGGCATCTTGACTAGTACATTTGCATTTACTATTTGTGTCTTCTCATTTATTGTGAGGAGACTAAAGTGCAGCTGTCATTAGTGGGGTATGGTGTGAAGGTTTAAATCTGTCGAGCAAACTATTATTCCTATTGTTTGTTCATTTGCTCAGTTGTTTGATGAGGTTGAAGTTTGTGTCTGTTGCGAGGGTTTTCATCTACTATGTTGGAAGCAAGGAAGGTGGCCTTTGTAAGTTACTCTATCTTTTACACTTTGATTTTTTTCGTTTGCGTGTTGGTTTGCTCAGATTGAAAGTGAGAAAGGTGGCCTTTGTAAGTTCCCATATCATTTACAATGTTGTTTTATTATTTTTTGTAACTTTGCATTTTATGGTTAACTTCCACTATGTTCAATCATGCATTGCAAGTGTGTTTGAATTTATTAACTGTTGGCTATTACTTAGCAACAGACACAAACCCATAAAGAATAGCGAAGAATAGACATAAACACACAAAATTCAAACAACAACAAACAATAAACATTGACCCATAAAATGAAAATATGCAAACCACTATAAAACAACACTGTAAAAGACATACAAGCTTGTGAAGGCTTCATTTTTCACTCCCCATATAGAATAGATATAAACCCTTTCAACAGACATGGATTGAATTATTTTATACCCAGACATTTTCCATTCACTTACACCTAATTTTCATTTTCATTTAATAAGTTCAAGTGTAATTGCAGTGCATGAGTGCACACATTAGAAATTAACCATAAAATTTAGAGATGCAAAAAACTATAAAACGACACTATAAAAGATGTGCGAACTTGCAAACACTTCTTTTTTCAATACCAAAATCATAGATGCTTTGGGAATGGCGCTAGAAAAATAAAGCTATAGTTTATATGATCTTGTGGGGAATATTTAGAAAAAGTGATTTTTTTTCATCTTTTCAAATTTTCTGATTGGCGGCTGTAATTTTCCTTATGGTTTTGGAAATTTCTAATTTTTTTGAATAATAATAATTATTGTAGTGGGCTTTGCTACTGTAAATATTGCATGAATTTCTTTGTATAGTCATGTCTTTCCATGGACTCTTGTTGGGGATGCGTGGTGTCTTGAGCCATATATTTGCATTTACCAGGAAATATTTCATGAGTTTGTTGATATTGTCGTGCCTTGGCATGGACTTTTGTTGGGGATGCTTGACATCTTAAGCAGTAAATTTGCATTTACTATTTGCATCTTCTCATTTATTATGAGGAAGCTAAAGTGCAGCCATTATTAGTGTGTTATGGCATGAAATTTTAAGTCTGTCAAGCAAAGTGGGATTTGCATTGTTTGTTCATTTGCTCAGGTTGGACGTCGGCTACAGTTCAATCAATTAGATGAGAATGAGAATTTTTCCCATTGGAAATATAGTAGTTTGTTTGTATGAATCAAGGAATTGTCTTAGAAACATTAATCCACGTAAACAATCAACAGTAACAAACAATAAATAAATGGGGAAAACAAAAATAGCACTTAAATTTATCTTATCTTTCATGGAATTATTCTACAAAAACATAGTCCTACCTAGTTTTTTGCAAAGTCTTCATTCAATTCAAGTTAATTGTACATCAATGAAACAACA
>VDFB02281492.1:118891454-118984569 GCA_007258455.2 Sequoia sempervirens
TTTTTCATTTCCTAGGTTGGAATAAGTTGTTTCTTTGGGTGGATTGTCTTCTTTGCTAGTGGATAATTTGTTAGGCTACGAGTTTCATTTTATCTTCTTGGTATCTATTCTTATTTTCTCCATGTGGTAGGTTGTTATATTTAGTTTTTGGGACTTATTTATTGTTGTGTAGGCCATTTGGAATTTCTTTGATGATGTGGGTAATCTTTCAAACTTGCTGGAAATCATCTACTTTCCTTGGTTGTGCATTCATTTCATTCCAATATGGAGTAGGTGGTTTTTGTTCTTGGTCTTGTGAGAGTTATCTAAAAATAGTTGCAATTGAATCTTAGTAGTTACTTGATGATTGGAAGGTGAACATTCATTGTCTTGTATTAGTTCTTGTTGTATTCCTATATCTTGTCAAATCATGCTTGTATTGAAGGTTTGTTGGCAGGAGTAAAGATACAATGGTTGTTGAGGAAAGTATGGTCATAGGTTGGGTGTTGGAGTTTGGTCATCGAGGTCAGTGAACTAGAGTACAGCTACAGGAATTTCTTGAGGTTTACAATGAACATCTTGGTCCTGTGACAATTATCTCAAAACAATTGGCAATTGAATCTTGGTAGCTACTTGATGTCTGGAAGGTGAACATTCATTGTCTTGTATTAGTTCTTGTTGTATTCCTATATCTTGTCGAATCATGCTTGTATTGAAGGTTTATTGGCAAGAGTAAAGATACAAGGGTTTTTGAGGAGTGTATGGTCATAGGTTGGGTCTGCTAGAGTTTGGTCATCAAGGTCAGTGAAGTATAGTTACAAGAATTTCTTGAGGTTGAGAGTGAACTGAGGAATAGAGGCAGGTCCTCTAGACAAAGAAGAGGTGATAGAGAGGAAAATGAGAGGGAAATCGAGCTGAGGGCATAAAAAAATGAGTGAATTGGTAGAAGACAAAAAAAATTGTAGTTCATTGTGGAACTGTGTAATGTCAGCATGTTGTAAGTCGTTTAACAACCATATTTCATAAATTAATGTGCATGTGTTATTGTTTTTCTTTTTTTGTGCATATGCATATGTTGTTCTGGGTGTTGGGTTGCTAGCTTAGGTTGTTCTTCATTGAACCTTACCTACATTTCACAACTAGATGCATATCTTAAAACTAGTAACTACAAGGTTTCAAACATAGATTTCAATAGTTCTTCTTTGTAGGGTGTCCTAGATGAATTCTAGTTGAGAGTTAATATAAATCATTGTAGAGTGTCTAAGATGAACTTAAATCCATAGGAAAAATAAATATTTATAGGATTTCCAAGATGAAATCCAACACCAAAAGGATAGAGCATTTGTCAAGAGCAGAAAAAGGGTATTAACCAACAAGTATTTCAAGCACTCTTCTAGAGGCCAATGCACATAGTTTTATGTAGTACAATATTTTTAAGTGTAAATTCAAAGTTTGAGATTTATGTTAATACTTCTCAAATCATCATATATGAAATAAGTTTGATTTTCACTTTTACAACTCATTTAGATTGTTTTCTAATCTAGAAATCTGATTATCATTCTGTTTTGAGCAATCATAGCAGCAGAAATATCACATTTTTTAGTAAGAACATGGTGACCAATACTCTAAGATGATATTTCAAGAGGATTGGAGAGAGTAGATCCAAGACTTCCTTTTGGATTCATTATTGAATTTCATGAACTCTAGCTCCTGGAAGTGTAGTAGCTAAGATTGGACAATGGGTGGACTTTCTAGTTTGTCTATATCTCTCCATTTAGCTCTAACAATTTCCTGAATGTTATGATTTACAAATATACATGTATTGCAAATTTGCATGCTTTTTCTAGAGATATTTTCTCTCTACTCTACTTTTTGTGTTTGGAAGACTTTGATAATTCAAGTGACTAATGTGGTTGTGCCTTTAAATATTAAAAAAGAAAGAAAAAAGTGAAGAAATTATACTATTAAAGCCATTAATGATCAAAATAGGTCGATGTGACTTGAAATTACATTGAGTTGAATTAGAAATAGAAAGAGGATTGAAAAGAAGCTCCAAACATATGCTAGAAGAAAAAACTATAAAGAAAAATACTAAAAGCAATGTTCCATAGAGTTTCTTGAAGGGGGGACACGAGGACCAAGGGCCTAAGTTTAGGGATGGAGACGGGGGGGCGACAAGGGGGTGGAATTGATATACATATAGTACTTGAAAAACTAGTTATAAAAAGATGTATAAGAATTAGATTTCAAATGAAACTTTTGGAAAATTAGTAAAATAGCAAAATTGCAAATGCTAAATACTTAAATTTTAAATACTTGAATACTAAATAAAATTTGACAAATAAAAATGTCAAATTGGATGAAATAACCCAATTAGGAAATATGCAATTTTTTTATTTTTTTAAACACAAATTTATACCCTAATTTTTTATTTCAATTTTTTGCTCAAAACCCTGACACACTGATGCAATTTTATGATTTCAAACATGCATTAACAACAACACATATTCTTCCCAAATTGCATCAAATATCATATCAGATTTATCTAAGCATAAAAATAAATGTAACCAGCAAAATTAAACACCAAATGTCCATCCAAACATGCCAAAAAAATTATTAACAAATGTTTAGTTCTGCTGCTACAAATCAGACCTGATATGAATTCAAGTTATCCACAAAAACAAGCTCCAAACATGCCCAACAATGTACAATAACATGCTGATATGAAGTAACCCCACTAACAATCCAAAACATGAGATGAAATGATGATCTATCCTCACCCTAGCTGGGTGAATTGCTCCAACTCACACAAATGAAAAGATGAATGCAAATGTATGATAGAAAATGTCTCCAAAACACTACCACAAGGGTGTGTTGGCCTCTTGGTCTGAATGTAGGGTTTACAACCCTTGAAATCTTGTCAAAATCCTCCAAACTTGTCAATTTCACCCCTCTAAAACAAGGTGCTTCTCTTGCAACTTGGGCGCTCCACCCTAGGATGAAATCCTAGGTAAAAACAACACCAAAACTTCCTTCCTCAAGTTGCCTAGGCTGATATGAAAATTTGAGCATGAAGATCTAACATAAAACTCCATTGAAGCGCAAGTAAACCTCCATCATGAAGTCCTCCATTGAAGAGCTAGGTTTTTGTCCAACTCCTCTATTATTCACAAGGGTTCTCGTCCTTGGAATAGTTGCAAAATTATTGATCAAAAAAGAAAAAATAGTTCACCATGATAAAAAAACTTCCAAAGGACCTTGTTTATATATCAATCATTCCTTATTTCTCCAATTAGGTTGGCCCAATTTGAGCACTACCTTCACCTTTTAAAATTTTCTCTTTATTTATATTTGTTTCCCTCAATTGGACACCAAACCCCAATTCAATTTTATTATTTTTTAATTAGTTTTTTCACCTTATAACTCCCACCAACTTCTCCCACAACTCAAAATATTATTTTTAATTATTTTCCCTTATACCTCCCAAAAAGGGGTCGTGCAAGCCCAAATAAAATATTAAAAATATCTTGGGCGCCAAAAATCAAATTTAAATATTATTTCTTATTCCCTCCCCTTGAGCGTCAAAATTCCAAATAATCAAAATATTATTATTATTTATTTATTCCTCCTTGCTCACCCAAAAGGGATATTATAATCCTCCCTTTCTGAAATTGCTTGTCCTCAAGCAATGACAAGCATACCACCACCTAGATCCTATATCATCTTACTACCACATTTATCAAAATTGTGAAGATCAATGTACCTTAAGGAACTATCAACATCAACCAACTCTCCAAATTCAAAGGACTCCTTGACTGTGCAAGACTCCCCTTGTAGGTGCATAGAAGAACATATCCTCTCCTATGTTACTAATATAAATCAAAACAACAACCTCCCAATTGAAAATCATACCCAGGTGAGTGCAAATATCATCACCAATGTCATATGATGATAGAGTATCATCCATACACCATCCCCCAATGATGAAGTGATGATCCAAACCTCTCCAAAAAACCCAAAAAACTTTTGTCCTCCAAGTGGCTTGTAGGATATCTGTGTGCAATAAGGTAGAACATCCATCTCCCAACAGTATGGAGTGGATACTCATGAACTAGGTTAGGAAGGCCAAGATCTTCATGCTTTCTTCCAATCCCTATGACATAATCCAAGTAGAACACAAGAATTAGTAACTCAAAACCAAACATTATAGCATACCCCCATACCTTGTGTCAAAGTGCAGCTTCACCTCCCAAATATTCCCAAATAAGGCAAGTGTCTCCATGGCATGCATCACAAATTTTTCGAATAGGACAGCCTCCAGTGCTACCAAGGAATCAATGTGATGATAAGATTGTACTTTGTCATTAACAAACCCTTTGTCTTCAAGAAAAACTAATGAGTCACCACAAACTGAATCACTTATGACTCTCTCTTCATGTGAACATTTGACACTAGTGGCCAATCCACTAAGTGTATGCTCAACTACTCTAACCTCCTCTAGAGTTTGGGCCTTCAAGCAGCCCTCAAACAAAGGCAACTCATGATGCAAACCAGGCACATGAACAAATTTTTTTGAATGATAACTTTCCACTTGTCTACCCAAATCTACATTTTGCTTGCTTTATTCAAGAGACTTTTCCTTTGCTTGCTCCATTGTTGTGCATTCCTCTCTTGGAATAAATAGATCTAAGGTGTGACTCCCTTTGCCTCTTTACTTGATCTAGCTAGTTACAATGTTCCTCGATCTCTTGCAAGTTTTGTTTTTCTTGGGAAACCAACATATTTTCTCTCCTAGCTCTTTGCAACCACCCTTCACACATATCTATGTCTTCTTCACATCTTCCATAGTATGGTATGCAAAACCAGAACCTTCGTGGTTGGAACCCACCATGCTTTCCTCATCTTTGACACTCACATCTTGAGTGCCAACATTGGGAGATCCCTTAACACCATTCCCCTCATGCGGCATAGCTACTATCTCATGGTTATGCAAAAAAAATGACAGTTGTCATAAAATAGAAAATCAGAACTCACATCATACCTCTTTGTAGTGCCTTCAATGGGCCCAAATAATTCATCATTCTTTGTTAGTTGTTTATCACCAAGTGATGATCCAAGAGGTGTATCTAGCTAAAAGTTGCATGCCTCTCTAGTTATGATAAGGCTGTCCCGAACCTCCATCCTCTTGGTTGTCATGTCCTTTGGCAGATCCTTATTGATAGCTTTCAACACTATTTTTTTTCTTTTGATGTGAACTCTAACTCCATCCTTTGGAAATCTTGAACATATCAGCCAAGTGATTGTAACCATTGGATTCCCAACACAATCTTGGTTCCACCAATGCCAAGTACATAGAATTCATCAACCAATGAATAGTCATCCAATTGAAAACCCAATTGAGGTATCTTCCTAGTGCAACTCATCTTGGATCCATGTGCCAACATGACATTGAATCCAAAAAACTCCTCTGCTTGCAATCATCTCTTAGCCACATGATCTTCATCAATGAAATTATGTGTGGCACCACTATCTACTAAACATGATACACATTGTCTCCTCACAATTCCCCTCAAGAAAAAGGGATGATACTTAGGGATGGTTGAAAGAAAAGCAATAGTACCTTGTGCCTTAGTATCTAGCTCTAACTATGGCTCCTCATGACCACTTTCTGAATTGGTGTCTTGGATTCATCATCCTCAAGGTCAGGACTGACTCAATGTACTTTAATTTTCCTTCCCAAAGGCATCTATGTCATGGTTCCCATGGTTCTTTGCAAGTGAAGTAAAGTTTCTTCCTCCTTAGCTCATTCCTTGTATCAAATTCAAACTTAGGAGGTGTGGACTTAGGCTAACTATCACTTCTTTGAAATGGTTTATCTTCTCTAAACCCTTTCTTTGGTGGTTAAAATGGTGGAGGAGTAGTATCAAGATCAAGTGCAAGCTCAACAGCATCATCAAGTGTACTAGGCTTATGAGCCTTCACCAACCCTCTTAATCTATCATTCAATTCCTCAAAAAAGAGCATAGTCACTCTCCTCTCTGACATATCAAGAACCATGACTATAATCTTTGGGAACTCATTGACATAGGATTTCACCCTACCAACCTATTTCAAATGTGCCAAATCTCTTTAGAAGACATGTTAGACTATTAATCTTTACTTGGTAAAGGTTATTCTATAATTGTAATTATATTATTAACTTGTAGGAATATTCCAAAGGAATCCCTACAAGTCTTTTGTTTTTTTTTGTCATCTCACACGTGTGAGGATGGCTTATTTTTAATTCTTTTATTAAGGAATATTTGTAACCACCTCTTAAGAGGTGACACTTTGCACACACATAAATGAATGGTGGTATTCATTGAGTTGGGAGTTACATTCTAACTCCTCTTTCTCACCTCTACTTATTGAGGTGCTTCTCCTCTCATTCTTCAAGACTCATGCAAGCAAGCTAAGGCTGAAGCTCTCTCTCTTTGTATTATTCTTTAGGGATTGCCAGGTGCCGGGGAACGGGTGGGAAAGCTGGGCGCTGGGTAAAGCTGTAACGGCTGTGTCTTTAGATACTTCCCTCCGTTCTGGGAGAGACTCGTGACCAGCCGAGCCGCAACGGAAATACTTAGCCAACCGAGCTAGGGCCCCCGCCCAATTCTTTAGGGATTTTGCCTCCATTCATAATATTGGGATTTTTTCTTGTTTTTCCCCTTATCAAATTCTTGTGTCTCTCTTGCTTTGGTGGTGCTTGGTTTTTCTTCTTCAATCTATTTGGTAATATTTTTCCTTCAAACAATTGTTCATTTATTAGTTCTTTCCATTGCTCTTTTCTATTTCCTTTCATGGTATCAGAGCTTGGTATTACTAATATCTTGTGAGCTATATTGTTGAAGGTTTACTAGATTTTTCAGCACACCATTGGAGACACTCTCAAAGAGGAGAAGAAGAGCTAGTGCTTAATCTTGGTTGTTTTTTTGTCTTCTAACCCTTGTGCAGTTTTTTTTTTATCTAAAGTTTAAAAGTATTTTAGTTTGCATGCACACTTAAGTTTATGCAGTTTTTTTAAACCCTCAAATAAAGGGTTATAGTTCAAGTTTTTAAAAAATCTATTTTTTGTATGTTCATTTTTTTTTGTAAAGCCAAAAATTAAGGAGACTCTAACTCTGATTCGAGAGAAAAAATTAGGGGAGAAAAAAAGAAACTAATACGTTTTTTATTTTATTTTTTTGCAGAAATTCCAAACCTCAGGGTTATTGCTACAATTTTTAGAGTGAAGTTCATTTAAGTGCCAGCAATCTATTATTTTTGCATTTTGGCGAAATCAGATTACAGAGCTGGCTCTAATTTAGAAATTCTTTTTCAAAAAGCTTAATTTTTTTTTCTTTTGCAAATCTATAAAAAATTTATAAAAAAAATCAATAATTTATTGGGCTCCAGCGCTTATTTTAGCTCAGTTTTAAATAAATCCTTGTTTAAAAAATCCAATTTATTTTCTTTTCAATAAATCGCATATTTGTTTTCTCCTATTTTTTTAAAATTAAAACCTTCAAATATTTTTGTTAATAATTAAAACAAAAAATTAATAAAGAAAACTAACTAGCTAGTTTCCCAATTCTTTAATTTTTTTTTTTTAAATATTCCAATCTTTTTTCCCACTCAAACTCAAACTTTTTTAGAAAGTCATAAAAGTTTTTTTAAGATAAGCATTAAGGAGGCTTTTCCATGTGGTATGGGTAAGTTTTAATAAACAATAAAACTTTCCAATTTTTTTTAATATAGTTTTTTTTTAAATAAAACTTTTCATCTTTTAAAACAAAAATATATTAAATTTATATTGTATATGTAACTTTTTAAGTTTTAATATTAATCTATTAATTTTTAAATAATATTTTTAATTCAGTACTTTTATTAATTTTTCAAATATTATTGCTTTAATTTCAAATTCATTATTATTAATTTAATTTAGTATTAATATATTTTTTGAATCCATAGTTGGTATAATTATAATTGCATAGTTATTTTTAAATTATTTATTTTGGAGTTTTTTTTAAGATTTAATTCAATCAAGTTTTTTTTAAGCAAATATTTATAGTAGTTATTTTTTATTTTTATTTTTATCATAAAGTCGTTATTTTTTATTACAATCATGTCTACTTTAATTCTTGAAATTAAGTTGAATTCTTCTAACTATCATTCTTGGAAAAACATCTTTTAGATGTAGCTATAGATCCTAAATCTAAACTAGGTTCGTCTGCATCCAAAGATGAATTCGAAAAATGGAATCTCAAAAATGAAGAAGCCCTTGGCCTCATAGGTATCTCCATGTCACCTGAACTTTATGTTCACATTGGGACATGTACAACTACCTATGAAGCATGGGACAAACTCAAAACAATTTACGATAGTACAAATGAATCAAGAAAAATTCAAATTCAAGATCAACTTGAAGATTTGAGGTATTCTAATTTTAAATCTATGGATGAATTTTTATTGAAATTTGATGTTTTAAATAGTCAATTAGATGGTGTAGGAGTTAAATTAAATAATCTTAGATTAATTCATCTTATTTTTAAAAAGTGTCTTCCTAGACAATTTCAGCAATTCATTACTAATATTCATGCTCAATTAGCTATTCCTTCTTTAGCTACTCAATTAACTTATGATATTTTTCATGATTTATTAAGACAAGAAGAGGCTAAGTTAACTCAATTTGGTACTCTTAAGTCTAATGAACATGCTTTCTTATCTAATCATAAGCAAAATTTTAAACCTCATTTTAAACAACAACATTATAATTTCAAACCTCATTATAATAATGGCAATGATCCTAGAAAGTTTAACTCTTCGAAGAAACCTCATTGCACTTATTGTAATAAGGATGGTCATTGGCAAAACACTTGTTTTAAAAAGAAAAATGAGAAAAATCCTATGAAGCAAAATAATCAACAACAAAATAAACCTAATAATAATAAGATTCAAAATAATGAAAATCAATCTAGATGTGCTTTTACTTGTAGTTCTAATGTTTCTCAACCTTTTGAATGGGTTATTGATTCAGGTGCATCTCAACATGTTACTTCACATAAAGAAGTTTTTGAGTCTATGCAACCTGATATATCTAATGTTCCTCTTCAACTTGCTAATAATCATACTTGTAAAGTAGAAGCAATTGGAGATGTGAATGTTCCTAATGGTAAATTGCATGATGTTTTATATGTTCCTGAATTAAAGACTAACTTGCTTTCAGTTGCTAAGCTTTGTCAAGATTATAAAATAGAATTTTACAAAGATATGTGCTATGTTATTGATCCAAAACAAAACAAGGTCATTGCTAATGCTAAATTAGACAATGATAATTTGTTCAAATTTTATGAGTTTGCTCAATCTAGATGCTCTTTAATATCTACCATTGATTTCAATGTTTGGCATGAAAGACTTGGTCATATAAATGCTAACAATATTGCTTTAATGCAAAAGCTTAATATGGTAGATGGATTGCCTAGTATTGTTCCCATCTAAAATTGTATGCACAGCATGCATGAGTGGTAAGATGCATAGGGAGCCCTTTCCACATGGTCAATCATGGAGGGCAACTCATAAGTTGCACCTAGTTCATAGTGACCTTTTGGGACCCCTGGAGAATAACTCCATCCAAGGATCAAGGTATGCACTTACTTTTGTTGATGATTTTTCTAGAAGCAATTTGATCTATTTTCCGTTATGATCGCTCTTATATTTCTAAATTTCATAAATCTATTGAGGCAATCTGTTTTAAACTTAAAATTCTTAGAATCTATAATGGAAAGCACAGAACAATGTTTAGTTATTTATAATATGGTTAAGCATAGCTAATTATTCTCATACAATCTCTCAACAAAAGGAAATATGAAACCAACCAGAAAGAAAATGGTTGATACAGCTACATGCTAAAAATGTCTTATGTTCCTATTAAGCTATGTTTTGTGCTACTTACATTATCAATAGGACTCCTACTAAAGCTTTAAAGGATATAACTCCTGAAGAAGCTTGGTCTGGTAGGAAGCCCAATCTTAAGCATTTAAGGATTTTTGGTTCAATTGCTTATGTTCACAAACCTGAACAAAAGAGGCAAAAATTAGATGCTAAATCTTCTTATCATATTTTTGTTGGTTATGATGAACATTCTAAAACTTATAGAGTTTATAATCCTCTTACTAACAAAGTTAAAGTTGCTAGAGATGTATGCATTGCTGAAAATGGTGTTCATGATTGTTCTAAAGTGCATAATATTGATTCTTCTCAAAATAAAGTTATTCTTGTGGAGGATACTCCTCAAGTTGAAACTCCTCTTAACCCTCCTAACGCATCTCTTACTCATAGTGATAGTGATGATGAAAATGTTGAAATTTCTCCTCATGATTCTTCTTCTAGTGATGATACTCCTACATCTAAAAGAATGCCAAAATGGCTTAAAAATTTGTTGCAAGAAAGTGAGGATTATTTAGCTAAAAATCCACCTAAAAGAAGAAAGGCAAATTATTGTAATTATGCTTTGATGTCTAACATTATGAATTCAAATGATCCTCAAATTTATGAACAAGCTAAAGATCAACCTCATTGGAAAAAGGCTATGCAAGAAGAATATGATACTTTACTGTTAATAAACACTGATTCCACCCATTACCCTCAAGGGTGAATCTTGTTTCATGCAAATGAGCCAAAATTATACACGTAACCAATGAAGTTAATGCTTGTCAAAGTCGATTATATTGTTGGGGCTTTCAAATTGAAAATACTAGACGGTAATGAACTTTTTTCCAAGATAAGATGCCCATTAAACAACAGTGCCCGTCATTTCTCATATGAATTGGCTCATGCATCGTCGGATGTTGTTTTAAATTAAATTGTGATTTACATGAAGAAATTTATATGTCTCAACATTTGGGTTTCATTAAGGAAGAAAATGAACATCTTGTTTGCAAATTGAAGAAATCAATTTATGGTTTAAAGCAATCTCCTAGAGAATGGTATTCAAAGATCAATGCTTTCTTTCTATCTCAAGGTTTCATTAGAAGTAAAAATGATCCCAATTTATATATTAAGCATAGTGAAGATGATATTGTGATTATTATTTTATATGTTGATGATTTAACTATCACCTCTAGTTCTAACAATTTGATTAGTGATGTTAAGTCTCAACTCAATCAACAATTTCAAATGACTGATTCAGGTCTATTACATTATTTTTTGGGTATGCAAATTTGGCAAACACCTAAAGGTATTTTTATTTCTCAACATAAATATGCTCAAGATCTCTTAGATAGATTTAAAATGAATGATGCAAAGTGTGTTTCTACTCCTTGTGAATTCGGAACTAAATTAATGGTTGATATGGAAACTCCTTTTGTTGATCCTACTTTATATAGGCAATTAGTAGGAAGTTTAAATTATCTAACTCTTACTAGACCTGATATTTCTTATAGTGTTGGATTGGTTTCTAGATTTATGTCTAAACCACAACAAACTCATTTTAAAGTTGCAAAAAAAATTTAAGATATGTTAAAGCGAACTCAATTCGCCCTTTTATGATGCAAATTGTGATCTTTCTTTAAAAGGTTATACTAATTCAAATTTAGGAGCTGATCCCAATGATGGGAGATCCACTTGTGGTTATTGTTTCTTTTTTGGATCAGGTGCAATCTCATGGAATAGTAAGAAACAACAATCTACTTCTATTTTTTCTATAGAAGTTGAATATAAAGGTTGCACAAATGCATCTAAAGAAGCATTATGAGCACACACGAAGACTCCATTTTTACCCCAAAGATCCGCAAATTTTGAGTATCGGATAATCAGAAGAAAGAAAGAAAGTTGAACCATCCTTCCGCAAGGATCATCATTTTCTTCAACATCACTAGAGATAATTGAAGACAAAGCAAATTTCTTTTTCGTATTGCGAAGATCGTTGCAGATATTCGACCAAAGTTTTAAAGATAAATCTCTTCACGGGAAAACGGATTGCCAACCCATTATGGAGTCGATTTAAACTCCCTGCAGCTTCCACAAGAAGATAATCTTACTTCAGGTAAATAATTTTAATTGTATATGTTAATTTCAGAATATTCTAAAGGAACTCCTACAAAGTTTTGTCTTTTGTCATCTCACACATGTGGGAGGATGACTTATTTTTTAATTCCTTTATTAAGGAATATTTGTAACCACCTCCTTAAGAGGTGACACTTTGCACACACATAGATGAATGGTGGCATTCATTGAGTTGGGAGTTACATTCTAACTCCTCTTTCTCACCCATTTGCTGAGGTGCGCCTCCCGCCTCAAGACCATGTAATGCCACACTGTAATATACCCGTAACCGCCTCCATTCATAATATTGGGGTTTTTTTCTTGTTTTTTCCCCTTATCAAATTCTTGTCTCTCTTGCTTTGGTGGTGCTTGGTTTTTCTTCTTCAATATATTTGGTAATATCTTTCCTTCAAACAATTGCTCATTTATTAGTTCTTTCCATTTCTCTTTTCTATTTCCTTTCAAGACATCCACATATTTCCTATCAAATCTAGTAATGATTTTTCGTGTGAACTCATCTTAAGAAGTGATCAACCCATGATTTTGTGAAACAAGCCCATGATGCCACCAATCATATTCCAAACCCTCAAGATACATAGTAGTGAATTGTATGGCCTTAACCTCACTCATTGGTTCGAGTATGAGGAAAGTATCAAGCTTATGTACCCATGCTCTAGCACTTGTTTTACCACTACCATCAAAATTAGGGAGAGGAATTTTGTTTAATGCATCCTTGTACTCATCAGGTGGCCTTGCTTTTCCTCTAGGTCTTTGTCCCATCCTTTCTCTTCTTCTATCCCTCTTCTAGTTCATGAATTGATTGAAGTTTAGATCCTCCTTGACATCGTCGAGAAGTGCTCTATACTCCTCGTGTAAGATAACCAACTCATCCACAATTGGTTGCTCTTTCACATCTACAACACCTTCTTCCTCCCCTTCATCTCTTGGGAGGAATGTGGGTTGTAATGGTCGATCTGTGGTAGTAGTGCGTGTTCTCCTAGCATGAGGTGTACTTGCTATACTTCGCTTGTAGGGGTTGCATTAAATCTCATATTATCCATAGCTTGTGTCATGAGTTGCATCATATATAGATGGGAATCCATCATTTGAGATAAATCTTTGTTAGCTTGTTGCTCTCCTTCTGACATTTCCCTTTGACCTGGTGCTATATCCCTCAAAAGATCACCAACATTCCTATAATCTTTTGTTGGACTTCCACCTCTCCTTTCCCTATCCATAGCAAGCTGATTTGTGTCAACAATTGGAGCACCTTCTTCTTGATAATCTTGTTGTCCTAGTATTCTTTGGAAATAATACTTGTCAAGATCAAATGGTTGCATACAATCCAACCCTCTAGGCTAGTAGGATCGAAGCTCTAATACCACTGAAATATCCCAACTAAGAAATATACAATTTTTCTGATTTTTTTTAAACACAAATTTATGCCCTAATTTTTTTATTTCAATTTTTTGCTCAAAGCCCTAATATGCTTATGTAATTTTCTGATTTCAAACATGCATTAACAAAAACATATATTCTTCCCAATTACATCAAATATCATAGCAGATTTATCTAACCATAAACATGAATGTAACCAACAAAATTAAACACCAAATGTTTGTTCAAACATGCCAAAATTATGATTAACAAATTTTTAGTTTTGTTGCTACAAATCAAACCTAATATGAATACAAGATCACTAAAATAGGCTCCAAACATGCCCAAAAATGTACAATAACTTGTTGATATGAAGTAACCCCACTAACAATCCAAATCATGAGATGATTGATGATCTTTCCTAACCCTAGCTGGGTGAATTGCTCCAACTCACACAAATGCAAAGATGAATGCAAATATATGATAGAAAATGTCTCCAGAACCCTACCACAAGGGTGTGTTGGCCTGCTGGTATGAATCTAGGGTTTGCAACCCTTGAATTTTTGTCAAAATCCTCCAAAATTGCCAATTTCGCCCCTCTAAAACAAGGTGCTTCTCTTGCAACTTGGGAGCTCCACCCTAGGATGAAATCCTAGGTCAAAACAACACCAAAACTGCCTTCCTCAAGTTTCCTAGGCAAATTTGAGCATGAAGATCTAACATAAAACTCAATTGAAGCGCAAGTGAACCTCTATCATGAAGTCCTCCATTGAAGAGCTAGGTTTTCATCCAACTCCGCTATTATTCACAAGGGTTTTTGTCCTTGGAATAGCTGAAAAATTGTTGTTTGAAAAAACAAAAATAATTCACCATAATATTAAAACCTCCAAAGGACCTTGTTTATATATCAATCGCTCCTTATTTCTGCAATTAAGTCAGCCCAATTTGGGTGCCACCTTCACCTTTTAAAATTTTCTTTTTATTTATTTTTATTTCCCTCAATTGGGTGCCAACCCACAAATTCAATTTTAGTATTTTTTAATTATTATTTTCACCTTATAACTCCCACCAATTTGGGGGCGTACTTCTCGCACAACTCAAAATATTATTTTTAATTATTTGTTTCCCTTATACCTCCCAAAAATGGGTCGCCCAAGCCCAAATAAAATATTAAAAATATTTTGGGCACAAAAAATCAAATTTAAATATTATTTCATTTCCTCCCCTTTGAGTGCCAAAATTCCAAATAATTAGAATATTATTATTTTTTCTTAATTTCTCTTTGCTTGCCCAAAAGGGACATTACATTGGAGATTTTTATTATATCCAAAATATCATAAAGATTATTAAAATGAGTAGCATGATATCGAAATAAGTACAAAATGTCAAAATGTAGTGAAGGGAGGCCTCTAATCATCCCCAAACTCCTCATCATTGGAACTACTAGACTCCTCATGGTGAAGCTCTGCCAAACTAATACCAACCAACCCTACATTTGAAGTCTTAACATCCCCATCAATCTATGTAGGCTCTTTTGGCTCTACATCCCATTGTACTTTTGGACTTTCTTTGTACACAAGTGTTGCGGTCAATGAGATGCAAAGTACTATGTACAACCACAAGCTTCTCTACTCTTCTAAAGGTAAGGTTGTTCCTCTTAAGAGAGTGGATGAAGCTATAGGTAGGCCAATTCCTCTCAGTAGCTGAAGAACTAGAAACCTAAGATAACAATTGAATGGCTAGAGTGGTAGTCAAAGATTCTGATCGATGGCAATTCTACCACAAAAGTGGGTCCTCTTGTGCCATAGTTGCCATATTCATCTTGGTGCATTAGAATAGCCCCTAAGAGTGGAAAATTCGGTTCACTTAGTGTGAATCATGTTGGCATCTATAGGATCATGCATCTTGTAATTTCCCCATTTTAGCCCTACACTCTTCAATTGGTTTTAACCTATTTCCAAAAATTTGTAGGCTAAGTTGAAGCAGAAAATTAAGGTTTCCTCTTTCAGATGCTTTGTTGAGGGTTTGCTTGTAAAAGGTTTCTAGGGTTCTCTAAGTCTTTCAAGGACCTCTAGGGTGGTGTGTTATGCATCTAAATTTGACAATATTTTTGGGCACTTACTATTTATAGTAAGTCATGATATTGCTCAGTTGATGTTAGAGGATGTGGTGCAAACTTACTATTTATAGTAGTTTGCTATTTTTAGCAAGTTTATCTCTTAGCAGTATCTTTCTAGTAGCAGTTCAATCCTTTGCAGTTTAGTTGTTCTGTTGGGCTTTTTGTTGGCTTTTTTGTGAATTTACTATTTATAGCAGTGGCTATTTAAAGTCTAATTTTGGCAGTGGCATCATCAGTAATTTAGCTCAAGTAATCTTGCTATCCATCAGTTTCAGTTTTGGCTTTGGTCTTGGTTATCTTCATGGACTGAGTTTCATACTTAGTTCGTTTCATGTTTTTCAGTTGTACCCCATGCCTAGGAGTGATAACTTCATGCTGTTTTAAAAAAGGGGTCATGTTGAGCATTTAATGATTTAAATAAATGTTTTATTGTTGCAATATGGAAATGGACACCTAAAGGGGAAATTGAATAATGTTTTATTATTTCAAAAAAGTGAATGCTTAAAGGTGGTGTCCATTTTGGAAGTTGAAGTGATTCGACTTCTTGGAATTTAAAGTGTTTCATTTTCCAATTGAAACTTATATATTGTTTTTTTGTGAAGAGTCAATTATGAATGTTTTTGGAGAGCAAAGTTATGTTGTTGGAATGAATCCAGAACCTAGCTAAGGGCAAGCTTAGCATTCCATTCTTTCTTTGGGCCTAAAACTATGGCTTCCTAGAAAGTTTTCTGAAGACCATGCTTCATTCAAGAGTGTGGATAGTGCTCAATTTTGATTTTGATTACAGGCAGATTGCTAATTTATAATTTGTTTGTATTGTTGATGTCAATGGCTAAAGTGAACTTCTGCTTAAGTCGGCCTTCTTTAGAGACTTGACCTCATCTTGCAAGGTCCCACACCTTGAGGTCATTTCCATTATGTCATTAGAACACTGAACTCTTATTCAGTAGGGTGCAATTTTATGTGACATCACAACCTTAATGATGAGTAAGAGGTTGCAATTACCACATGTTCTAGTTTTAATTTTAGTTTTATCTTGAAGGTTTACCCAATTACCACATGTTCTGAACATCATATATAAAGAGGTTGCAAATGAAGTTTTAGTTTTATCTTGAAGCAAAGGTTACGATATGGATACTAACTCATTCAAAGTGATATTAGATGGATTGATTATGTGTGCTAAGAAGTCCTTTAGGATTGTCTTCCATGTTGTTGCGTACAAAAAATTCTAAATCAATATTTTGGTTAGGGTATTGTTAGTTTGAGGATGTGCATTATCCCCATGTTTATATACTTAACTATACAATGATTCAATGGCATAACTAAGGAATGAAAAGTAGAAACAAAACTAGGATAGTATGTGATGTGATACACAAGGAATTGTAAGCCATATGAACAATGTAATTAGGAAAGAGTATGATCACAAGGTTTAACAATGTCATATCTATGTAAATAAGAAGAATTGTCATCATCACATAATGTATCATTTATCCCAATGGAATCTAAAAGTATTTCATAAATATCCTCCATAGCAGATGTATCACAAATCAAATTATGTCAAAGTAAGTTACTCAAAGGTAGCACATAATTAAGATCAAGCATATGACTACCACCATCCATATAAGAGGTATACATGTGAGAATCATGGATAAGTATGGTAAGAGTATCTAATATAGAAGGGAAATCAACAATTAAAATCTCTAGATGAAGAGAAGGTACATATGTGATGATACAAGGCTTCCATGGACAATGTGATCCCATTTGTGTGATAAATGTCATAAGTGAAACATGTATGAAAGGGTCATATGCTACAAATTATACAAACATATCAATATCAACAATAGAAGGATGAATAGAGGCCAAAGATAAGGGATGATGAGACTCTATGATGCAAGAAAATGACAACAACAATCTATCCAAAAATGAGGGGGTTAGGGTTCATAAGACTATGCACTAAATATCCAAAACCCTAATAGAAGTAGATAATGATATGGAAATAATTAGTAGTATATAGTAAACTAAAATATCAATAAAAAATCCAAACTTAAAATAAATCCTTAAAGTTCCCTCCAAGGATGGTTAGAATGGGTGAAAATAGTGTAGAACTTAAACTCTAAAATAAAGATATATTGATCAATGATTAATATGAAGTAACACAAGTCCTTGCAAAATTTAAAAATGATAATGCAATTAGAAAGTAAGATCTGAAATTTAAAAATTTAAAAATGTAATGAAGGTATAGTCCTAAGATTAAGTCCTATGGGGTGTAAGATTGGACAGGTTCACCAAACTGTGAAGGGAAAATGCTTTTCCTTATGTCTTGGTTAATTTACTAAGCAATGTTCATATCAGGAAGGATGTGGTTGGGTTCAGTGATGTTATGTTTTCACAATTTACTTACGCTCTTCCCACTATTCAGCTATTTCAAATAGTGTCATATGTATGTTCTTGTTTCTTTATATTTTTAACAGACCATTTGCAAAGTTTTTGCCAAATTTTACACAATTGTAGCAGAGATCATACTTTACAAGATAGTTGGGTAGGGTAAACTGTCAGAATATAGTGAAGCCTTACCTATTGTTCAGGAAGGTGAATGGTTTATTAAATATTGAACATGTAAGTTATTGAAACGAGGCAAGTGCTTGGAAATGAAGAAATTGGTGGCATCAACAGCCCACTCTCAAGTTAAGCATTGTAGCAGAGATCATACTTTACAAAATATATTGTAAGCTATATGTGAAGCTACAATGCTTAAAATGGGAGTGGAATTTTTATTCCACTAGTTTCTTCGTATTTAAGCATTGCTTATTTTGAGAGCCAGTTTTTTTTATCCCACTCGTCCTCTGGTTAAAGCATTGACCTTATTTAAATAATATATTTATTTAAATTATACAAACCCATAGGAAAGTGAGGTTTTTTATTAGGTCATACCCTAGCTAACATGCCTTCTAAGTTTATGAGATTCCCTTTGTGGTTCAAACTTTGTAACTCTTACATTTTTTTCATACTGACCAGGCTCTAAATTAGTGCTTTTCATTCTATTGAAGGTACATAGAAGCATAGTAGCAAAAATATTTTGCGGAAAAAATGGCAAATCAAAAATCAACAAACCAAAAGTAAAACTGATGCTCTTGCTGAAGCCAGCAATACCACTGCTGCCATTGTGAAGGTAAAAGCTTTTTTTTTTTTAATTTGCTTGAGTGCTTGCTTGATTTTTTAATGTTGTAATCCTATATGATGTGAAGTTTGATTCTCTTTACAGGGCTTTGCAGTTGGATCGTCTACATTGGTGTCACTTGCATTGTTTGGATCCTTTGTTAGTTGTGCAACAAATTAATAAATTTTTCCCACAATGAAATATAAGATAACTACCTTTGTTGTTGATACTATATATTAATAACCTCCCATTGGCTTCATCTATCAACATACACGCTGCACTCTTGAACAGTGTAGGTGCTAGTTAAACAAATTTAAGAATAAGAATCATTATTGCATATGCTATTGTCTAATGACTATTAATATACATGTTTCTTGAAATGTAGGAGTTTAAGAGGTTTAAGGAATATGGAGGAATGGAAATTTGTAAATATGGAGAAATGTAGATCAAGAAACATGGAGGAAGGGAGAGAGAAAGTGAATGAGCAACAGCCCAACAAGCTTCTACGAATCAACACTTCTTTATCACATGAAAAACTGGCATTGAATGCTAATAAACAACGATCCAACAAGCTTCAAATCTTTCTCAACAATTATTTTTTAACTCATGAATCAAAAAATTGACTATTAATAAACATGTTTCTTGAAATGTAGGAGTTTAAGAGGTTTAAGGAATATGGAGGAATGGAGATTTGTGAATATGGAGAAATGTAGATCAAGAAACATGGAGGAAGGGAGAGAGAAAGTGAATGAGCAACAACCCAACAAGCTTCTTCGAATCAACACTTATTTGTCACATGAAAAACTGACATTGAATGCTAAAAAACAACAATCCAGCAAGCTTCAAATCTTTCTCAACAATTTATTTTAACTCATGAATCGAAAAACCATAAAGTTGTAGTAGTCATCAAACCAATAAATTTGAGATTATTGGCATTCAATCTAATCTTTAAAAATTGATTATGAATTGTTGTGAATTTCTTGTGCTAAATAAATATGCATGCACCTTGAAGAATATGTTTTTTTAATATTTAACATTTTGCTTGTAAATTTATAAACCATTTGGATATTATGTATATGTAAAAATAAAATTTTCATGAATCAAAAAAATTTAGAACTTTTTTGTCACATTTGACGAATTTTCAAATCCGTGCCTTGTTTTTTGGCCAAGAATTGAATATTCACAATTTACTTGTGATTTCAGGAACTCCCAGAATAAATAGTCCAAGAAATACTGACGAGAGTCACTTATAAATCCCATTACAAGCTTATGTCTGTATGCAAAAGCTGGAATGCTATGGTTGACAACCCTAAGTTTTATCAAGATACAATAAGATTTGGGAGGTGTGAGGAACTTATATGTTTGATTGATACTTTGGGTGAAGAACAGGTACATCATAAACCTTGTCAAGGAGAAGAAGCCCCTTCTCTCTCAACTCGATATCGTAAACCTGGTCAAATGGTAACTGTATATCACCCATTCCAACATAAATGGGAAGCAGCCCCTTCTTTCCCAACTGGATATCATTTCAAATTCAGTCACTCTCGTTGTGTTTCTGTCAACCATAAACTGGTTTTTATGGGGTTTTACAAGCAAGATACGGATATGCCTACCGAGGTTGTTTTGGTATATGATTTTTCTTCTTCTATGAGGAAGCAGGGCACTGATATGCCTATGTTCCACACTTGATTTGCCTGTGCAGTATCACCTCATGATAGACTCATTCCGAACGGTCTAATTGCATGATAAAATTTATACAGAAAATGTATGTACGCATTCTGGCCCTTTACAAATGGAATGAGTTTGGCCTTTATATTTGTTTTTTCAAATTACGAACATATTAAGTTTCCTTACTTGGTCACTAGACTGCCAATTACAATAAATACCCATGAGAAAAGAAGTCAGTTTTCATTTGAATTGCTAGCAAATCTGTTCATGGATTCCTCTGGAAGTGTGACTGCATCAAACAAGAGAAGACCTTCTATAGATATGCACTTATGTTCTCTGTCATCACAAAATCTGATTAAAATTAAAATTGAATAGACATCATAGCAATAAAATAAAGCCAACGAATTCGATTTTCTCCCTGATGGACGGTGGCCTATACTTAATCGAATCATTTGTTCCTAAAATTTTGCATCTATAACTGTCTTTTTATGTCATGTTAGAGCCTTCTAAGCGAGCTCTGTTGAAATCAAATTGGAATTGATTCCAGCTTTAGTCAAATAGGGTCACGTACAAGATAATGCACATTCATTTTCAGCATAAGTTATTCTTTACAGGAATTCATCAGCTAAACTCAATGACAATATACCATTGCCTAGAAAATATAGCTTTCTCGTCAAGAAGATTATAAAAATGAAAAACTAATTCAATTACCCATTGCAAACAATCATCAAAATGCAAACTGCTGGTTAGGCAAGTACACAAATAGGAACAATTAATACAAAACCAGACAGAGGAAGTGCATACACAAGATTGCAAATTCCATAGAATACAGTAAGATAATTTATGCATGCCTGGGTAAGGAAAAAAACAATAAAAACATTAGGTTAAACTTCCCAGCCAACCAACATAAAAATATTCGAGACAATTATGCAGACCTTTTTTTGCCATTTTGGTGTATTGTGCAGAGTTTTTCAACATGTGTTGCAAGATATATTGGCCAATTTGGCCCATTTAGAGTCACGATTCCATTTTTTTTTAAGGTATCATCTAGTTCATGGGTGAAAATTTGCAGAAATTTGGCCTATTTTCTCAAATTGAGCCCCATCAATCAGGCTTAGCATTTATATATTATTTGTTTTCAATTCAAAACACCTACCAATAGTGTGGCACCATAGACTTGCAACTTCTCACCTCTTTAAAGTGAACAATGTTCGGATGTCTAAGAGATTGGCATGGCATTCCATCACCATGAGACCACATTTCTTTGAGGCATTTTTTCATACAGTTCACTTCCTTGTCTATGCTATTGCTTACTATCATGATTTGATAGATTTTTTCCAAGCATCCATAGTTTGTTTGTGTTGAATATAATTTGCAGAATAAAAGTGAAAAAGAAATTACATAAAGTAAAAGATTAAAATCAATCACAAAACAAGAACACAGATTTATTGTGGTTCACCATCAATTTGATGGCTACGTCCACACTCAAGGATTATCTCATATTATTCTCAAGTTCTGAATTAATTACATTCAGCCAGTAGTTGTATTTATAAATCAGTCTCCAATGTAAGAAAAGGAAAAATCCATTCGAAATAGACAACTTCTAAATTGGCCACACATGCCAATTTAGAAGTAATTACAAAATGAGAAAGCATTTCGAATTATGAAGGCAACATGCTAATTTGGGCTTCAAATAACCTAACAATCTCCCACTTGAAGACCAAATTGCTACTCAGAGATATCCCACCATTGCAGACTTAATGTCAGAGTTGCACAAGTCTGAGAGAAGCTCTATAGAATTCGAACTTCTCCCTCGGAACTACTTTCGTCAACATGTCAATTGGATTCAACTTTGTGTCAATTTTCTCTACCTGCAGCTTCCCCTCTTCGGTACAATGGCGAATGAAGTGATATCGCAGCTCTATGTGCTTCGTCCGATTGTGAAAGGCTGAATTTTTTGACAAGTGAATAGCACTATTGCTATCACAAAAGAGAGTGAAAACCAATTGCTGAAACCATAAATCACCTATCAATCTCTGCAACCAAATCATTTCCTTTGCCCCTTTAGAAAGAGCAATATATTCTACTTCCATAGAAGAAAGTGCAACCACCTGTTGCAAGCGAGAAACCCAACTGATCGCTTCCCCAGCAAAGGTGAATACATAACCAATGGTAGAACGTCGTTTATCCAGATCTCCAGCCATATCTAAATCAACATAACCTCGGAGATGTATGTTCTTACCACCAAAACATAAACCGTGATTAGAAGTACCTTTCAAATACCTGAATATCCACTGTACTGCCTGCCAATGTTGTTTACCTAGATTACTCATAAATTTGTTCACTACCACCAGTGCCTGAGCAATATCTAGACGAGTACAAGTCATGGCATACATTAAACTGCCAACTGCTGATGAATATGGAACATGTTTCATGTATTCTTTTTCTTCATATGTTTGAGAACACATAGCTGAGGATAACTTAAAATGATCAGCCAAAGAAGTACTCACAGATTTGGCATTCTTCATATTGAATCTATCTAAGATTTTTAGAATATATTTTTCTTGAGATAATCTAAATTCTCTCTTTTCCCTATCTCTGATTATATTCATCCCAAGAATCCTCTTTGCTACCTCTAAATCCTTCATGGAAAATCTTTGAGATAAATGTTGTTTTAACTCACGAACTATCCTCACACTATTTCCAGCAACCAACATATCATCAACATAAAGTAATAAAATGAAAAACTCACCATTTGGAAGCTTCTTATAATAAACACATGGGTCTGAATCACAACGAATGAAATGTTGTTGAGTCATGAAACTGTCAAATTTTAAATACTATTGCCTGGGGACTTGCTTGAGCCCATAAAAACTCCGCTTCAATCTGCAATATAAATATTCTTGACCCAATTTTGCAAAACCTTCAAGCTGCTCCATGTATAATTCCTCTTCAACATCTCCATGAAGAAAAGTAGCTTTGACATCTAATTGTTCAAGTTCAAGATCCCAAATGGCTGCCAAGCCTAATACTGCTCGAATAGTGGCCATTCTCACAACTGGTGAAAATATCTCATTGAAATCAATACCTTTTTCTTGAGCAAAACCTTTGACAACTAATTTGGCTCTGTAACGTTGATGACCTCCCTCTTCCTCTTTCACACGATACACCCATTTATTCTTCAGAGGTTTCCGATTTGGCGGAAGAGGAACCAAATCCCAAGTGTCATTTGTTCGCAAAGACTCCATTTCTTCATTCATTGCCTCCATCCATTTGACTGAATTTGCATCTTTGCAAGCTTGTTTGAAAGTTTCCGGCTCTGCCTCACCACAAAGCAATAGTTCATAATCATAATTATCAGATGAAAATAACTCAAAATCATCATACTTCATTGGTAGCTTCCTCTTCCGTGTTGATCTCCTCAATTGAGGACCAATTTCTGATTTCAAAACACCCTCTATTTCTATATTTTCCTGATTAGTTTCTATATGTCTCTATTTTTCCATATTTTCTTCATTTATCTATAAATTACCTTCAATTGTCTGATTGCCTACATTCCATTCTACACTGTTTCCAGGCAAATCATTGACAGGGTGCCTATCTATTTGCAGTGGCAACGAGCTAATCAGAGGTTGTGCGTTTGAAGGAAGAAACTGTGCATGACTCATAGGTTGCGCATAAATCATAGAAGGCTGTGAATTATCTTGCAAATGTTGTGCATGAATAGTGGAAGGCATTGGTGAAATTGTAGAGAGTTGCGAATATGTTAAAGGTTGTGAATGAGTGAAAGACTGTTGCGCCAGAATTGGAGGGTGCGTAATAAATGATGAAGGCAGTGCTTTGTCCAATAAAGGTTGTGTAGTATGAGCTAGCAAGGGCAGCAACTTCACATTAAAATGTTGCGCGATAGATGAAGATTGTGCATTGTTTATTGGAGGTTGGAAATAAGTTGATAAACGTTGTGAACTACAAATTGAAGACAACGAATCTCTTAATGATGGTTGTGCATCAAACACAGGCATGAGATTTGGTAAAGGTTGCGCTAAAGGTTGAGGGGGTAGCGAATGAAATAAAGGAGGTTGCAAGTGACTATGAATGAGTTTGATAAGGCAGCACAGTAGTGTAAACAGGGGCACCAACATTTGAAGACAAAGTATGTAAATTAGATGGCTGGGAACAAACAGGGGTGCTTGCATTTGAAGAAATAACTAAAGGTTGGGAGAATGTAACAGATGTTCGCTTGACACGACCATTATCAAATAAATCAAAATCAAAATATTCATCTGAAGATTTGTCCAGAGGTTGCAAACCTAGGAATTTTTTCTCATTGAAGACAACATCCCAACTGCGAACAATCTTTTTTGCAACGAGATCCCACAGCCTAAAACCAAATTGATCTTCTCCATAGCCGAGAAAAATGCACCTCTTCGATTTGAAATCAAGCTTTGTTCGTTGTTCTTTCAGAATATGCACGAACGCTTCACAGCCAAACACCCGCAAATGATGATATGAAATTATTTTCCCAAGCCATCGCTCCTTAGGAATTTCAAAATCCAAACAAGATGACAGGGCACGATTTATCAAATAGACTACAGTGTTGCACGCCTCTGCCCAAAACTATTTTCCCAACCCGGCATTGAAGAGCATACATCGAGCTCTCTCTAAAATTGTCTGATTCAACCGCTCAGCTGTTCCGTTTTCTTGAGGGGCAAATGGGACCACCTTTATTCTACGAATGTTGTTGTTTGTACATAAATTATCAAACTCCGAGGAGAAAAAATCTCCTCCATTGTCAGTTTTCAAACATTTAATTTTATGCCCTATTTGATTTTCAACAAGAGCCTTGAAAATTTTAAACTTCAAAAAAACCTCTGATTTCTTATTTAACATGTAAATCCAAACTTTTCTAGTGTAATCATCCAAAAAAGTAACAAATTAATTTTCTCCTCCAAATGAAGTTACCTTCGTGGGACCAAAAACGTCTGAATGCACAAGTTCCAAAGGAGCAATTTTTTGATCATGGCATGTCCTCAAGAAGCTGGCCCAGCTTTGTTTGCCATAAAGGCAATGTTCACAAAATTCTAAATCCACCGATTGCAAGCCGGGCAGTTGATCTTGTTGAAGCATTACTTCAAGCCCTTTCATGCTCATGTGACCAAGCCTCTTATGCCAAATTTCTGAGTTGTTTTCCATGACTGTCATGGTAGCTCCCACTTCACCATGGCATTTTAAAATATAAAGATTTCCCAACTTCTTTCCTTTTGCAATCACTAAAACCCTTTTGTTACTTGCCAATTTTCTAAAGAGAATTTAACATCACACCCAAAAGCAATTAATTGACTAACAGAAATTAAATTTCTTTTCAACAAAGGAACATATCTGACATCTTTTAAAATCCATTGACTTCTATTTTTAAATTTAAAACTATATCACCCTTACCCACAATTTCACACTCCTTATTGTCACCAAGAAAAACCTTACCAAAAACATCTTCTTTGAAATTTGTGAAAGCTTGCCTGCATGAAGTAGCATGGAAAGAAGCTCCAAAATCAAGCACCCAAGAGTCTGTAGTCATGTCACCGGCAACCAAAATTAAAACACTATCATCTTTTTCAGTTGCAGTGTTTGCTTGATTTTTGATGACTGAGTCCTATGCCTTCTTATAATTCCAACAATTTTTCTTTGTGTGGCTTGGCTTGCCACAAAACCAATAGGCACTTGTTTTTCCTCTTGACTGTGATCTAGATTTTGACTTCCTTCGATTATTATATTTGCCTCTTTCTTTACTTCTACCTCTATTTCCAATACTTACAGCTATTAATGCCTCACCAGACGAGGGTTCCTAATTTTTTCTCCGCATATCTTCACTCAGTAAAGTGGTTGCAACATCATCGAATTTCAGCTTGCTTTTGGTAGCCACCAAAGTGCTCACTACCATCACAACACCTTTCCAGCTATTTGGTAAAGAACACAATAATAAAATAGCTTTGATCTCATCATCCAAATTTATGCCTACAGAAATCAGCTGGGTAACTAATGTATTAAATCCATTCAAATGATTGGGCATAGCCCCTCCTTCTCGCATTTTTAAATTATATAATTTCTTCATAATAAATACCTTATTGGAAGAAGACGCCATTTCATACATTGAAGACAATTTTTCCCACAGCTCCTATGTAGTCTTCTCTGCAGAGACATTAAATAAGACATTGTTGGACAGCGATAGGAAAATTGTAGCTCTTGCTTTTTTGTCCAGCTTCTTCCATTCTTCATCTGATAGAGATCATTTCCCTTTGGCTTTGCCAGCCACTGCATTTGAAAGATCTTGTTTGATGAGAAGGGATTCCATCTACACTTTCCAAAGCCCAAAATTTTTCCCTGCAAACTTTTCAATTTTCCACTTGTTTGCATCTTCCATGGCTGCAGAAGTTCTTCACAATTTCCTACACCAAATTTCTCAAACCTGCTCTAATACCAATTGTTGAATATAATTTGCAGAATAAAAGTGAAAAAGAAATTGCAGAAAGTAAAAGATTAAAATCAATCAAAAAACAAGAACACAGATTTATCATGGTTCACCATCAATTTGATGGATACATCCACACTCAGGGATTATCTCATATTATTCTCAAGTTCTGAATTAATTACATTCAGCCAGCAACTGTATTTATAAATCAGTCTCCAATGTAAGAAAAGGAAAAATCCATTCGAAATAGACAACTTCTAAATTGGCATGTTCTAAATTGGCCACACATGCCAATTTAGAAGTAATTACAAAATGAGAAAGCATTTTGAATTATGAAGGCAACATGCTAATTTGGGCTTCAGATAACCCAACAGTTCGAAAGCACCTATTTTAGGCTTTTAGCCATAGCAGCAAGGCAGTCAACTATTTGATAAAATGCTTTGGTAGTCATGTATTAAAAATGTGGTAGCATAGACAAGGCAATGAACTGTTTGAAAATATGCCTCAAATAAATGTGGTCTCATGGTGTGAATTTAATTTCCAATTTCATCCATGAAGGGCATCCCCAGCTTCTAGATCCCACTAATAGCCATAACTTTTCCAGGTGTCGAGTAAAGCTTCAAGTTTTTCCCGAAGCAACAATTGGGAAAATTTTGTCTTTCCAAATAGAATGTGTTAAAAATCTCTTTGAAGTTATTCAAGGAAAAAGTTCTAGAGAGTATAACATGCAGTTTTCAATTATCCCTTCTACATAAACTTTGTATCTTTGATCTTTCATGTCGAGTTTGGTGGCCTTCATCAAGAACAAGTAGACATGCATTGTCTAAAATCAATTTTGTTCAGAGTGGACGATCAAAGATATGGATTTCATGCAGAAGGCTTAATTGAAAATAACACATTATACTCTGAGGAACTCTTTTCTAGAATAACTTCAAGGATATTTTGAAGACACTAAATCTGCTAGGGCCTAATTTTGTTGTTTGTTGCTTGCATAAAAAAGCAAAGCTTGGGAAAAAATTCAAAATGGTAAAGAAGGTGGTGAAGCAGAATTTGGTGACACTATTGGAAAGTTCAAATTAATCACTAATGCATTTGTCCATTGTCATGATAACAATTTTCCATGGCAATGTTGGTTGAAGCGTTGGAACATAGTTATTTTCATCGATTTCTGATTCATGAATGGAAGTTTCAAATAAATTTTCTTTTGTGTAAATTAACAAACCATTAAAAATAAAAACCAGATACAAAAAGAAGATTGATGTTCTATATATATCAATATATTCTCTACATATGCAAGTATATAAATACAAGTGCTATGATCGACATCCTACATAAAAAAATCATACCTCTTACACATCTTTACATATCACACATGGTGCAATAGCAATCAAAAACCATGGAAGTTTTAACTCTTCAAACTACTTCAAAGAATAGATAATGGGCATATCTTAAAAGGTTTGAAGATCATAAAATGTTTGTCATCTACAGGCTTAAACATGACTAATCAAGACATAAAACTCAAAAAAAATATAAACAATCAATCAAGCCATACAAACTGAAATATGCATAGCCTAAATCTACACCAACAAATGTTTGAAATCCACCAATGTCTTTTCTTTATAACGTGTAAAGATCTATTTATGTATTTGTCTATGTATCTATTCATGTGTATCTAAATACATTTGTATGTATGTATATGCATATATATATATGAATGTATTAAGAATATATAAATATCTAGCTATGTATAGATAACTATATTTATTTACATGTATATAACTATGGTTTCTAAACACCATATGTCAAAATTTTAGTCCGCTTCAAATTTTCAAAATAGCTTACTTCAAAATCCCACTATTTAAAAGTTTCCTTTAATTATATATTGTCAGATATGATGCCACTTTAGCATGGTTTTTGTCAAACGAAATTTGCAACTACTAGACATTATATAAACAACCACCATTGCAGTTACCATAGCAATCTCAATTATTACTATATCTCATTCTGCCATAAATTCAAGGAGTGGTGCCTTTGCTTTTGTTGATTCCAACATGTCAATGTTGAAGTCTCCAATAATAATGAATTTCGAATTAGCTAGCAATGAGATTATAGCAATTTGTATAAAATTAAAAAGATCATGAATAGGTGAGTTTCCTCTCACATACAAATCTATGAGGCACATAGTAATATGTATACATGCAATAGGTCAGTTGTTATTGGTTATAGATATTTTGTTGAAAAGTTTTGAAAGTATCACACTAAAACTATTTTTCTTGAGCATGGTAATAGCCCATGAATACCAGCTGCAGTATAGCAATTGTATGCTTTGTGAATGTGGCCAAGAAAACTATGTTTCATTTCTTGGAAGCAAAGGACAATTGCTTCGAGCATATCATGGCCATGTGTTATTTCTTGTGAATGTAGTTCAAAGCCGTGTTAGAGCATATCAACTTCACACTTCTACTTTAGTGGCAGCAGACGACCATTTTAGATTTAAAAAATGAAAAACCATGAAAATAATATAAGCAAATAAAATAGTTTTGAAATTATTATAAGTGAATATATCACAGTTCGTCATTCTTAAGATGCCCTGGTTAGTCTTTCTCAATCAACATTTTCACCCTGCAATGCAATGTTTTTTGCTAGATACTACATGTTTGTACGTAATGATGACATTTTGATGATGTCGTAGCTAGATTTGGGTTGTTTCTATATCTATCATAACATTTATAATAACTTTTCATGTGCAAATACATTTTATTTTTGAAGAAGATACTACGATGTCATAATTTTGGATGATTTATCTCTTTTCTTTCCAATGAAGTTTTATTCTTCGAATGTTTGTAAAAATTATGCCAATAATTTAAAATTTTTTAATTTATGCTAATAAGCAAATGACCTTCGCAATAATTTGATTGCAATAATGTTGTTGGCATAGATGTGCACAATTGCAACTGTGTGATATGTGATTCATATGCAATTTTTTGCTAAGCAAATTAATCATATTGTATATTACCTATTCCCTAGAGTGATTGTAATTTTGAATTTGTTTCAAGAAAATTCGCAAAATAGAAAGACATGATAAAATTCTGGCAAATATGAAGGCATTATAATAGCAAGCAATACTTGTAATTGAAGGAGGGTAGAAGTACTGGTTTGAGGACAAGGGTAGTGCCCTAGCTAAGTTTGTAGAATGAATACAATTGCACTGATAGAGTCCTCTTCACTTTGCTTGGACTAGAAGCACTCACTGTTGTTTGAAATTTTGATTAGGAAACTAGGGTGATTTTTTTTGTGTTTGTAAAAATAAGCAACAAAACTGTCATGAAAAAGCTCCACTAGTTAATAAAAAGTTTATTGTATAGGCTAAGAGCTTATTTAATAAGAGACTAGAAAGATCACTGAGTCATAACAAATAATTGCATGAAAGAAGGAACAAATTTGTTTCAAGTAAATGTTGTTATGAGAAATCCTTCCTATTTACACATATCTAGCATTGTTACCTTAGTCTAAAACGGCATTGCTTTGCTTAGGAAATTGGTTAATGCATTTACTATTGTAGGATGCATTAGCCTAAGGAAAAGCTTATACAATTTGCGTTTAACCTACTCCTTGGCTTCAACTGTTCCATGTTTATTGGTTGCATAGCATATGCCAGATACTATACACATTCCCACCATCAGGGCTTGTAACAGCAAGCAAAACCTCTAGTTGCAGGAGTAGAGAAGAATGGGGAAATTTTTCCTCGATTTCTAATACAAATCAACAAAACTAATGAAAATAGGTCAACTAGTTAATAAAAATTTTATTGTAAAGGCTAACAGCCTATTTAGTAACAGACCACAAACCCGGGATAAAAAAGCATTGCTTTATTGGGAAAATTGGTCAAACAAAACTTACTATAGAAATAAAATTGCATATATTTATATTATTGAATTTGCCTCACCAGTTAAATATATCAAAGGCAATTCTAACAACTATAGCATTATTGGCATACTATTTTATGCATCAGCTATGCATTCACTGCTTTACGATTCATTATAGATACTTTTCAAATTTTATAATGTACTTCTATTTTCTAATTTTCTTACAAGAAAATGAATATTAGGGCGACTGTAGTGAATAGAAAAACAAATATGGAGAAATATAGTTAAATTATATAATCTAATTGGTGTACAGAGTGAAACATTGCATATGGACCACATATCACATGCTTCTAATTATGCATAACCCTCATTGCAAAACTAACTTGCTTGTGGGAAAAAAATGGTTTCATGTTTATAAATTATCAGACTCTTGAACTAGGGTTCTCCTTTATTGTTCACAACTCTTCCAAGGAATAATTTTTAGACATGTTGGAAGTCTTAAAATTAATTGGAAAGAAAGGAGAAGAATGATACAAAAATCTGACCTTCCAGTTTCCTATTCAACAACCAAGAATATTTGCAGTCATATAGATCTTTGCTTCCGACTCCAATTGCAAGCAATGGTTTCTATCATAGGGACAAAGTAGACAAATGATCATAGTCCATGACATATAATATGTTATTCATAAACATGAAACATAGAAGCACATGATAGAATTTGCAAAAAAATTGTCAACGTGATAAATTTTTGCAAACATTCAGATGTTAAATACAAATTTTGTAAGCTTTGTTGATAGGCTAGTGGCTTCTCAAGCAATGAATACATAGTTAATGCATTGTATGTCTCCAAAACTTGAGAAAGGTCTTGTCGACTGTGGAGGAAAATTGTGCACAAATATTTGTGGAGGCAAATGTGGGTAAGCAAGTTGTGAATGCATACTAAAGTAGTATGCATAAAATGCAAAAAATAATAAGATTCATAAATTTTACAACTTTGGATGTTTGAAAAAATTTATCATAAACACATAGGCGAGCCACTCACCAATATGTGAGTGTTGGGTTTTATTTTTGTTTATTCTCAAGTTTTTCCAATGATAATTATCATTTATTGCATTAGCCACCTACTTCTTTACTTCAACTGCTCCATGTTTGGGGGTTACATAGCATATGTCATTCACTGTACCCACTTGCCCCATTAGCCTTTATAACAACAAGCAATACTTCTACTTATCAACTATCATAAATAGATAGAGGAGCCACTCATCAGTAGTGCAATGTTCCTACAAAGAGTTTTGCAATTCTATGAAGCTAGACAGTTTCCAGGCTCTCTTCTTCTTGGCCACATATGCGATCCTACAAGGGGTTTCTTCTTTATTGCATTTGACCCCTGAAACAAAAAAAGGCTCATTACAAACAATTCTAAATAGGAAACCAAGTACTCATATGTATAACTGCAGATATAATTGAAATATTCATTCAAACATATGCTCATCAACTAGGGAATATATCATTGTTCCATGACATGGTAACAATATAGAGGAAAAACATAACAATAATTAAATAATTGCAAACAATAGCACAAGGAAACAAACTTCACACACGAATATAATTGCAATTTAGCAGACCTTCCAAATTTAAACAAAATAATTTGCTTGCAAGAAGAGTAGGACATAAATATATAAACAAGGGATAAAAAAAGAAACTGAACTTACAAATTTACGCCATAGCATGTTAGGAATTTGATCTCCTATGCTCTCACACATGCAATAAATGGTCTGAGTCATAGTTGCCACCTGAGAAAAACAAAGGACCTATCAACCATAATAATAAATAGAAAATTTGTATAACCATGTATTCCAATTGCCAATGCTCAATACTAGCACCAGTTGTAGACCAAGCATGTCAAATACTATGAACAATGCCAACTACCCACAAACACAATTTAGACCTAATTTTCATTTCCATTTAATAAATTCAAGCACAGTGGAAGTGCATGTGTGTGCAAGAAATGTTACTTCCATTCTTGATCATGAACACTGCATTATCATGTGAAATCTTCATGAAGAAGAATTCATTCCAAGACACAAGTATATCAACAAACTCACCAAGTATTTCCAATGGAAAAGCTCGTCAGAATAATTATTATTATTAAAACAAATCAAGAGAATGAGAAAAGCAGGAGGAAAATACCACTGACTAGAATGAAAATGAAGTCAAATGAACTTTGTATGAATAGTTTTATTAATAAAGTGTTTCTATCAAACCCAAGATAAATATGCTCGACTAAGTAACGCGTATGAGAAATATGATATCTAATAGATTACAATGAATAATGTAATGTATAATTTATGGAAATCCAAATAGTTTTATGTACATAGAATCAGTCAACTTGACGTATGTAGAAATGATATGCATAACAGCATAGAGAGATTAAAAGTAGATATTAGGTTACACAAGTAATAGTTGAAAGCATAAAACATGTAAATATTAGAAAGAGAAATTGTTTAATATAGAACAAATCCAAAAAGAATAAATTGTTACAAATGTCTTTTTCAATGCTTATGAAGGGGTAGTAAAGGAAAAAGCTTGATGCCTTAATTCATTGATGGGGAGTACGTTTGAGTCCATTAGATGCATTGTTAATTGTTGACAACAAAGAAGCAAACATTGATGAATTATGGTGTTAACTCTACCGTTGAAGAAGAGATAGTGACTTGTAAAGGCAGTCAAAGAGGAAAGAGAAAGGAAAAACTAGAGCACAACACCGTAAATGATGTTAAAACTTACAAATGACATCTTTTTGTTTTGAACATGATACAAATAACCCCTCCTAGGAGACAGTTTTGATATTGATCAATTTCCCCAACCAAATGAAAAAACAATGCAAAAGAACAGTACTTACAAATCACTTGTTTGTGGATTTGATTGCATTTTCGATTAAAATTAACAAATGTTCATTTGTGGTAAATAGGTTCAAGTGAAATTCTCATTAATGGATTATGATGTTTAGTTTTATGCATGTCAAGGAAAAATGATCTTATATATATGTATGTTTGTCTGTGTGTATATGTATATGTATATGTATATGTATATATATGTGTGTATATATGTATATATGTGTATATGTATGTATATATGTGTATATGTATGTATATATGTATGTATATATGTGTATATATGTGTATATATATGTGTGTCTATATATGTATATATGTATATATATGTATATATATATGTATATATCTGTGTATATATGTATATGTACATATCTGTGTATATATGTATATGTATATATGTATATATATGTATATATATATGTGTGTATATATATGTATATATGTATATATATGTATATATGTATATATGTATATATATGTATATATGTATATATGTATATATGTATATATGTATATATGTGCACATATGTATATATGTATATATATGTGTATATATGTATATATATATGTGTATATATGTATATATCTGTATATATATGTATATATATGTGTATACATACATATATATGTGTATATATGTATATATATGTGTATATATGTATATATATGCGTATATATGTATATACATATATGCATATATACACATATATATACATATGTACATATATATACATGTATACACATATATATACATACATACATATATACATACATACATATATACATGTATATACACATATATACATGATATACATATACATATATACATATATACATATATACATATACATATATATACATATATTTTTGTATGTGTGTATATATATGTGTGTGTGTGTATAGATATATATGTTTGTATATATTTCTATATATACATATATAAATGTATATGTATGTATATATATGTGTGTCTCTATATATGTGTGTGCTCTACATTTTGCGTTTACTAGGATTTAGTTTTTCATTTATTCTGAATAGATTCAAGTGCAGTAGCTATCAATGCATAATGGTCTCAGGTTTTGGGTCTGCTAAGTTTGTATGTCTTTTACAGCATTGTTCTATAGCTTTTTTACATCCTTCGATTGTATGGCTTAATGTGTATTGTTTGTTGTTGTGTGCATTTTGTGTGTTAATGTCTATTCTTCACTATACTTGACTGTTTTTATTGCCTAGTCTCTATTGTTAAGTTGCAGCTAGCATTAATTGTTCCCTCCACCAGGTTTCAAGACTGTTGAGCAAACAACCTCAACAAATGGGAAAACAACGCAAATAACACTTTGCTTGAGAGAATCTAAACTTCAAGCCCATGAAATACTTCAAATATGAAGAATTCTAATTTTCACCCAATAGATTGGCAGGGGTAATTTTCCTCATGGTTTTGGCATTTTCTAATTTTTTTTAATAATAATAATTATTGTAGGGAGATTTGCTATTGGAAATATTTCATGAGTCTATTTGTATAGTCCTGCCTTGCGATGGACTCTTGGTGGGGACATGTGGCATCTTGACTAGTACATTTGCATTTACTATTTGTGTCTTCTCATTTATTGTGAGGAGACTAAAGTGCAGCCGTCATTAGTGGGGTATGGTGTGAAGGTTTAAGTCTGTCGAGCAAATTGTTATTCGTGTTGTTTTTTCATTTGCTCAGTTGTTTGATGAGGTTGAAGTTTGTGTCTGTTGCGAGGGTTTTCATCTACTATGCTAGAAGCAAGGAAGGTGGCCTTTGTAAGTTACTCTATCTTTTACACTTTGATTTTTTTCGTTTGCGTGCTAGTTTTCTCGGATTGAAAGTGAGAAAGGTGGCCTTTGTAAGTTCCTATATCATTTACAATGTTGTTTTATTTGCAAAGGCTTCCTTTTTCACTCCCCATTTAGAGCAGATATAAACCCTTTCAACAGACATGAATTGAATGATTTTATACACAGATGTTTTCCATTTACTTACACCTAATTTTCATTTTCATTTAATAAGTTCAAGTGCAATTGCAATGCATGAGTGCACACACTAGAAATTAACCATAAAATGCAAAGATGCAAAAAAACTATAAAACGACACTATAAAAGATGTAGGAACTTACAAACACTTATTTTTTCAATACCAAGATCATAGATGCTTTGGGAATGGTGCCAGAAAAATAAAGCTATAGTTTATATGATCTTGTGGGGAATATTTAGAAAAAGGGAATTTTTTTTCATCTTTTCAAATTTTCTGATTGGCGGCTATAATTTTCCTCATGGTTTTGGAAATTTCTAAACTTTTTGAATAATAATAATTATTGTAGTGGGCTTTGCTACTGTAAATATTGCATGAATTTATTTGTATAGTCGTGTCTTTCCATGGACTCTTGTTGGGGAAGTGTGGTGTCTTGAGCCGTACATTTGCATTTACCAAGAAATATTTCATGAGTTTGTTGATATTGACATGCCTTGACATGGACTCTTGTTGGGGACGCTTGACGTCTTAATCAGTACATTTGCATTTACTATTTGCATCTTCTCATTTATTGTGAGGAAGCTAAAGTGCAGCGATTATTAGTGTGTTATAGCATGAAGTTTTAAGTCTGTTGAGCAAAGTGGGATTTGCATTGTTTGTTCATTTGCTCAGGTTGGACGTCGGCTACAGTTCAATCAATTAGATGAGAATGAGAATTTATCCCATTGGAAATATAGTAGTGTGTTTGTATGAATCGAGGAATTGTCTTAGAAACATTAAGCCACGTAAACAATCAATAGTAACAAACAACAAATAAATGGGGAAAACAAAAATAACACTTAAATTTATCTTATCTTTCATGGAATTATTCTACAAAAACATAGTCCTACCTAGTTTTTCCCAAAGTCTTCATTCAATTCAAGTTAATTGTACATCAATGAAACAATAATAGCTATTGAAACATTTCCACCTATTCAAGATATACGTAATGACTTGTTCATGCCTTCATCCATGGGCAATATGCACATGTTCTAGAAATCACTATAAATATGTCTGGAAGATAAGTAGCAATGTTAATAGTAGTTGCCTTGCCTAATTGGAAATTTTCATACATGATTGCATAGATTTTATTTACTATTAAGATTGGTAGGTGCCTTAATACTAGAAGCAATAGCTTATTGTTACAAGGCAGTCAACAGATGTAGCTAGGAACGTCAAAAATCACTTCAAGCAAATAGGATTTTGATGCTTGTGATTCTAGCTACCTTTCTAAGAAGCAGTTTCCCAAGTTATAAAGAAGCAACAACAATAGCATTTCCATAACCATGACTGCATAAGCAGCAAGACCTGACAACAAATTTCCAAAAGCCACACAAGATCAAAATTACACTTGAAAGAATCACTATTGCAATTGAGACAGATCATATAAATTATATTATGAAAGATCTAAAAAGGACACATGCATAGCACAAAATAAACATGAAACTTATTTAGATCATGAAGTAAAAACTTAATATAAAGGCAGAGTTTGATATGATACCACATTGACGCATTTCAACAAGTTGCAAAGTCTTGTTAGACAGCCTATAGCTTTGTAACACCATAACCGCAATCTTGTAAACAACATAAAAAGACTACATGAGTGAAAATATAAAAAGACATTGCATTGTCTATTGTGGATTTAATCGCAATTCCTATACGTCACACAATCTAAGGAACATTCCAAAATGAATATATAAGACAAAATATTTAAAACCTTACTCACATCCTAGTTCGGTTTTTCATACCTATGTCCACTTCCTCAACAACACATGTTGTTATAGCTCCAAATCCATGTGAATTTTGAGTATGTTTATCTATGTTAGCTTGAAAACTGCTCCAAAAACAAGGTCACAAACATATACTATATTGCATTAACTGCAACTATTCACTTTCTCTAAAATAAATGACTTTCCAATTTACCTAATCGATAATGTATGATGTTTATCAACCACACAATCAAAATAATAGCTAGATATTTGATTGATATAAACAACTAAACGCAGTGCTTTGTGTGTATGTCCCTACATATATGCATGCAATGACAATAAAAATAATCTTTTTCCTCACAACCCCAGGTTTGGACACCACTATGCATTAATAGCAACTGCACTTGAACCTATTCAAAATAAATGTGAAAACAGATCCTAGTAAATACAAAATGCACAACACACACATATACAGGCACACATATATACATATATATGTATACATATGTATATATAGAAATATATACATACATACACACACACATATATATGTATGGATAAACATATATCTACATGCACAATTCAAAATCTGCCAATTTAAATTGAAAATACGATCATATGCACACAACATGTGACCCACTGTTGGAAACACCACATGCCCATAACAAAAAATTGCACCAATGGCACATGCATAGCAAGAGATCATTACAATAAAATTACTTTTAACATTGCATTATTTTCAACTATAAATTGCAACTACAAAATATTACGAGCCAACAAACAACACACCATATGTCAATGACTAGGCATTTGTCGGGAAAAACATAAACATCATTTTAACAATTCTAAATATACACCATTGGAAGAAGTCTATATGTATAGAATATTCATGACATGCATCATTTGAAACATCAATCACATATCAATTATATCGTGTACATATAGACATCCACCAATATCCATCACTATTTCATCTATGAACAATTCACCTCAACTAAAGTAATACACAATGCAAAATAAAAAAGTTTCACACAAGAAATGTGATGCAGAGCAAGGTGAATGATCACAAAAAAACCCAAACCAACTCAACAAAACAAACTTTTCAAATTTAGAACCCAAACTTAGTGGGTTTCTCTCACAATCTCACTATTCTGCTTGTAGCACTTGAAACTAGGTTTTTCCCACATAATTTTCAAACCAGACCTAATACCTAGAAAATAATTAGTGATTTAGATACCCATTATGACATTTTAAAACATATATAATTTTTAGGATGGTTTATTTTGAAACATAAAGGTCAAAAAATTGTTGCTATGCTTGAAACTAGGCCTAATTAGGCTTATTCCACTAGGTCAAAATGAGGTTTTCATACACCAGAGCTTAAAAATTCAAGCCAATTGCCCAGAAATGTCACAAATAGTCTACCCAAATATTTTTATCCATTTCAAATCCTTTCCCAAGAGCATTTCTACCAAACCTAACTACAATGCATCTTATTTGTCCAAAATCATGAGTTTTCAGCCTAGGGCATCAACAAATTTTCACCAATCTTCATTCCCCTGCTCCTAAAACTTCAAGAACACAAAACACAACATTTATACCCTCCTCCCATCAGGTTTCATGAGGTTTCACCATACAAAACTCAAGAAATGATTTTTTTTCTCCAATTGGAAACCCTAGGCAGGGTTTGGGGTTGTTTTCACCAAAAATGTTCTAACTTTTGCAAAGCTTAATGAAATTACTCCAAACCAGAACTAAAAGTTATGTATTTCATATCGCTATCATACACATTCCTTCCCTTTACCTTACAAGTTCATAAAAATTCGTACCAAACAGTTTTCTTGTTGTAAAATAGCAAAAATCTAGAAGTGACAATCACTAATTTGATCATAACTTTCACAAAACATGATGAAAATCAACCAAAAAAAAAACATTAGAAATATAAAAAAATTATACCACTTTTCCAACAAATTTTAGGTTTGTACAAGTAATTAATAATCTGTACAATACAAAGGAACATGCCTACAATGTTAGAAATGCACGGAAAATGATTGCTTACATTCACCCAAACTCCAAAAATCAATGCCTACAACTCCCCATTCAAGTTTGGAGGGTGTTATTATACATTTCCAACCAAAACCAACTACCTTCAACCAATTTTAGATTATTTTACTAACAAAACACAAAATTGACACTTTTTGAAAAAGTTGTTTGACAACTTTTTGAGCAACATTGACAACTTTAACAATTTTTAACCCGTGACTCTATAACTCTCCGAAATGGGTCCAAAATGATCCCAAATGGTCATAAATGACCTTATTATACCAAACACATCAAAAAAAAACATAAAACCAAAATTTGACTGAATTTGACCATATGGCCTAAAGGTGCCCTTGCACCATACTCCCAGGGAAGAGAAAATTTGAGGTCCACCTCAAATAGGAATCTTCTTTCTTGTCTTCCAGTTCCTTTTCATGTGTGCATTATTTCATTTTTCTTGGATCTTAAATATATTTGTATCAACTGGTGAACTTGTGCATTTTGGTCTATCAACATGCTTCTTGAGCCAAGGCCAACTTGGTACAATGTAGCCATGCACTTTTTGTTTTTTTTCTTGTTCTAGCTTGACCTTGGACTGCAATTGTAAATTTACTTTCAATTTCATCTACTTTGGTCTTCTTTACCTGCAGAAGAAAAAAACATATTAAATAAATCATATTCTTCTTCTTCATACTTCACTTCTTCATCCACCTCATGTTGTTTGCCACACATTCTTTTCTCTTCATGATTCTCCAAAATGTTTGGCTTCACCTCAACCTTATGCAACCATTCATTTTTATTTTTAAATTGCTCATCCATTCTTTCATTGTCCTTGACATCAAAATTCTCAACTCTCATTTCTTCTCTTGAGAACCATGCCATCTCCTTATCCTCCATGACTCTCTCCTCTCTTTGGACTATCCTTGAGTCCTCTACAACTTTTTTTGTTGTCTCTTCTTCTTCTTCCTCCTTAACATCACCCACTTCAACATCAATGTCACCATTACTTTCATTAGTTTGAGCAAATTCAAAAGAAAATTCTTCCATTTTTTTTTCAAACAACATGTTGCTTTCAAAATGTGTTACCTCATCCATTACCTCATTTGTCCTTACCTCGTACTACTGTACTTTCTTCTTCTCACTTAACAACAAACTTTCAATTCTTATGCACTCATCCTTCAAGGTTGTTAATACATATTTCATCCCATCATTTCACAACTCATATGTATTGTTTTTGTTGTTATAATTTTTTGTCCTGTTATAATGCCACAACCTTCCAAACACAATGTGACATACATCCAAATGCATAATATCACAAACTATTTTGTCCTTATAACTGCCTATATGAAACTCAACTTTACATTGCTTACATATGGACCTTACTTGATCACATGTTTGAAGCCAATTCACTAAATAGGGTGCAGGGTGTTGTATTCTTTTCAAACCCAGTTTATCTACCATATATTCAAATACAATATTATCCATGTAGATATTTGAGATCATAACTTGACAACATTTACCTTTAGACTTGCAGGTAGTCTGGAATAAGCTTTCCTTTTCCATCTTGCTTGATTTCTTGGCTTTCATTTCTTCCTCCTTTATCATATTTTTCATTTCTTCCTCCTATAGCTTCTTTTCCACTTTGAAAATTTTATTTAATAATGATGATGCCCTTTTTCCCATCTTTCTTCTTATTAGGAGCCACCCTGAAATATCAAATCTCACTAAACCACATTAGTCACAATAATAGATCATTTCCCAAAGATCTTCTAGCTCCAATACCAATTTTATGTAGAGCATGGTGAATTATCACAAAGAAACATAAACCAACTCAACAAAACAAACTTTTCAAATTTAGAACCCAAACTTAGTGGGTTTCTCTCACAATCTCACTATTCTCCTTGTAGCACTTGAAACTAGGTTTTTCCCACATAATTTTCAAACCAAACCTCATACCTAAAAAATAATTGTAGATTTATATACCCATTATGGTGTTTGAAAACATATCTAATTTCCAGGTGGGGTTGTTTTGAAATATAAAGGTCAAAAAATTGTTACTACGCTTGAAACTAAGCCTAATTAGGCTTATTCCACTAGGTCAAAATGAGGTTTTCACACACCAAGGCTTTAAAATTCAAGGCAATAGCCTATAAATTTCACAAATATTCTTTCCAAACATTTTCAGCCATTAAAAATCTTTTTCCAAGAGCATTTCTACCAAACCTAACTCCAATGCATCTTATTTGCCCAAAATCATGAGTTTTCGGCCTAAGGCATCAACAAATCTTCACCAATATTCATCCCCCTGCTCCTGAAAATTCAAGAACACAAAAAAAAAAATTCTACCCTCATTCCACCAAGTTTCATGAAGTTTTACCATACAAAACTCAAGAAATGTTTTTTTTTTGTCCAACTAGAAACCCTAGGCAAGGTTTGGGGTTGTTTTCACCAAAAATGCTCTAACTTTTGCAAAGCTTAATGAAATGACTCCAAACCAAAACTAAAATTTATGTATTTCATATCTCTATCATCCATATTCCTTTCCTTTACCTTACAAGCTCATTAAAATTTGTACCAAATAGTTTTCTTGTTGTAAAACAGTAAAAATTTAGAAGTGACAATCACTAATTTGATCATAACTTTCACAAAACATGATGAAAATCAACCAAAAAAAATTATTAGAAACATGAAAACATTATAACACTTTTCCAATAACTTTTATGTTCGTACAAGAAATTAATAATCCATACAATACAAAGGAACATGCCTACAATGTTAGAAATGCATAGAAAATGATTGCTTACATTCACCCGAACTCCAAAAATCAATGCCTCCAACTATACATTCGAGTTTTGAGTGTGTTATTATACATTCCCAACCAAAACCAACTACCTTCAACCAATTTTGGATTAGTTTACTAACAAAACACAAAATTGACACTTTTTGTAAAAAGTTACTTGACAACTTTTTGAGCAACATTGACAACTTTTACAATTTTTAACCCATGACTCTATAACTCTCCAAAATGGATCCAAAATGATTCCAAATGGTCATCAATGACCGTATTATACCAAACACATCAAAACAAAAACATTAAACCAAAATTTGACTGAATTTGATGATATGGCCTGAAGGTGCCCCTACACCAAACTATCATGACTCCTGCTACAACCTTAACCACCCCAGCCATGCTCTACACAAATTTCGCACTTGAAATGAAAACTTTAAAACACATTAATTTGTTGTAAAAGGTATAAGAATTTACAAATTCAGCCTTTTTTGACAGATTGATTGACGATGGTGAAATTTGTGCCTCTTGTCATAATTAAATCATGACTAGCAAAGTCTACACTAATGAATTAGGGTGTTAAGTATTTAACTGAACAACAGAAACTAACCATACAAGCAACCAATGATAGTGAAGAATAGAAATTAACAAACAAAATGCAAACAGCAAATAGTACACATTAACCCATAAAACGTAAACATGTAAACCATTATAAAATGACATTGTAAAAGATAAACCAACTTACGGATGCCTCATTTCAACAGACACAAATTTAATGATTTTATACCCAGATATATTCCAATTGCTTCAATGTAATTCTCATTGCTATTTAATATATTCAAGAGCAGTAGCAATGCAATGCAATGCATGTGTCCAAAAAATGCAACAACAACAAATGATAGACATTAACCCATAAAATACAAATGTGTACTCTCAAAACATGAAGGCCTAATCGTTTTACACCCAGACATTTTCCAATAACTTGGACCTAATTTTCATTTTCGTCAAATAAATTCAAGTGTAGTTGCTATCCATACATGTCGGGGAAATACTAATTTCATTCTTAATCATGACAAGCACACTATCATGTTAAGTCCTTCGCTTAACAAGAAAGACTAACCCATAAATACACTCAGACAAAAAAACTCAACAAACGAGAAAAGAATGCAAATAACAATTTGCTCGACAGAATTTAAACTTCATGCCCAAGAAACACTTCAAATACGAACAATTCTAAATTTTACCCAATAGATTGAACTGCAACTAGCTACTTCCATTCTTAATCATGGGTAGTAGAGAAATCCACATTAATGAATTATAGTGTTAAGTATTTAACTTGACAATAGACAACAACCCATAAAAGCAACCCACGATTGCAAAGCACCAAACAAGAAACACTAACCCATATTCACACTCACAGACACAACCTAAGCAAATGTACAGACAACATAAATAATACTTTCCTCAATACAATTAGAACTTGAGAACCAAAAAAAAATTAAAATACGAACTATTCTCATCTTCATCAGATAAATTGAAAACAACTAACTATTTAACTCCGCAACAGACACAAACCTATAAAGAATAGTGAAGAATAGAAATAAACACACAAAATGAAAACAACAACAAACAATAGAAATTGACCATAAAATGAAAATATGTAAACCACTATAAAACAACACTGTAAAAGACATACAAGCTTGCAAAAGCTTCATTTTTTGCTCCCCATACAACAGATATAAACCCTTTCAACAGACATGGATTTAATGATTTTATACCCAAACATTTTCCATTTACTTACACGTAATTTTCATTTTCACTTAATAAATTCAAGTGTAATTTCAATGCATGAGTACACACTAGAAATTAACCATAAAATGCAGAGTTGTAAAAAACTATAAAACAACACTGTAAAAGATGTAGGAACTTACAAATGCTTCATTTTTCAATACCAAAATTGTAGACATAAACCCTCTCAAAAGGCACTGATTTCACCATCGAACAATCCGAGCAAACCACCAGAAAAATGAAAAAATGAAAGCATAAAAGATAGAGTAATTTACAAATGACACCTTTCTCACTTCCAACACTGTAGATGAAAACCCTCCCAACAGATACAAACTTTAGCCTCATCAAACAACCTGAGCAAATGAACAAACAATGCAAATGACTGTTTGGTTGACAGATTTAAACCTTCACACCATAACCCAATAATGACGGTTGCACTTCAGTCTACTCACAATAAATGAGAAGACGCAAATAGTAAATGCAAATGTACCACTGAAGATGCCATGCGTCCCCAGGAAGAGTCCATCTCAAGACATGACTATACAAACAAACTCATTAAAAATTTTCACTAGCAAACCTCCCTACAATAATTATTATTATTAAAAAAATTAGAAAATGCCAAAACCACAAGGAAAATTACACCTTCCAATCACAAAATTGCAAGAAAAAAAAATCACTTTTTCTAAATATTCCACAGAACATCGCGAAAAACATATCTTTATTTTTTTTGATGCCATTCCCAAAGCACAATTTTAATATGCAAGATTGAGGCGATAACATTATTTCCCTACCCTATAAAGGCATGGACTAATAAATAACTACCATGACTAAATAAATGACTACCATGACTAAAATAAATGACTACAATGACTAAATAAATGACTACAATGACTAAATAAATGACTACCATGAATAAATAATTGATTACCATGACTAAATAAATGACTACCATGACTAAATAAATGATGAGTTAACAACAATAAATGACTAAATTAACGAATAAATATACTACCAAATTGATCAATCAAAATAACCAATAAATGACTAAAAATGGTTTAATCATGAATTTGGTTGTGTTATAAATGATTGGCAATAAACTACTAATGGTCATGTGACCAAACTACTAATCACATGACCAATTTTTAGTAGTTTTTTTAGTCAATTCTTTATGTTTTTGTACTATTGGATGCCCAAGTCGAGGGGGGTCTCCCCTCTTCTCATCACCTATACAAGTCTCGATGGACCAAGGATCTTCAAGCTTGCCTTAAAGGACTTTGATCACACCTAGATGTACAAATTTCATTTCCCCCCTTTATATACCCCATTGATAAACATGTTTGAGGTCATCCTTCAAGTGATAAAACCCCAAGAAGGCCTCTCTACTGAAATAAATAGTTATGGTGCTATTTTTGTTTCCCAAGATTGTTCTTAAGATTCATGAGGGGATAGCATATTCAAACAACCACACCTTAGGTGAACAAATATATTGCAAATTAATGATGTTTTTGATCTCCATGATCACATGTAGCGTAAGGAGAGAGCATACACATCACTATCCTACTAGACATGAAAATAAATTCCTTTTCTAGGGTACCCAAATTCAATTATGAGTTCAATTTTAACCTAAATTCAAAATGCAATTTGTCTTGTTTATTTTTAAACCAAAATCAAAAAATGATAGTTGTCTTGCTCAATTTTAAGAAGACCAAATTGAAAGATGAAATTCAACATGTTCAATTTTAAAGCACCAAATTGAAATATGCAAGTTGTAGGTTCAATTTTAGAGCACCAAATCAAAATATGCAAGTTGTAGGTTCACTTTTAGAGAACCAAATCAAAATATGCAAGTTGTAGGTTCAATTTTAGAACACCAATTTGAAAGTTGAGAGTAAATTTTAGAAGCCCAAATTGAAGTGTGATAGTTCTTTTTTTCAATTTTAAACACTAAATTCAAAATCTAAAGATTGAAAAACCCTGCAAGAACCCTTGTTAGAAATTTTCTTTATGTCTTCCCCCAATGTTTGCCACAAGTTGTTCACAAAAAGATTAGTAACCTTAAGCCCTAACAAGCAACAATTCCAAAGCAACTGAAAAGTGATTACATTCTCTATTGGATGTGCCCAAGTTTTTATCAATTGTGTGCAAGTTTTTTATAGTTGCACATAAGTTCTTTGTAATTGTGCATAGGTTTCTATCAATTGCACAACTCTATACATCCATAAGAAAAAGCAGAAATAAAGCCAAAAAAAACTATTTTGAAGGGTTAGTTTATCGGTCCATTATTAGAAAACACAAAAATCAGGGTTATCAATCTAGAATTGAGCACACATAATCTTTAAAAATATATAAAAATCAGTAGAAGAAAATATGCCTAGATTGGCCACATATGTGCCAATCTGTGTGGCAATTGCACCCAAATTGCTTGCAATTGTTCCCAAGTTTATTGCAATTGCGCCCAAGTTTCTTGCAATTGCACAACTCTGCAAATGATTGTGTGAAAAAAACCTACAACTTTAAAAATCACCCAAAATCAATTGCAAATGCATGTGACATATAAATTCAATTGAAAATCTGAAGGATAAACTGTAAATAACAAGATTCACAATCAAATATCACAACAATAAAATAAATAAGGTAAATTGATTCAAATAGAAATGTAAACGTGCAAGCATTAAAACACACAATTTACCCTAGCATAACTCCATTTCTATCCTCTATTCACCTTGGAGAATGGTGTAATTAGTTCTTTTATCTCAAATATGGTATAAGCACAATAGCATAAAAGAACTTGCAAAATACGAGTATAGTCATCCTGCATGATCTAAGATGAAAAATGAATGATAGGATGATTTGATTTTTAGATGTTTGGTGACACTGATCGATGGTCGAGATCAAATGAGAGATTGAAAAGTATTAAGGTTGGAGGATTGATGAGAGGAATTGATTGATTATTAACAACATGATTTTAGTTAACGGGATTGCTTGTAGTGCTAACTCAAACTGGCAATTAGTAGACTAAATTGATTGCTCATTGGACTCGAAGTGAGTGGGAGTGAAGTGGATCTAATTGATGAGTGGATTGACTATATTGATTAGTGGCTGATAGTATGTCTCAATTAATAGATGAGGTGGAATTCACATGAGTTTTAATAATTAAATAAATTTAATTATTATTTACATGTGCAAGGTTGAATTTGATAAATAATGTATTGCCAAAAAGTGTATGCTTTTCTTGATATGGGAATAATTGATGATAAATTGGACATAATGAGGCCTTGATTGGGTGTTGTGAGGTGTTTTACACATCCACATTTGGTCTTGGGCCCTTGCAAATTGAATAAAATGCATTTATTGATTTCTTGCAAGAGTGTTGTAAGGTGTTGCAATATATCTTCACACTTTTCTAGGACCGTAATGTTACAATTCACCTAAGTGATCTTACCAAGACCTATTTCAAAGTGTTGTAAAGACTTGTAACAAAATTTCACACTTTCCTAGGTTTGTCATCAATACTTACACCTTTCTTATGTTTTAAATGGCCCCTTTATGCACTTGTAGGCCTTAATTAAGTGTCATGTTGAACAAGAACCCGATAAACAACATTTAATACATCTTAATCCCCGACATCCACTCAAAATTTCCCAGGTGGACTAAGTCGCCACCTTGGGCGACTTAGTCTGATGTGGCACAAAAATCAAAATTAATTCAAATTTCTTTTGGGTTTTTATTCTTTAAGACCTAAGGTTAGTGTGTGATGAGGTATTCTTCAGGTATTTAGGAATAAAAGTGTATAAATAAGTTTTTTTCCCCTCATTTTATGGATCTCTCTCTCCTAATTCAGTGACTTGTCTTTCTTTCATCATTCATCTTCATTATTCTTCTCAAGCAAGCTAGGGTTTTATCATTGCAAGTCATTAAGATAGTCTCTAAGGACATTCAAGGGAATATTCTTCATGTTTTGTTGTAGGAATTCAAGATCAAACATCATGGAAAGGTATTAACTCCATTTTTGCATGTTTCATTCCTTTCTTTCATCATTTTGGTTTAATTACCTAAAAGGGATTTGACAAAGGCAAACCCCCATGCCCTAACAATCAACATTTCTTCTTCTCTTCTTGTGTGTTTGCAGATTTAGGACTCTTGGAAGCTTGGAAATAATTGGAGGTCAAGTTGCAAGGTTTCTCAAGTCTTCTCTTCATTCAACAAGTCAAACTATCAACAAAAACTCATTTTTTAGGTTTGAAAATCAGAGTTTCAAAAGCGAACACCTGTAGGAAACCGAAGTGCAAAGCTATGACATTCATTTCCACTTTCAAATTTTCAAAGATTCAGAAGTCAACTAAGTTGCCACCTTGGGCGAATTAGTCCCACTAGACCTTATTTTCAATGATTTTTATAGATACAGATACCCATTTGGCAGAAACTGGTTTTTGAGCAATTTTTCCAAAACTGGGACTAAGTCTCCCAGACTAGCCTAATTGTCCTAGTTGACTTCTGCATCAGTTTTATCAAGATTTTAGACCTTCTTTCCATCTATTTTCAGTCTCCAAGTGCACACATTCTATTTTATAACCTTCTATTTAGTTTTGTTTGCATTTCTAGGTCATTTATCACATGTTTGCATATCACAATGTGTTTTCTAACAAGTTGCATCTCTTAGGTTTCACATTAATAATCATCTTTCTTTTTTAGTTTATTGAACTTAGTACATTACATTTATACATATTTCATCCCTCATTGCATATAATTTGAGTGTAGACATTAGCATTTTGGCCCATCTCTCTCCTTTTAGGTGAAAAACCCTAGAAGTGTTAGAGAGCATTTGGTTTGCCAAAATAATTGTTTACATTTTGGTGAACCTGCTTTTAGAATACCTTCTTTTCTATTTTGGATTCCTTCATAATCTTATATCTAGCTCATATTTTCCTTTCATTAAGATTTGCATTGCTTAATTTGCATCTACGGTTTCACATTTTTGCATTAGTGCAAGTGCATATAGGTTGCATTTTTGCATCTCCAATCATTGCATATCATTGTAAAATTGTATTTGCATATTAGGTCTGCATCATGCAGTACATAAATCATAAACATCCATCAAAAATTCTTGAAAATTCTACAAAAATCCCTTACTGGGACTAAGTCACTAGTTTGGGCCACTTAGTCCCTATCCTAATTTTTCACTATCTCTTATAGTGTCAGAAACCTCATTTATGTGCTTCATAAGCCTCCTAGTAGCATATACTATAAGTCTGGAAAGTCTTGGGATCATTTTTTTTATGTATCTAGCTCAAAAACATCAATTTAGAGTAGTCATTTTTTAAATCATCTCAATTGCAAGCATCATTAGATCTAAAAATGCTCACATTTCATAAATTTTGCATAACCTGGATAAAAGTACTTTTCGCTTTTGCATATACAATGTTTTTATTCATAAAAAAATTCATAATTTTGATAAAAGTGCTTTTCATTCTTGTATATACATTGTTTACATTCTTAAGGTGTTGCATACATTGGATAAGAGTGCTTTGTATCTTTGCATATACATTGTTCATCTTGCTAAAACATTGCATGAAATGGTTACATGTGCTTTTCGTTCTTATTCAAACAATCCTAGTACCTTACGTATGTAGAAATATTAAGAAAAATTTCCTATCCCCTCCCTATGAGAGTGTTTTATTAAAAGAGACTACAATTTGGGCCATTCCTAACGATCATACTTGTTCTTATCATAATATCTCTCCTCCTAGTGACAAATATATTTTAGTAGAGGAATCAATTAATGAGAGTTTTGATAATCCTATTTGTTTATCTCCTTTTACCTCTCCTAGTGGACAAAACATTGACAACCAACATAACAAAACCTCAAATGATCATGACATTACAATTTCTTTTTCTCCTAGTATCTCTCCTTGTTGTCATGATGATACTTTGATGTTAGAAACCATATTTTGTGAAGATCATGAGAATATTAGTTTTCCCCCTTCACCCTACAAAATTCTTCTTAAACAATACAATACGACCATAGGTAATCATGATGACAACATTTGTCCTTCTCCTAGTATCTCTCCTAGTTGTGAAGATGATACTTTGTTGTTATAAAACACAATTGATAACGGTAATGAGAATCTTGGTTGTCCCCCTTCACTTAGCAAAACCTTTCTTGGGCAAGACAATTCAACCATTGATCATTCTCTTATTTATGATGAATTCCTTTTAGAAGAACCAACCATAGAATGTCAAGAAGAATCGGTTTGTAGTTCTTCTAAAAACTCTCCTTCTAGGAAGGATATCATGATACAAGAAAAGAACCACGATAATGATACATACTTTCACTTGCTAAGGGATGTTAACATTATTCAACCTCAACTCACCCTTTACCCCCCTTCTCATCAACCTCCACCTCCACCTAAACCTGAGTTTACCCTTTACCCACCTAATCATGATGTTGTTGCTCACACACACTACACTAGAAACAATTCATCACCTCAACAACCCACCCCCACACCATTACCTTTTCCTAATCCCATATTGCCTAGTTCTCCTTGATTAAATTAACACATTAGGGAGTATGATCTTGTTGAACAACTTAAGAATACTCCTGCAAAGATATCCCTATGGGATTTACTCCAAAATTCACCTACCTATCAAACTATACATCAAACGGCCTTACAACAAGTTCCTATCCCTTCTAATGCGCAACCGAATGACATAGCAGCCATAATTCAAGGATTAAATACTGACATTGTTTTCCACCAGAGTGAACTCCCCCCTTTGAACATGCAAAAAAAACTAAATCTTTCATGATCATTTCTCAATACAATACAATAGGGATAAAGTGAACCCTTATTGATAATGGCTCAACCCTTAATGTGTGTAGCATAAACCTCTTGGATAGGCTTTGTGTGGATAAATCAAAAATTCAACCCAATTGTTTATCTATTAAAGGATTTGACAATGAAGAAAATAAACCCCTTGGTGTGATCACTTTACCTATTACAGTTGGAGTGGCCACATTGCAAACACCGATCCATGTCATGCCTCACAATCTTTCATATAATCTTCTTTTAGGAAGACCATGGATTCATGAGATGAATGTAGTGCCTTCTACTCTTCATCAAAAAATGAAATACATTCACAACAACACAATCCACACCCTTGACGTTGATCCTGAGTCTTATAGTGTCTTACAACTTGATAAAAACAAAGAACATCCCTTAAACACATCAACATCAACCACACAAGTGGAACCTGTGCAACAAAAAGATAACCAACAACAATTAGATGATGATTGGGGTTCCTTGGACTTCACACCACCACTCATGGACGATCCTTCGAAAGCATCCACCTCAACTAATTTAGAACAAAACATAACAAATTACACAACCTTTGATGAAGACAACAACGAACAACCACCTGAGTCAAAAGCAATGAAAAAGCTTTATGGAAAATGTTATGAACTTCTACAACAACTTGGCTATAGTGGAAGAGGATGTGGTGCTCACGAACAAGGAATCTGCAACCCTATAGATCCTATTACACAACAAACAATACATGGCCTTGGTTATTGTCCTCTGATAGAAATTTCCAAGCCTTCACTCAACATCAACGCATCTTCGCTTAATGTCAATGTCATCACACAAAACACTAATGAATTGAATTCTTTAGATTTTACACCCTGCTATAAAGGAGAGAAAAAAATATCACAATTTAAAGAGTCTTGCGTAGGTATGACAACTAATAATAAGCAAGATGTATCTTTGACACAAACTACAGGACCATTTTCTCCCATTGATCAAGAGAGTATCTTATCAAGAATTCTCCAAGATTACTTGATCACCCTTCCTCCAAGAACTTGAAAGAAATTCTATTACAAGACTTCATTTTTTGCATACCATAGAGTTCATGGTCATTCCACTAATGAATGTAAGGCTTTGAGTAGTCAAATCCAACATTTTCAGGAGTTTGGTCTTCTTCCTTTGTGGGGGCACCTCATTCCTCTAATTGGTGTATATTTTCACTCTTACCTACATTTCATCAATCATTTTGGCTCACCTTTGTCCTACACTCAATGGGGAAAGGAGTTTAGTAGCCTTGTCCTTGTATGTCACTTGTTGTAGCCTCTTTTGACTAGTCGTTAACCTTTCATGAACGTATAAGAGCAAGCTTGAGATGTCGACGACATGTCTTTAAGATTGACTCGCATGTGACATATTACCTTTCTTCATGACGTGGCTTATTGGAAACATATGACTTCGCATAGGGAATTTCAAATAAGCTCTCATACTCTCTTCTACTTTAAAGCAATTGCTCATAGCAATGGTGTTAAAAACTGCTTTAAAGTGGGGGCAGACATAAACATCTTTTTGCAAATTATATGGCGTGATTTACTTTTTATTGTGACGTGTCCTCTCTTTGGTGGTGTCATTGGGTTTGATTCCTTCCAAGAGTGTATGATCAATTGAAGTGGCCTGATGGGAATGATGCATCCCATGGATAACGATTTGACAACCCTAATTCATCCTCTCTTGGAGACATTAAGCACAATGTCCCCTAAGACAAGACCTTGCCCGAACTAAGAAAAATCCCTTTGAACAATCCTTACACTATTCTACATTAACAATGTCTATAAGTGTCAAGCATATGAAGTTTTTCTTACCTCATAGAGCTCAAATATCATTTTTGTGGCACCTTATCAAAGTTATTAGGAGGTATAACTTTGGTATGGTTAAGCAGGAAGCCCAACTAGCGGCACGACTTTCCCCATAGCCACCTATTGTGGATTTCTCACCCCAATAACAACCAGAAGTTTTGTGGCCTCTAAGTGAGTACACATTTTCAAATAAACAAGCCTAGATCTAATCCACAACTAGTTGGACAAATGATCGAAGCTCGATCCAACCCATTTTTATTTCCTTCTAGTCCTTGCCATTATATGATCATGTATCTTATCTTGATGCATATCATTCACCTTGCATCTCTTCTTGTGCTTATGTTGGCTTGACTTAGGATCTTTGATCTTGTGGGCTTGCACAACCTCCTTTGATATTTTTCATTCTTTTTCATCCACATTGGTACAATTGGACTCCACTTGAAGGGCTACTTTAGCAAGAGTGTGAAGCAAGTTCATTCTCTCACTAAAGTGGGAATAATTGATGATAAATTATTCCAAAAAGTGTATGCTTTGCTTGATATGGGAATAATTGATGATAAATTGGACTTAATGAGGCCTTGATTTGGTGTTGTGAGGTGTTTTACACATTCACACTAGGTCTTGAGCCCTTGCAAATTGAATTAAATGCATTTATTGATGTCTTGCAAGAGTGTTGTAAGGTGTTGTAATATATCTTCACACTTTTCTAGGACCATAATGTTATAATTCACCTAAATAATCTTACCAATACCTATTTCAAAGTGTTGTAAAGACTTGTAACAAACTTTCACACTTTCCTAGGATTGTCATCAATACTTACACCTTTCTTATGTTTTAAATGGCCCCTTTATGCACTTACAGGCCTTAATTAAGTGTTTTGTTGAAGAAGAACCCAATAAACAATATTTAATAAATCTTAATCCCTGACATCCACTCAAAATTTCCCAGGTGGACTAAGTCGCCACCTTGGGCGACTTAGTCCCATGTGGTACAAAAATCAAAATTAATTCAAATTTATTTTGGGTTTTTATTCTTTAAGACCTAGGGTTGGCCTGTGATGAGGTATTCTTCGGGAATTTAGGCATAAGAGTGTATAAATAAGGGTTTTTACACTCATTCTAGGGATCTCTCTCTCTTAATTCATTGACTCCTCTTTCTTTCATCATTCATCTTCATTATTCTTCTCAAGCAAGCTAGGATTTTATCACTGCAAGTCATCAAGATAGCCTCTAAGGACATTCAAGGGAAGATTCTTCATGTTTTGTTGCAAAAATTCAAGATAAAACATCATGTCAAGGTATTAACTCCATTTTTGCATGTTTCATTCCATTATTTCATCATTTTGGTTTAATTACCTAAAAGGGGTTTGACCAAGGCAAACCCCCCATGCCCTAACAATCAACATTTCTTCTTCTCTTCTTGTGTGTTTGCAGATTTTGAACTCTTGGAAGCTTGGAAATAATTGGAGGTCAATTTTCAAGGTTTATTAAGTATTCTCTTCATTCAACAAGTCAAACTATCGACAAAAACTCATATCCAGGTTCAGAAATCAGAGTTTCAGAAGCGGACACCTATAGGAAACCAAAGTGCAGACCTAGGGCATCCATTTCCACTTCCAAATTTTTCAAAGATTTAGAAGTGGACTAAGTCACCACCTTGGGCAAATTAGTCCTACTATACCTAATTTATAGTGATTTTAATAGATACAGATACCCATTTGGCAGAAACTAGTTTTTGAGCAATTTTTCCAAAACTGGGACTAAGTCGCCGAGACTAGCCTAATTGTCCTAGTTGACTTCTGCATTAGTTTTATCAAGATTTTAGACCTTCTTTCCATCTATTTTCAGTCTCCAAGTGCACACATTCTATTTTATAACCTTCTATTTAGTTTTGTTTGCATTTCTAGGTCATTTATCACATGTTTGCATATCACAATGTGTTTTCTAACAAGTTGCATCTCTTAGGTTTCACATTAATAATCATCTTTCTTTTTCAGTTTATTGCACTTAGGAAATTACATTTAGACACATTTCATACCTCATTGCATAGAATTTGAGTGTAAACATTAGTATTTTGGCCCATCTCTCTCCTTTTAGGTGAAAAACCCTAGAAGTGTTAGAGAGCATTTGGTTTGCCAAAATCATTGTTTACAAATAAAATAATTTTTATTTATTTATTTTGGATAATCTTGATAGATAAATGGATTAATTAAATAATTAAAATAATTATTTAATTTTCAAGATGAGAAATAAATAAAGAATATTTATGGTTAAGAAATATAAAAAAAATATTGTAGGGGGATGCGAGATGTGATGTTTGTTGACCTTGGAGGAAGTTTGATGGTGATGGATTTTGATGAGTGTATGTGTTTTTTTGGGATTGCAAGCTTGACCAGATGTGTTGGGATTACTATATTTTTTTGAATGATGTTGGTATTGTGGATGTAGGTAGTTGGGGGGATTATTATATTGTTGATGGTGAATATTTGGATGATATGGGTGTATGTTAGGGTTAGGGTTGGAGTTGATATGTTCATATTTTTGTTGATTATGTGGATGTACGTTAAGATTAGAGTTGGATTTGATATTTTGTTAGTTTTATTGATTGTGTGGATGTATGTTAGGATTAGGGTTGGAGTTGATATGTTGATAGTTTTGTTGATTGTGTGGATGTATGTTAGGATTAGGGTTGGAGTTGATATGTTGGTAGTTTTGATAATTGGGGTCTTAGTTGTTTGGTACATGATTATGAATGTTAGATGTTTGTGGTTGGGAATTATGGGATGTGTATTGGGAGTTTTGTGCATTGTTTGTTGGATTGGGGATGTTAAGATTATCAAATGGTGGAGGTTGGTGGTGATATGATTGGTTGTTGTTAGTGTTTTATTGTTGGGCATTGTTTACGCTAGTGTTTGAGTTATGTGAAGGTGTGTGAACATGATGCAGATCAACCATGGACGTGGGGGTGACAGTTTGACTAGACGTAGTATTGTATAATAGGTTGTTGATGTGTGTAGAATATGCAGGAGTCTGAGTATGTATGGGTGGTAAGCTGACTTGTGTAGAATTAGTAGAGATGGTTATTTGTGGGATGTTTCTAGGAATTTGTGAAGAGTTGGTGGGTGGATTGTTAGGGATTTGAATAGTGAGATTGGGATTCAATTGTAAGGAAGGTGGTATGGAGTTATTGGAATTGGTTTCCCCCAAGGTCAAGGATGGAATGTTATTAGTGATATTTTGGGTATGCATTATGTTGAGTGTTGGTAGTAGTTTAGCCCCTTGTTGGGAAAGCAACAAAAATTATTGGATAGGGTTGGTTGTTAAGATTGTATCAACTAATCTCATTGCATTAGCGTCTTGTTGGGATTCAACCAACTCTTCAGGTGTTATATCCTTTACAAACACATCAATGTTTGGACTATTATTAGGACTCAGTGGGGGTGATCCATTCATGTTTGGGATTTCAAGTTCTATATCTTGGAAAGGATCTATGTATGTGTTAGTCATGTTGGGATGTGGGTCTTGCATGTTCAGATTTGGGTGTTGCATGTTGGGATTTGGATGTTGCATGTTGTGATCTATGTGTTGCATATTGCATGTTAGGATCTGTGTGCTACATTTTTTATTTGATTTGAGACCTCATTTGTATTGGAATATAAGAGAGACTAACACCTTTTGATTTAAGTGAGATTTTTTTTTAATGGATGAATGAGGTGGAAAAGACCAAGAAGTATCACTAGATCTTAGGGTTTTACGATCAAGATTTGTTTAAAATATGTTAAACTTTGGACTAAACTTGTGAATCCAAAATTCAATAAAATTGGGATGAGGGTGGAATTGGTTAACTGAGATTCTCCTAAGTCACACTACCCATAGATAAACTAACCTAATATTCTTCCTTGAGAAGGAAAAATTTCAAGGGAAAATGTGGGAGTTAATGGTGACTCCCCAACACCCCAAGGAATAGTTGCTAGACCAAAATATCTTTCACAAGAGAGAAAAAGGAAAGAAATCTTGCTTCAATAATGCAAGATTGAATAATAGTTGAATATGAAAATGTACATAATATGCCTTGCTTATAAAGGCAAGGTAGAGAGATAAGATTAGACAAGATCATCACAAGTGTCTTAATCTAATAACATGAGACAACTAACTACCAAGGAATCATGCAATGAATCTATATAAGTTCTAGAAAATCTAACTAAGACTTCTAAAAAGAATCGTGTATCATAAGTAAACTTAACATGTGAATATGTCCCCTAATTACCTAGTGAGTGAATTAGCTAGGTACAAGACATTTATTCACACCAACACCCCCCCTTAAGTGCAACTTAGGGAGAATATTATTATGCACACTATGCAAAGATGAAAATGAAGATGAAGATGGGTCTTGGCTACTCAGACATGTTAGGTTCTTATTTACAATGCAAATGGAATCAATGCAATCAATCTCTCACAAATAGAGAAAAGGAGAAAACCTAATGGGACAAAACTCCTCTCCTAAAAGAGAAAACAAAATAAAACAACATGATGTATGGAGGACTCAATGATACCCCCAAGGAATACATCCAACATGTATATAGAATCAATGACCCCCCATAAGAGGGAAATGGAGAGATAAGATATCCCCCCATAATATGTAATCACCTAAAAATATGGTTAATGTTTGAAGAAAAAACATTTAATCCAATGCCTACAAATAATGTTTCTCCCCTTAGGAAGAAGATACACCAAGTAAAAATGCATGAATACTTCCCATATTGGATAGGAATTGGTAGGAAGAGGAGTCCATATGTATGAAGATTGTGTCTCTAAAATTTTCTCATGTGTTTCCAAGTTCTTGGATGACGAAGATGATGCCAATATCCAATTAAATGCCTGGAATGACAACAAATTATGAAAAACCAGGAACAAGTGGAAACTAATCTTGAAAAAACTATGAAGACAAACATGAAGTGACAATAGTCGATCCATGACTATCATCAAATAGGAGAGATAAACCCTCATATTGGTCTTCCAAATCTAAAATGTGATACTCCACAAACAAAGAAGCAATTTCTATCAAATAGTAATCCCAATTAGGAAGACTATCATATACTTGTTGTAATGAATCATTGGAAGTACTCAATGAATCATGAATAAAAGATGATTGTGTGATCTTAATTGGAGAAGCAAGAGGTGTGAGAGAAGGCTTTAGATCATCAAGACACTCGAGTTTTGCATCATATTCAAACCCCTTTAAGATGTCATCATCATAGGGTATGTTGTCAACATCATCAAGTGGAATGAGGCAATTTGAAGCAGGATCATCTGGGAATGGAGGCTTATGTGGATCTCCAAAAATCTCCCAAACCTTGGTCCAAATTGTGCATGGGCATTAGACATCTGAGAATATCTTATCATAGGTCTCATTGAAGATGCTTGAAATGAAACTAGAACCAATCAATCCTATGATATGATCATTCTTATTACCCCAAACATGTTTCTTATATGTTATTTTTGGCTCAGGAATGAGTCCATAAAGATGTGGCAAATTTTTTAGCCACTTACAATGTGTTATTATGCCTTTTTTCCATGACTAATAATTATCGCTAGTCAAAACTATTACAGAAGGATGAGTTGCATAACCCACGACTACAATAATGATACACTTCTCAAATGATACAATACGAGATAAACTTATACAATATAGTTAAAATAAAGTATAATGATCAAAACAACACTTTTCCAACTACCAAATATCCAAGTACCCTTTAGTATCTATCCATTGGGAAAAAAATGAAATCATAATATACTTGGGATATAAATAGGAAAAATTGAATGGGTGGCTAGATAGAGCTCCTCAATACCTTTCCAACACTGCAAGAATCATGAAAATCAAAGATTGTGGCAAAAAATTATGAGCTTGGGAGCCAAAAATGAAGATTTGACTTCAAACAGCAAAAAATGCCACCAAATAGCAAAAGTTTTGAAAAATAACTTCACCACTGAAAAATTCAGATTGCCAGCTTTGCAACAATATTTTGTTTCAAAAAATTAGCCTTCGTGGGTGAAAGTTATGCCAAAATGAAAAAAACTATTTGTTTGAGCACTTGGTGACTAACCAGGGGCAAAAAAATAAAATCCTTGGGCTAAAAAAATTTGACCCACATAAAACCAACACTTAATAATACTTCAAATATTTCAACTGATGCATTATATAGTTGACTTTTTCAAATCAAACTTTCCATAAACTATAAAACAAGGTTTTTAATAATATGAAAAACTATGAAAGTTGACTGAAATGTGACTATAGTTAGCGGTATAGAACTATGGTTGGTGGTGAAACATTAAAAACAAAGTTTATATTTATAAAACTTGTTGATGAAGAAAGTAATTGTACCATCATGATTTGACAAGGCCGAAGAGACCTTGTAATATGCTGACAAAACACTACACCGACAGATCTAACATAGGGTTAAATGATGTATACTGTGTGATGTGACATATGCAGGCTGAATAAATCAAAACTTTATTTTTTAATATTGAAACTACAATTTGATCATGGATTAGATAGACTGTGGGTACACTAACAAGGATTTGATGACATAGATGCCAACATAGGATATCCTTAGAATATTTCATATTAGAATTTTATTCTACCCCAAGAAGAATTGTAAACCCTGAAAAATATGATAAAATTGCTAAGCTCGAAAATTTTAAAAATATTTTGCTCAAAACTATACAAAGGGCCCAAACATTATTTTTTCAATATTTTTTTTGTGAATAAAATATATTGACCTGGGGGCCGTACGACCTACCCAAACAATTTTTTTTCCTTAGAAACAATTTTATCTTGAAAACAAATGAATTTATTGTCAAAATTCATCTAATTGTAAACAATGATTTTAGCACTCTAAATGCTCTCCTGTATTTCTAAAGTTTTTCACCTAAAAGGAGAGAGATGGGCCAAAATGATAGCGTCTACACTCAAGATTAATGTAATGAGGGATGAAATGTGTCTAAATGTAATTTCCTAAGTGCAATAAACTAAAAAAGAAAGATGATTATTAATGTAAAACCTAAGAAATACAAAGTGTTGGAAAACACATTGTGATATGCAAACATGAACTAAATGGCCTAGAAATGCAAATAAAACCAATTATAAAGTTGTAAGACAAAATATGTACACCTGGAAGTGTGTTGCAGACTTGAAGCAACTTTTGAATTCTAGAAATTCTATTTTTTAAGCCTAACGGGACATTTGTGCTAGGTGGGGCGACTTAGTCCACTTTTAGAAAAATTCAGGAAAACTACACCAAAGCTCGTTTCAGCCAAATGGGTATCCAAATCTACAAAAAATTCCAAAAAATAGGTTTAGTGGGACTAAGTTGCCACTAGTGGCAACTTAGTCCACTTCTGAATTTTTGAAAATTCGGAAGTGGAAACGACAGCCCTAGGTCTGCACTCTGGTTTCCCAGAGGTGTACGCTTTTGAAACTCTGATTTTCAGGCCTGAAGGTGAATTTTTGTTGATATTATAGCTAGGTCAACAAGGATATTTCTTCAATGAGTCTTCAACCTAATCTTCAATGATCTTCAAACCCTCAAAGTGCCTAAATCTACAAACACACAAAGAGAGAAGGAGAAAATGTTGATTGTTAGGGCATGGGAGTTTGCCTTGGTCAAACCCCTTTTTAGGAAATTAAACCAAAATGAAGAAACAAAGTAATGAAGCATGAAACAATGGATTTAGTACCTTTCCATGGTGATAGATCTTGAATTTCTGCAACAATAGTTGAAGAATTTTCCCTTGAATGTCTTAGGAAGCTATCTTGATGTTTTGCAATGATAAAACCCTAGCTTGCTTGACTTGAGAACATAATGAATGATGTCCATGATGATGTTATAAGTTAAGATGAGTTGGGAGATTGAAAAATGAGGGGAAAAACCCTTATTTATACACAATTATGCCTTAATTCTCGAAAATACCTCATCACAGGCCAACCTTAGGTCTTAAAGAATAAAAACCCAAAAGAAATTTGAATTAATTTTGATTTTTGTGCCATATGGGACTAATTCGCCCAAGGTGGCCACTTAGTCCATCTGGGAAATTTTGAGTGGATGTCAGAAATTAAGATGTATTAAATGTTGTTTATCGGGTTCTTCTTCAACAAGACACTTAATTAAGGATTGCAAGTGCATAAAGGGGCCATTTAAAACATAAGAAAGGTGTAAATATTGATGGCAAGCCTAGGAAAGTGTGAAAGTTTATTACAACACTTTACAACACTTTGAAATAGGTCTTGGTAAGGTTATTTAGGTGAATTATAACATTATGGTCCTAGAAAAGTGTGAAGATGTGTAACAACACCTTACAACACTCTTGCAAGACATCAATAAATGTATTTTATTCAATTTGTAAGGGTTCAAGACCTAGTGTGGATGTGTAAACACATCACAACACCAAATAAAGGCCTCATTAAGTCCAATTTATCATCAATTATTCCCATATAAAGCAAAGTATACACTTATTGGTGACACACTAGTCAACCTCCTGAGGGAAATGGTGATGTCGATCTGGGCCCAAAGTGCTTTGAAAAATCAACGACCTCCTGGATCAACTACTCTTCATACTTTTTCAAATCCTTCATAGATCGAGCAAAACATAACCAAATTTGATGAAACAAGAGGAAAACCTAACTTTCTTTGATGCCCTAGATTCAACCATGAGGTCCTTGAAACCCCAAAATACATCCACCAAAATCTTCAATCCAACATGAAACCCTCAAATATAGGAAGGAATCTGCAACATTGGAGCTTGAATACCATGTGGGAGTTAATGGTGACTCCCCAACACCCCCAAGAACAATTTCTAGACCAAAATATCTTCCAGAAGAGAGAAAATAGCAAGAAAATTGCTTCAACAATGCAAGATTAAATAATGGTTGAATACACAAATGTACATAAGATGCCTTTCTTATAAAGGCAAGGTAGAGAGATATGATAAGACAAGATCATGACAAGTGTCTTAATCCTATAACATGATACAACTAACTACCTAGGAAATATGCAATAAATCTAGATAAGATAAGTTCTAGAAAATCCAACTAAGACTTCTAGAAAGAATCTTATATCCTAAGTAAAGTTAATATGTGAATATGTCCCTTAATTACCTAGTGAGTGAATTACCTAGGTACAATACATTTATTCACACCAACATAAAATATTAAACTAGTACAGATAATGGGGGATACCAAAGATCTAGATAAACTGTAATGATTCTAATCCTTGTGTGTGGATGATTAGATAAATGATGGTAAACTTGTGCTAAGCCCAAGTTTAGGTAAGGTTTGAAAGATTATAAATGAAGGTGTAATGGGATATGATCAAATCTCAGGTTCACCTTTGTTATGCTAATCAGTTGTGTGTCTATAGGTTTGTTCGGTAAGAATCAAGGTTTGGTAGCAATAAGCTCCCTATTAATAGAGAAATTTGACTAGATTACAAAACAATTACACAATAGTAGAGAACAATTGCATTAGTGATAGATTCAATTATGGGATCCTAACCTAAAATGGATGATAATTTTGGTTGAAGGACAAAATTTATGATATGGTAATCAAAGGAAATTGTGCCACTTTATGCAACATATGCAACTATATAAGAAGCAATTGCACAACCTTGGGGCACAAATGTGCCACTCTGCAACACAAATGCACACTTCTATTCAACAATTGCACCAAGCAGTGTGACAAATGCACCAACTAGGATGTTAATTACATCAAAGGAGGACAAATGTGATAGAGTAGAACAAATGCAACAAGCTAATATTCAATTTAGGACCATACAATGGGTTTGTATTTAGGTCACATGAAATTGCACCTATATGAGGCACAAATGTGTACCAATTTATAGCAAATGCATGTATTTTGCAAAAACTGTGCATAGCTTTACATCAAATGCGTACAAGTTCTCAATAGATGTACACAAGTTTGGAACAAATGCACAAAAGCTTAACCAAATGCAAAATTTTGACCTACAACTGACTTTTCAATGTTTTAGGACTGAGGTGCATGGATTGATAAGCAATTTGTAAGGTTCAATTATGCTATTTTGGCTAGTTGTTGGTGTAAATTGAGTATATTGAGCAAAATTTGACAAGAAAAAAGTTCAAATTATATAGAATATATGACTGACATTAAGGTAATAAGGATGATTTCATGAGTCTTCTTCAACAAGAACATGTTATTTGGTATCACAAGTATGAACAAGAAAACATATCATATTGCACAACCTATTTAGTGATAATGGTTTATTTATTTAATAGAGGCCCGCCATGTTAGAACATTAATACCTCTAATTGAATGGGTAACTAGGGTATGATACTATCATGTACCACCTTACCACTCCTTTCCTTAGAATGGACTAGGTCCAACAAGGAAATTGTCACCTCAACAAGAGTGAACTACATGGTAACTTCGTGCACGATATTGTACGTTGCACTCTACTAAACCAATGATCGATGGTCTTGAAGGCTTCTAAAAAAAAGGTGTTTAGTGGTTTTGAGAATAATGGATCCATCTGTGGATCATGCCCAAGTCGAGTGGGGTCTCCCCTCTTCTCATCACCTATACAAGTCTTGATGGACCAAGGATCTTCAAGCTTGGCTTAAAGGACATTGATCACACAGGTAGATGTACAACTTTCATTTCCCCCCTTTATATACCCCATTGGTAAACATGTTTGAGGTCATCCCTGAGGTGATAAATCCCCAAAAATGCCTCTCTACTAAAATAAATAGTTATGGTGCTATTTTTGTTTCCCAAGATTGTTCATAAGATTCATGAGGGAAGAGCACATTCAAACAACCACACCTTAGGTGAATAAACATATTGCAAACTAATGATGTTTTTGATCTCCATGATCGCATGTAGCGTAAGGAGAGAGCATACACACCATTAGCCTACCACAAACAAAAAAAATCATTTTAGGGTACCCAAATTCAAATATGAGTTCAATTTTAACCTGAATCCAAAATGCAATTTGCCTTGTTAAGTTTTAAACCCAAATTGAAAAATGATCGTTGTCTTGTTCAATTTTAAGAGCACCAAATTGAAAGATGAAAGTCGTCATCTTCAATTTTAAAGCACCAAATTGAAACATGCAAGTTGTAGGTTCAATTTTAGAGCACCAAATCAAAATATGCAAGTTGTAGGTTCACTTTTAGAGCACCAAATCGAAATATGCAAGTTGTAGATTCAAGTTTAGAGCACAAAATCAAAACTTGAGAATCAATTTTAGAAGACCAAATTGAAGTGTGATAGTTCTTTTGTTCAATTTTAAACACCAAATTCAAAATATAAAGATTGAAAAACCCTGCAAGAACCCTTGTTAGAAATTTGCTTTATGTCTTCTCCCAATGTTTTCCACAAGTTGTTCACAAATAGATTAGTAACCTTCAACCCTAACAAACAACGATACCAAAGTAACTAAAAAGTGATTACCTTCTCTGTCAGATGTGCCCAAATTTCTTTCAATTGCATGCAAGTTTTTGTTAGTTGTGCATAAGTTTTTTGCAATTGTGCACATGTTTCTATCAATTGTGCAACCCTACACAAAACATAATAATAAGTAGAAACAAAGCTAATTAAACTATTTTGAAGGGTTAGTTTATCAGTCTAGTATTAGAAAACACCAAAATTAGGGTTATCAATCCAAAATTAAGTACACTTAAGCTTTAAAAACATATAAAAACTAGTAGAATAAAATGTGCCTAGATTAGCTACATATGCGCCAACTTGTGTAGCAATTGCGCCCAAATTCCTTACAATTGCGCCCAAGTTTATTGCAATTGCTCCCAAGTTTATTGCAATTGTGCCCAGGTTTCTTGCAATTGTACCCAAGTTTCTTGCAATTGCGCAACTCAATAAATGATTGTGTGAAAAAACTTGCAACTTCAATAAACCACTCAAATTCAATTGCAAATTTGATGGATAAACTGTAAATAACAAGATTGACAATCAAATATCACAATAGTAAAAAAAATAAGGTAAATTGATTCAAAGAGAAATGCAAACATTCAAGCATTGAAACACACAATTTACCCTAGCATAACTCCATTGCTCTCCTTTATTCACCTTGGAGAATGGTGTAATTGGTTCTTTTATCTCAGATATGGTGTAAGCACAATATCATAAAAGCACCTACGAAATATGAGTATAGTTTTCCTGTTGATCAAAGATGAAAAATGAATGATAGGATGGTTTGATTTATAAATGTTTGGTGACACTGGTCGATGGTCAAGATCATATGAGAGACTGAAAAGGATCAAGGTTGGAGGATTGATGAGAGGAATTGATTGATTGTTAACTAACTGCATGGTTTCAATTAACATGATTGATTGGAGTGTTAACTCAAAATGACAATTAGTAGGCCTAATTGATTGCTCAGTGGACTTGAAGTGAGTGGGAGTGAAGTGGATCCGATTAATGAATGAACTGAATAGATTGATTAGTGGCTGAGAGTAAGTCCCAGTCAACAAATGAGGTGGAATTCACATGAGTTTTTAATACTTAAATAAATTTAATTATTATTTATATGTGCAAGGTTGAATTTAATAAATAAAATAAATGATTTTATTTATTTTGGATAATGTTGAGAGATAAATGGATTAATTAAATAATTAAAATAATTATTTAATTTAAAAGATGAGAAATAAATAATTGAGACTATTACAAATGTCATCATAGTGGCAGATCATAGAATGGTTTTATCTAATGTGTGTTTTGCAGGTATAGGAGGTTCATCATTTAAAGGAATGTGCTTAGATCAAACACGCTCCTCAAAACTTGTGGGTCGACTTCAAATGAGATTGTAACGCTGGAGGATCATGCCAAATTTATTGGCATGCATGGATTTGGCATTAGTTTGGAGAGTCGAGGTGGTCAAGCTCACCTACCAGTTTGAGGTGTAGAGTAGGAAAAGGTGGTGCAATGGAGTATAAACCATGGAAATTTCAAGTACCCATGAAAGTGCAAGCATGGGAGAGGCCATTTGAAGGTTTTTAATCACATGAATACTTGGATTTGATCTTCAAGGTGGATTGTACAAGGGTAGAAGATTGTGTGCACACAATACTAGGGATAGAAATTACCAATCCTCAAGCAAGAAGAGCGTTGTTTCCTTCTAAAAAAAAATCAAGTTCTCTTTGTACCAACATGGATATCAACATTAAGGAGAAGTATTACACAATTGCATTCCTTCGGGCTCATGCCTCTTACCCTCCATTGAATGCTCCTCTAGTGAATTCTTCTCTGACGACTACTCCTTTGATGAATGTTTCTTTGGTGCAAGTTGATATAGAGTCTACAAAAGGTCAGGGGGAGAATTCAGTTGGTTTTGTGCACATGGAGGAATGAACAATGTTGAATCTCTATTAGGTTTTTGTAGTCTCATATGTATACTGTCAATGCAAATCTAGTAATGGTTTGCTTAAAATCTTATCATCTTGCAAAGTTTTTGGCAGGGCTATGAAATCTATAGGTTTAAAATATTGGCAATTTTTAGTTATTCCTGTCAATGTATTCTACCTATAGTGTCCCCGTTTATCAAAAAGGAAATTAAATGATTTTTTAGGCAATTTTGAACAGACAATGCCAGTCTCCTTGATGGCAATATGATACTTGTAATTTTCCTATTTATAATTTAATTTAATATATATATTAGGCATCATGCCTTTTACCTAAAAGAAATGTTAATTATTTAATCAATGTAGATGAATAGTGGTGAAATGGATATTTTAATTAAATAATTTAAATTTATTTAATTAACTTGGAATTAAGGAGAAATTTGAAATAAAATAAATAAATAATTATAAAAATCATTTAATTATTAGGATGATGTAGTGCCCCTTCGTTGTGGTATTTCTAGATATTGGTATAAGTATTTATTTTTGCTTCGTTGTTTACAGTGTCATTGAATTGTGTGGTAATCATAATGACTCTGTTCAACAAGTTAACTAAATTAACTTTGGTTGACAAGGTAATCTAAATTAAAGTTGGGAAAATTTGAAATAACAAGTAAATAAATTGGTTTTGAGAAACATAAAGGATTTGGATTGATAAATAATTAAATTGAAATTGCTTTGTTAAAAGTAATGTTTTGGTATTAAATAATTGGATTAAATTATCGTGATAAAAAGTGTTATTTTAAAAAATAAAATAAAATATTACACTATTAACAAGAGCTACAGGCAGCGAAGTTCCTGCCAAAAAGTTATAGAATAGTTATGTTTGATAAGTTTTAGCAACAATGTTGAAAGAAGAAATAAATAATCAATTAATCAATGAAACTACATTTGAAGGAGGTTATTAAACACATTTCAATTAAACTATATATTGATAAGTAATAAAAGGTGTATAAATAAATTATATGTGTGGTTGCACAGTTCTTGTTAGAAACGTGAATTCCACTACAATATGAAACAAATAGTCTTTTCTTCAACTTAAACTCCTTGCTCCATACCACAAAACAACAAACTACTCAACAAATAAACACATTTTAATTATATGAAAATTTGTTAGACAAGGCAAATGTAATCATTGTTCATTTGAAGGAACTTCTTTATGTGAAGCTCAATTTGAACCATTATAGCAAATAGTTCCTCATTGAATGAAGACAATACTTTCAAGTCTTTTACCAATATTTCTATTGCCCTAGCTCTAGCTGACCTAAAATCACAATAATATGAAAAAATTAAAAAATGAATCTTTGAAGTATATTTCAGTTCTAAAGGATATAGCTTTGCACTCACTCCACATTCATACTTTAGTTTATTAACAATGGATTTGTGGCAGGAGCAGGACTATAGGGCTGGGCTTAAATGTCACACACTAAGCATTGACTTAGTGTGGGCCCTGATAATTGCAATCTTATTTTCCTATAGGGTTATCAGTGGGTCTGTAGCATTTATCAGTCCGTTGTATAGTACCCATGTTTGTGAGACCTAAAGGAATATAGGGAACTTTATCTAGCCTCCCAAAAAAATAAAATTTAACATGCAATACTTTTAATTTAGGTATATTGTTTTACTTATTCTTTATTACACAACTCTATTTTTAATTGTATAATATAATATATTATATAGTTTTATCTTATATTGCATATTATATAATGTGTGCACAATAGTTATATGTGTTAAATTCAAATTCAAATTATTTAATTTAATATTTTTTTTAATTAAAATATTTTATAAAATTTATATGTTTTATTCCAATAAAATAAAATTTTAAAAATAATTTTAAATAATTTGATTAGTTGATGATTTTTTTAATGCATTAAAAATATTATATTATATATTATGAATACTATGTTGTTATATTACATATAAATATTATAATATAGCATTTTAAATATTATATTATATATAATATTGTTATAATATAATATAAAATAATGATATGTTATATTATATATTATATTATATAATATATATATGTTATAATATAATATATTATAAATATTATATTGTTATATTAGATATAAATATTATAATATAATAGTTTAAATATATAATATATTAAATTATGTTTGTATTATATATATATATATATAAGTATTATTTATTATACTAAAACTATAATTATATTAAATTATATTATTTATAATATTATAATATATGATATGATATATTATAAGATAATAATATAATAATATAATATAAATCATAATAAAATATATAAACATTATATAATATAATAATATAATATAAAAATATAATATTATCATAATATTATAAAAAAACTTATTTTCATCTTCTTTGATTGAGGATTAAGCTATCATCAACCTTATAAATTTGATGTATTTAATTACTCGTAATATTATTTGCAAATTATTCACAAGGGATTAAGAACTCCAACACTCCAAAATACTTAGATTAATTTTGATGAAGGATTTGGTGGGGTTTCAAATCTTTGAGGTGGATGGAAAGATGTAACCAAGTAACAATTAAAATTCTCTGTAAAATAATCACATAGACCTTCCAATAGTTTTTAGGATTTGTGGATTGGGGATGCCAAAGAAGGCTTGAATGTATGGGAAATCCCAATAACATAAAAAATCTAGAAAACTTAACTCACAGTGGATTTCACAAGGATTCTAGGTGTGGTTTCAAGTGTTGAGATTAGGTATTGTACACCTTATATAAAAAAATATATTATAATGTTGTAGATTAAATAAATATTTAGTGTGGTGCATCTAGGAGGTGTGTTTAGCCACATTAGATATTTAAATTAAATAAGATTAAATCATTTGTACAAATAAAATAAAATAACAATACCACTACTTGCCTTTGAGATAATATAAAATTAAAAAATTCTGTAAGTTGCAATTGACCATAAAAATTTAAAATTTCAATGCAAAATTTTCCCTCATATCTTTCTTTTACCATAGTACTCTATCTTTTCTATAGGAATACACAGGATGAGACGTTAACAATGATATTGTTAATACTTTGTCTTTTGGTTAAAATTTAGATTTATAGCCACATGAATATAAATGTTTATTATTATTTTTTTGAGACACTTTGAAATAAATATTAATAATTTTATTAAATAATTTTAAGTACATTAGTTTCACTTTATATTAGTTGGGTTTAAGGCTTGAATTTTTTCTCCTCTATATTATGTCATTTAGTCTTCATATTATTATAAAAATATATTATAAGGTATAACTTTTAGTGCATTCTTAGAAATTACTTGGTAGCTATAGATCCACTTGTCCATTTATCTATGTGATGAATATCTAATTTTTTGACCTTTTATGATCAAACACTCTATTCATGATTAATGATATTTTTTAAAACTTTTTACATAAGAATTTTATGTAATTTTCTTTCAATTTACATAAAGTAAGAATAAAAGTCAAATAAATTAACTACCAACTTATTCAAACTTAGAGTTAAATAACATAATCTAAGACTAACAAATATTTCTTCTAATTTTTTAATAATTAACCATAAAAATATAAAATCTCAATCTAAGATTCTTATGCACTTAAGAGTTAAATAACACAATTTAAATTTTATTTTATTTATTTACTTTAAATAATTCTTATTTATTCTTCATTTAACAATACAATTAAAGAAGGATAAAACAACTAACTATTAGATTTTTTTTTTAATGTATTTTTATACCACAGGGGTGCCCACCACCTAGCTCAATGTTTTCTATGTTTTCTATGGTTAAAATATATATTGCATTATTTTTATTGGACAATTAAGTGCATTGGTTTTACTAACAAGTGGGGTTTGATGGCCTAGATAATTTATCTAGGTGTTGTGCTCAATTATATTATAAAAAAATATTGTAAAATATGAGATGAAAATTAATAATTAATAAGATTAAATACTTGATGGTTATAGATGAGTTGTCAATTTAATAAAGATAATAATAAAAAAATAAAATACATTAACTAATCAAATTACTCAAAATTATTTTTAAAAAATTTATTTTATTAAAATAAGTCATAATTTTAATAAAATATAAATATTTACTTTACATAAAAAAAACAAACCATATAATTTATTTATAAATACACTTAGTAAAAACCACTTCAAAAATTTTAATTACAAGTAATATACTTAGTAAAAATAAATATTTATTTAGATAATTTTAGTTTCAATTTAACACATATAATAGAAAAACATTATATAATATGCAAAATAATATAAAATAATATATTATATTATATTATACAATTAAAAATAGAGTTGCCTAATAAAGAACAAGTAAAACAATATAAGTTAAAAACATTAACTTATATTATGGGGGACGAGGTAAAGTTCTTGACAGTCCTCTAGGTTTGACAAACACCAACACACTGACAAATGCTATGGACTTAATATAATGGGAAAAGAAAAATGGGGTTGCAAATAGGAGGGCCCCACACTAAGCATCAAAGCTTAGTGTGTGACATTTAAGCCCAGCCGATTATAGCAAAAAATTTAATTAAAAAATCCCTACAATTTATTTTTAAAAATTATAAAACAGTAACGTTCTTTCAAATGCTCGTATGAACTATGGAAATATCATTATCTTTATTAATTTTCTTCCCTTAAAATGATATATATCTACTGAATACTTTAGCCAAATGGCATGAGTACAAATGTAGAGAAAAATAAAAGATAGCAATAATTATAATATTTAAAAACAAGTAAATAAATTTTGAAGAGTTTAAATTTTTTCCTTTGAATATTTTTTTATTACCCACATTCCATAGTAATGGAAGCGTCAAAATCGCTTATATCGGGTGAAAACTGTGTACCAATTAGATTCAAGAGAATTGATTTTTGAAATATATTTTGTTATATAATTCACATCTATACATTGATAATATTGATAATAGATTGGAAAAATTCAAATAGAAAAATTACTCAAGTTCTCATTGGTTAAAATGAGAGTTATTAATAACTAGTTAAATTTTGGGTGTGCCTATAGTTCCCTAGAGGAACTAATAATAAATAAGATTTTAATAAAGATATTGCAAATTATTTTATTTTATTTTATTTAAAGATTATATATATCAAGAAAATAGAATAAAATAAATGAATATGTGAATTAAGTAATAAAGTGAAGTAAAAGATAGAATAATTTTTATTATACATAGAGGAAGAATAGTAAAAAATGAATGATTAAATTATTAAATGGTAGAAAGGTGAATAAATTTGCATGTTGTACACTTGTCCTCTAGCATGGAAACTTATCTCTACACCCCTCAATTACATTTGCTGGAAGTTTCTAAAGGCTTTTTACTTTTTCAGGGATGAGAGTCATTTTGGGGGGCTGGAGGGATTAATGTTACGCCATGCCAGTAGTGGGAAGAAGGCCTGGAATTTGACGGCCACCCCTATCTGTCATATGAAAATTTTGTGACGGTTTGTTCAGTTAAATACCTGTCATTTTACGTTTTATGAAAAAAATTAAGTGTCAAATCTATTAATTTCAAACCTATCTAGAAATGATTATATAAAATTAAAAATAGTTTAATCCTTATTCAACTCATTATCTAAAATTTCAACATGCTCACCAATAAAACAAAAATATTGTATTATCGAAAAAAATCAAATCTCATGAATCTCCTAAAAAAAATGCTATAAAATAAATGTTGTTGAATTTTTTTTTATAGTTTAATCCTTAAATTCATCTATCTAAAAACATAAATTATTTGTAAAAGCCAAATAAAATTCGAAAATGCTCACCAAAAAATGTGAATCAATGTAAACTAAATGTTGTAAACTAAATGTTGTTGAAAAAATAGTGAAAATTTGTGTTATGTAATTATTCATATGGATATCTTATATATACTAAAAAAATGTAAAATTAGAAAATATTGATAATTAGAAATAAATGTAAAAATCTTAAATTCACTGTTACAATTAACAAGAAGTTTCTAAATTCATATAGAAAATAAATTTTGTGAAAATATTCAAAAAGTAAAAAAACAATTATATTCTATTTTCAAAAGATTTTGAATTAATATATATTTTATAATAAATATTATAAATTATATATATTAATATAGAGCAATCATAACTATTAGTAAAAATATCAAAATCTTAAATTTATTGTTAAAAATATTTAAAAAATTAGAAAGAACTATATTTAATCTTGAAAAGATTCTATTTTGAACAAATTTTGAATTAATAAATATTATAAATCATATATATTAATATAAAGTGAAATTAGAAAGAATTATTCCAATTTTAAACTAATATATATATAATAAATTTTTACGGTTTAATAATAATTTTAAGTGTTCTATTTACAGTTATATAAAAATATAGCAAGTCAAATAATATGGTCTAATAAATTTTTAGTTTGTAATATACAGTCCAAAATGCTAAAAAGGGCCAAATAGACCATCAAATTCCAGGCCTGGTGGGAAGACTAGTAAATAAGGGGAGAAACAATAGAAACTTATGTTTTCTGATCTGGTTTATTGCGGCAGTAGTGGTGTCCACGGTTGTTCCTTTTCAACCAAATGCTAATGGTGCATTTATGTAATTGCGTATGAGGTATGTAAATTGCCCATGCTGTGTAAAATTTCAATCTATGTTATTGGGATGGCTTAGAAATATAAATTCTTGTAGTATATTTTATATTTATCCTTGAGTTTTACATGTAATTAGAACATCTCGTACCGAGCTCAATAATCTAGAAGCTCTAAACCCTGATATATATGATCTGCCTCACGTTTATTGTGAATAGAGTTAAAGGAGGAACAGTAGGAAGTTGATTCTTGATGTGGTTACGTTTGGTAAGATCTTGTAATATTTTCTTTTTCCTGCAAAATTAGCTCATTTCTCTCATCGGCATCGTTGCCAGTAGGGCACACTTGTAGAATCTTTAGCACACTGTTTATCATGCAAGCCATATCATTTTCCTAAAGTTTCTCAAGCCTATTAACTAATCCTGAAGCGCACCCTGCTATCAATACTTCTTGAGACCAACTTTTGAGGCATTCTGTCAACCAATTCATGTGCCTACGTTGTTGTGACGCGCATGCATATACACCAGGGCAATCACAACTTCATCATCTGGCAGAAAATATCCTCTTTGTTATGCTTTGTAGGGTGTCCCTTCATTACTCCTAGATTTCTGGTATGGTACGCAAATTATTAGAGTGCAAGTCTATTTTTCAGTTTGTTTCATTTAGCATCACCAAAATTCTCCTCAAAGAACACTGTCCCTGTTTTAAACGTTGGAAATGGTTCACATCTCTCAGAACATTCTCCCTTTCCTCTGACGGGGGATTGAAACCCATCCCAGCTAAGTATGTTAAACTCCTTGCATCCTTCATCACGTGCCTTGTGTACTATAAAAACTCACTTCTGCTTTGTTTTATCATTATACTGGCTGTTGCTTTTTGAAGACCAAATCTCTCAAGGCATATCTTGTAGAATAAATGGAGAAACAACATATTCCTTTATTTAGCATGCCAAGAACCCATAGTAGAAAGTATTTGAGCGTGTATGCTATTATTTTATATTTGCTTCTATCTGTGGTTGTATTCGTACATGACATTATTAAGATATATACAAGTACACTGAGATACTTATGGTAAATTTAACCTGCCCTAGTTCCACTTGGTTGAATTCGCTAAGTTTATGAGTTCTTGTTATATTTATCATTGACCTCTGCTCCATGCCATTTTTGGTGGCTTTTAGTGTGAAATGAAATCCTTGATAAGGGCAATGTAGTTGTATACTTTTAGTACTTTATATTGTAGAACAACATTCACAGTTGGGAATAATCTCACAACAAAAGGGGCACTGAAAATACAAACATCTCCATGTTAAATGAGCAAAAGGAATTAAGAACCTTGTCTCTGTTTTAAATAATCTCCCTGAAACCATTTGCAACCTATCACAGCTGGAATAATTAGGCTTGAGAGAGTGTATAAGTTTAAACAGCCTCCCTGAAGCTGTTGGCAACCTGTCACAGCATCAACACTTGAAAATAGAATGTTGTCGAGGTTTAAATAATCTCTCTGATTTCATGGTCAGCCTGTCTCAGCCGCAGTGCTTGAGCATAATAGGAAGTTTAAAGGTTTAAATAATTTGTCTGATTCTTCTGGCAATCTAACGTAGTTGCAGCACTTGAATATAGAAGGGTGTAAAAGTTTAAATAACCTCCCTGATTCTCTCGACACCTGCTAATTGCATTTGCTGGAAAGTTTCTTAGGCCCTTCATCAAATCCATTTATTGCATACATGTCTATCAGGGCAATTATAACAGTAAAATCTGATCATTATACACACACGCGCACAGACATATACAGTGGAATTTGGTTTTACACCAGTAAATCTCATTTGCTTGAAAGTTTCTAGACCCTTTTCAATAAATCCATTTTGTGCATATCGAACAATTCACGCATGCTGCTGGTATTGACCTTTCACTTCTCAAATTTGGCGAATTTGCAGCCTGAAAATAAGGTTTTACGGAGGCTTTAGAGTATGTCTTCTAAAATGAAAATTACGGTCAAGAATCCCAATAATGAGCACAGTTAGGTAAAATGATAGTCAAGTATTTATAGGCAGCCAAATATTATTTCTATAGTCCAGACTTATTAAGAATCTAGATCGAAATTTATGTAGCCAACGTAGTTTAGTATTCCCTTTTGCCTGTGACAGTTGTTTCTTTTATAGTACGCCCTCCCCTGCATCTGGTTCTAGATGACAATGTGGTTAATATCAACAATCTGCATGTCAGGACTGTTGCCTCTTCTTAATGAGTTTTTAAATAGCCCAGTGGCACCTTAATCATCTTTCCTATGATAAGGTTGTGCTAAATTAAGGATATAGGGAAATTCAATTAAGATTTTATATGATACTCATATTGGAGGGCATGATTTCAAATACGATTTTATTCCATTTTCTCTTTCAGCATAACATTAAGTCAAGAGCACTTTGTTATGTTCACCTTCGGTTTCTTCAGAAAACAGAGCATTGCATTCTTGTTTTGTGCATCTGCAGCTAGCATTGCATCCCTTACAATCAGCATCCTATTATGTAGTCCTCACGCCTTGCCATTTCCTCAGCTTTGTCTTTACGCCCTCATTTCATAAGGCAATATGTCAAACAGTCCTCACACCTTGTCTGTGCGCCCACATTCCTTGAGGTATTCTGTAAAACAGTTCACCAGTCTTTCACCGCAGCTTGTATACATTTTACCAGGGCAGTTGCAAACACAACATCTCACAGAATTCCTCTATCCTTTGTACTTTGATAGATGTCTATAACCTGTTCCACAATGCCCATTTCAGCACAGGCAGGCAAGTTGTTGGTAAAGGTTACGGAGATTGCCTTTCAAAAGTGTCTTGAAACATTATTTAATTAATGACATCTTCCGGAGTGGTCAAAAGAAAGAATAAAAACGGAATGAAGTTTGGGAACAAAGGAAAATATTTATATAAGTTTTCATACCATTATCCAATGCCCACGTTTTAGATGTTTTAGATGATTCGGGCTTGGTATTATCCTTTACTTTTACATGTTCCTTTAAAAACAATCAAATGTGGCCCCCATGCGTTAACAAAAAAATAATAATAATAATAAAATGGGTAGTGAGGGGCTTAACATAAAGAAAATAATAAAATAAAATAAAAATAAGAAACGTGCCTCTTATAATATTGCCATGTTTACATAAAACAAAACAAAAAAAGAAAAGTCTCTCCCATAAGTTTTTAGAAAAGAGAAAAGAAGTAATAAATATATATTAATAAAAGAGATATAAATATATATATTAAAAGAAAGTAAAGTTGATTATTTAGTGCACAATAAATAAATAGGTGATTTAACTATATATTATATATAATAAGAAAGTAAAGTTTATTATTTAGTGCTCAATAAATAAATAAGTGATTTAATTATATTTCTAATAAAAAAATGGGATTGCATATTATGCAAGATGATTATAAGAAAACAAATATTTCTATATGGTAAATAGATTATTGTTTGGAGCACCTATTGAGAATAGTGTCAATTAGTTGATCTTATTATTGATTATATGTGTGACTTAGGCGGGTAACCTCTATTGTTGTATGGTACCATTATAGCTTTCATCTAGATAGTTTAGTTTTCTCTTGAATCTAATGAATAATTTTATATGCATAGGTTAGGCTAAGAAAAGTGTTGAGATTGTGTAATTGTTTACTTGAATGCTAGTGCTAATAGTTTCCATGTTGCTTCTCAATTAATGATTAAATAAAACGTGATTGATTATTTAATGTTCTCCTTTAAAGTGTATTACTTGAATGTGTTAGTGGATGTAACTAGTCGGTGTAAAAGTGTATTTAGTTATTTACAAATATGTTCAATAGAATGTAATTGATGGTTATCATTTCTTAGGAATAACACCGTGCATGTATACATGCATTTTAAGGGGTATTAACAGATAAGATAGAGATAAGATATTAGTATCAATGCCCTTTTGGTACTTATCTTTGGGTTAATATAACTTAATAGTATTAGTTGATTTAGTGGATTTAGTGGTCATTGCAAAATAAATCTATAGAGTCTTTTTAATTGAACGGTTTTATTTTGAGTAGGCAAATAGAATGTATGTGATTATCAAAAGTGTTTCCTAATAGTCATCTCTCTGTAAGTGTTAGAGAAATATTGATGATTTAAATAATTTTGGAACTTATTGCTCTTGATGTTTTAATGAAACTGGGAAGATGATTTAAATGTTTTGATGTTTTCATTTCGATGTGTCTTCCCTTTTTAGATGCCTAGTTTTGGTGGTGATTTTTCATCGGTTCATGTTGGAATAGTGGAGTATGGGTGAGTTTGTAATGATGCCAAAATAGAAGTGTCTAAATCTTGGAGTATTTATGTTGTGATACAAGGATTGGGTGAATTGAATACTGTGTCATTTAGTGATTATTGTGATTGATTTGTATGGAATTGTTTATATCAACTTTGATTGAGTTTGAAGATCTCATTTTGACATTGTCACTCTTATTCTTCACTTATCGATTTGTGATAATGGAAGTTATATAGTCAATTTGTGGTTCAAGTTGTGAGTCTTTCTCTTGTGTTAAGATTTTCTTGTAGTCATATATTTGAGATGGTTGGGAACCCAAAGAGTTTGAATTACCTTCTGTAGAAGTTTGTGGATTTTCGGCATTTTTGACTTCCAGAGGCAATGAAGAAACTTGGTTTATGTTGATTCTTCCATGATTGGACCTTTGTGATTCATTGATCCTATTCTAATTTTGAGTTCTTGTGGGTGGTACCTCCTTTGTTCTTATTTCAGTGATATGGAATGGATTTGCGAGATGATTCTTACCTCGCATGTTATGTGATATGTAATCCTTGATTTCTATGTGAGATGAGGTACACCCCTTGCATGTTTTGATTTGGTACCTGTAGGGAGTGGCTCTTCATGGGGGCCGACGCACAAAGGGGTTGTTAGGGTAACCCATGGAAGAGTTTCCTTAAAAAGTGATAATTTAATTAATGAACTGGTGGGTTTTGGGTAATTAAACATTAAACAAGATTAATTATGTTCTTCACCCATACTGTTAGTGCTTTCACAGGCTAAGGATGGGATGAGAAGATCTGGTTGGTAAGATCACTGCCTTGTCCTCACGAAAGGTAAGTGGTTCTGCATGAGTCACCCTATGGAGCGGCGCCTTGAGATAGGCAGCTAGAATAACCATAGATGGAGGCAGTACCTTGTGATAGGTTGCCTAGATAATCCATGTAAGGCCATGCAATGACACTCTCCTACAGTACCTGTTTATGTTCCCTTGTTTGGTTGCCTCTAGGAGTGTTGTTTGAATTGTTGATGTTGTTGAGGCAACTGGTTCTTGGTGATAGTTGTTGAAGCCTCCAAGTTCTATCTTTTCGTGTTGCACACATGCCTCATGGCAACTTGATTGCTGTTAATGAAAGGTGCCCTTGATATTTATTGTTGGTTGATATTGCGATTTTATTTGAAGGCTTGGATCCTATTGTTGTTGGCACCTCTTATGGTTTAGTGTTGAGCTATAATCTTTACATTTGGTTATGTTGGACTTTTCATTATCTTGTTTTGGCTAAGTGATGGCAATGTTGTGGTTTGTTATCTTATGTTCATGATATCCTTATTGTGGAGTTTGGTTTGCTATTGGTTCATTTGATTGTTTTGGATTGTGGTATGGGGATTTTTCTTGTCAACTCCTAGCATGGGGGGTGGACTTTCGGGTCCACGCGGTCAGGTGGAACGTGCTATGCACCCCATATTTTTCCCTGGCCGTGTTCGTGATGCAGAAGCGAATGATGAGTTTCAAAGCTTCACTTGGTTGAAGACTACTCTTCACTTTGTACCATGTTCAATTATGTAACATTCTTGTATTTGATGTATCTTTTCCTCTACATGACAGGATGCATATGTACTCCTGGAGTGATGTAATGTACTCCTAAAACGGTTGTAATGTATTATTTACCTTTGTAAACCTTATGTTGTAGCCACTATTCGATGTGTTGTATCTGTGGAAATATACTCCACAATTGTCATATTGAACTATTAATGAAATGTTGTATGTATTATTTTCATCTTTTTGGATCATGGATGGTTGTATGTTAGTTTTATGTAATCTTGATTTGTTCGTCAATGTTATGATTTTAGTTTTAGGATTTCGTGATGTCATCTCATGTAGCCCAGAGGACATAATGGTCATTGTAATTGTATTAGTGCTTTATATGTAATACATGTTCATATTCATCTTATGTATTGTTTCACTTTCAAAAAAATAAAAAATAAATTGCGGTGTTTTGTTGTCCTTTGGGGTTTGCACGGCGGGGTGTTACAAATGAAGTGAGAATGATGATTAATTTAATCAAATAATGAAATTATTTAATTAAATATTGAAGATGTATTAGTCAGGTCGAATGATAAAAAATGAGTCATTTTGGATGAAAATGTGATAGTCATAATTAGGTGTCTATAGATGGTACTATGTTCTTAAGGAGAGTATATTAAACACATGCAAACCAAATATAAAAAATGAAGATGTATGCTATTGTTATCTGTTTGCAATCCTAACTTGAGAGATACATATATAGTTTCATGACTGTCTATACATACATATATATACATATACATATACATATACATACATACAATATATATGTATATACTATATATACACACACACATATATGTATATATAGAGACAAATGTATATCTTTCTATGAATATCTATAAGTACAATAAAAATGTAAGATGTTAAGTAAAGAATAAAAGTTACAAAGTTTGTCCTATATATGTATGTTGCTCTATTGTATGTGTGATGGAAAATAGACAAATACTAACACAATTTACAAAAAATGTATCATACTATGTTCTTATGGACAACGAAAGGAGACTAATTTAAACACAAGTAAGATAGATATTAAAAATGAAGATGTATGATGTTGTGTTCAATTTGCAATTCAAACTTGAGAGATACATACAGACTTTCATGACTATAAATACATATATACAAAGAGAGTGTCAAAGTGAAATATTAGATTTAAAACCTGTTGTGCCTATTGAACACATGCCCTGTTTGGAACGGGGACCCCCTCTTTCCTTCACTTTCGTTGGGTCACTTTTTGCCTTTGCCTCATTTTGTGTGCCCCTAGTTTCGAGCTTAAAGTAGTTAGGAGCACTAAAGTCATCATTCTCCAGTTGACCAAATTCATCACCCCAAAATTCCCTAAGTATTTGGCTTTTGCAGAAATACCCCTGTGGGTTTCCCTTGTGTCCTCCGGGCCCCATGGGTCCACAGTTGCAGGTTTCCCTCTGCACTATGCTGCCATCTCTTTGCCATTCGATTGACGACTGACCTTGGACATTTGTCCACATGGCAGGTCCTGCACCCTGTTTTGTCATCACCTCTTGGTTGCTACTCAGTGGTGAGACCCAGAGTCATCTCGCATTGCTCTTCGCCAACCCGTTGATTTCCTGTGTCTCACCTACCTCTTCGGCAACTGTACTTCACATTTAATGCGGGTCATTAAGGACCCTTTTCCTATAAATAGAAGCTTGCACCTATCATTTTCACACCTGCAAGTTCAAATTTTCAAAGAGGAGAAACGACAAATGAAGCTCTTGCACTTGCATTGCACTTACTAGACCAAATTCGGGTTGTCATCGAGTTCCCACGACTTTTCCAGGTATGTCCACATTCAAAGCTGACAAGTGCATGTTTTTAGCGACTAGGGCTTGTAAAATAATGATTAAATCCTCAAAATGAACCGTTAGAACACCCATCGACCATCCCAATAGTTGGTCGCACACAAAAATTCATTTACAGGCACTCTGAATTCCCTTAAAAATCATTCAAACACCCTCAAACAATGTGGAACCCTACTTCTTCAGTGTTGTTCTTCGCATGACATAAACCCCCTTTGTGGCTCGCAATGTCATCGTCTTCACCTTGGTCAAAACACAAACATCAAAAAATTTACTAAAAAAACTTGAGCTTTTTAACCCTTGCGGGTCTGCTTATGCGGATCGCCGTTTGTGGGTGGTCGTCGTCGTTCTGCCATTAGTAAACAACCTACCTTTGCTTGCCTCCCACATTGCGGGCCCCACCAAAGTCACCTCTGCCGAATGCTAAAACGACTAAGTCCTGCCTAGTGTGCAGGTCATTCCCTGTGGGCTGTTGTTTGCAGCTCACCATCCCGGGGACATCGTTCTTTAGTGGCTAGGCCATCCCTCCTTCCTGTGTTGCGGACCTCGTGACCCTTTTTTCCATTCCAAGTCCACGTAAACATTAAGTTGAAACTCTCATGCACGCCAGTCTCTGCGGGGGTCCGTCTGTGAACCGCCCCACCTCCTCTGCCACTCCTTAGCATCTGAGCTTCCCTGTTTTCCTGCACTGTGGACTCCATCTAGGCCGTCTTCCCCAAGGTCTTCAATGCAAATCCAAGTAAATAATGCCATGTGGACTACCACTTGTGGGTCATTGCATGCGGACCGCCGTCCCTCCAATGCCGTTCTCAACGATAAACACACGACGACTTCCCAATAGATCCCATTTGTGTGCCTCAAATGATCAAAACGTGGGAAACGAAATCATGCCACCCTAACCACTCGTGGGTCCCGCATTGTGAAACTCCGCTTGTGGGATTTTGTCTCCTAAAGGCCGCTAACTTAACAACATAGATCCAACATCGTTACACCTAGCGAAATCCACATACCTTGAGCCCGTGCAAGTACAATGACCAATCAAATGACTTCAAGAGCCTTACAACTGATTTCCACACATGCCAAATTGCCTTCTGAAGACTTTGACCGCCAAGCTTGTATTGCAGAACTTTTGATGTGGGCGAATGTATGTTGGTTTCCATGACCCTAGCGTCGTCCTGCTACCAGCTCTTCCTAACAACCTCCAACCTAGGGAAATCTTCATTCCTAGGCCCACATTCCCGTAAATGGTCCACACAAGCCTCAAATGATGGATATTGATGAATTTTATGATCTTTGGATGATATATTATTGGATCTAACCCTTGTTTTGTAGGATTTAACTAACACTTGCCCCGATTTTTATATTAATGTACTTACTACATCTCTGTATGCAGAATTTATAGAATCTGTTACGGGTCCATCGGGGAAGTCTGCCGAGAAAGAAAAGGGAAAGAAGCCTATGAAGGCACTGAGGGGGAAAGAGGAAAAGGATTAGATGAAGTACCAATTTCACGGAGTGGAGTGCATTTCCAAGATCACTTCCACTTGGGATTTTGTGTCAGACATAAATCTTGGGCATGTGGGCATAGATGAGTTCCAACAAAGGGTAATGATCCACCCTACAACTGAAAATGCACAAAAAATCAGAGCGAGTGGCCTCGCTAAGTCTGTTGGCTTCCCTCCTGCACTCATTGCCCCAGAGTTAGTTATGGTCTATAGGGAATGCTACCACAACAACAGGAAGATCATTGACCATGAAGGAAGAGTATTAGCAAACCTCTCTGCTAAATCTATTGGTAAGACTTTCCACATCCCACATTCGATGTCATCGAGGAAACGAAGAAGGAATGTGCTTACAATATGTGGAAAGTAGACTTGCTGGGATGTAAAAGATTAATCAACCAGCATTGGTTGAAGGAAAAGAGGGGAAATGCTGCCAAAGTGCCCTAGGAACTATTCAAAAGTGATTTTCATGAAGAACACCATGATTTGGTCACACTACTAAGCAGGGTAATGGGCCTTCCTACTGCTGCCTTCTTTGAAGAGTGGATGTTCTACTTCATTGAAGAAATCATCCAAGGCAAGACAAAGTTCCACTAGGCCAAGATCATCGACGATAACATGCATAACTAGCTTATGGCTATGAAGAAAACTTCCAAGTTGTATATGACCTCATATCTGGTGTACCTCCTGGTGGAACAGTTCCTGTACAAATGACTCTTTATCGCAAGCAACCCAAAGGCAAAGAAAGGAGAACTCAAAGTATATGATCGCTACCCTCAATTGCAGTACTAGAACTTCAAGAGAGAATATCGGAGGGTAAATGATGCCTTCATTGCCCACATTGTTAGACTCATAGGAGGAGACTTTGAGAGAAGAGTGTCACACATCGCTAAGCCTTCATCCAACAATTTGGGTATCTATTCATATAGTTCGCAAAGTTTACATATATCAGAACGAAAGGGTTCTCTGACAGGCCCTACAGGTTGCCACGCTACCCCAACAACCGCATGATCCTGCTGGAGGTCTCTCAACATATACATAATGCCCACACCCTATTGAGCGACAAGCATAGAGCTGGGATTCCATATCCCCTAACTTTTGGGCAAGGAATGTATGCCTGTCCTGCCGCCCAATGCGCGAAGTACTTAGAAAAGGAATTGGTGGAGTACAACCTAGACCTCCACACAAGTCAAAGGGGAATGGATCCGTATGGGAAATTGAAGAAATGGGTTGGAAGAAAATATGCTCATCATCCTCGGGTCGAAGATTTTTGGGCTAATTGTGCAGATGATAAGGAAGTGCGAATGAGGCACTACATGAGGATGACGACCTAGTTTGTGAAGTCAATAAATTTGTTCCCCATGCCAGACCAAGTAGTGGAGGAAGATGATAATGTAATCGATGATAGGTTTAATGTTGTGGCCAACTTGCCCCTACTTGTCATAGATTGGAATGAAGACGAGGTCACTGACCTCGATATCTTGACACGACCTATTGAAAATAGGACAAGATAGTGGATAGACACCCAGATTGCTCAACTCAAAGTATAGGGTGTAGTGTTAACATATGGTGAGCTCGAGGATGAGCCCGAAAGCGAAACAGATAGTGGAGTAGCTGCTACCCCAACAGAGGAAGCACCTAGATCCCCTTCAATGACAAGGTCAAAGAAATTAAAAGATGCACCTGAGCAGAAGCCAAAGCACAAGGTGTACTCATGAAAGACTACAAAGGGAGAATCATCTAAGAAAGAAAAAAGAACAGGGGGATTCATGAGTGAAATGCCTATTATAGAGGAGGACACCCAACACGAAGGAGAAGAAACTGAGTGACGACATTCACCACCTACCACCTCCACTCCTATTGCTATTGCCATCATTGCCACTCCTCCACCTACCGCCTCTCAGGCATTGCTTGTCTCATCTCCACCCATCGTGGATATCTTGATTCACCTCACCTCCGCCTCACCAACGGCTCTGGTAATGCTACTAGACTCCTCATCTACTACTCCATTGTCATCTTCCTCGCTTCCTCCTCCATTACCCACTCTCTCTACCCCACTTCATGCAGTAGCCATTGTCACTATGCCTCCCCTTACACTGGCACATGCTTTCATGGTTTACATGCAAAACATGCCTACTAAAGTTTCTAGGGTGATCGTGGACCCCAAGGTATAGGCTTTTATGGCCCAACCCATTGTTGTCCTACCTCTCCCTCCGCCACCTACAGAGCCACCAAAAATGGAAGCTACGATGTAGATCTCCAAGGAGATGAAGAAACGTCATGAGAAACACCAAAGGGAGGTTGTGAAGGATATAGTTGAAGAGCCCGGGGGCTTCTATCAAGATGATTACTTTGAGCACCCCAAAGGTGGGCTAAACATAAACTTGGACAAAATGGCATGTAACGAAGAAAGGTCAAATTCCTCAAAGGAAGACACTGAGGCCCTCAATGAAAGATATATAGTAGAAACCTCATACCAAGAATTGGATGAGAAGGCTCAAAGAGGTAGGTGAGAAGGTTGATGTTGAGGAGCATCTTTTTTAGGAGAAAGTTGACACTGATGTAAATGTGGAGATACTCGAAGAGCCTCCACTAATTGGCCAAGATAAGGGCTCTGTCCAAGAGGAAGAGGCACCTTAGAAAAGGGAGGAAGGAAAAGAAAAGGAAGGGGAAGAGAAAAATAAAGAAGAAAAAGATGCATCGAGAAAGAGCCTCAACCATGAACATCATGTTGAGCTCGAGCATGCAGAAGGGAAGGTACTCCAGAAGGAAGATGTCACTAAAGAAAATGTAACATATGCTGAGTTGGATAGAGAAAATATTATACAAATCAAGGACTTAGATGAAGAAGAAAGGACTTATCAAGAGGCTCTTCACCATGAAGAGGAACGACCTCGAAAAAAACAAAGAGAGGAAGGTGATCATGAATCACCCAAGGGGAAAACCGAGGTGCCTGATTGGTTGGAAAAACAATTACAGAAAAAGACTCCGGTGGCTACTGATCTGAAGGCTAGACTTGAAGCAATACTAGCCAGAGCCCAAACAAAGACAAGAAAGGAGAAAAAGCCTAGGGTCCGCTCTCATATTATGGTGGATGCCACCTAGTCCAGAATGTTACAAATTGTTACCACTGTAGTGGATAAGGATACAGGCGCCGTGCAAGGCCAAAGTTATAGTATATTGACAATCAACCTAGGATTGACAACCAGAGAACAAAAAATAGATGAATTCCAGTGGTCTGTGGTCACTACAATGCAATAGATGAATAAGGATCAGACTACAAAGGAAGAACTGAAGGCACAAGTGGTAGATCTCACTTCCTATATTCAACAATGGACATCCATAGAAGAAGAGGCCCCAACGACATCATCTGCTCCCCCACTTCTCTCCCAAGAAGAGTTCAATAGAATGGAAAAGATGAAAAATTGGACCAAGGCCACAATTGATTGGTTCTAGCAGGTAATATATAATGGCGGCATGGGCATCCGTCACGTTGCTCGGATGTTCAACAAGTTTCAGGACTTACAAAAGCAGTTAGAGGTCATGGAAAAATAATGCAACATGTTCATTGAGTTATATAGGATCACATATCCTAAGCTTGCAAGTATCCTCAAGCTGCCTAAGAAAACATGGGAAAAAGAGTTAGGGCTCATAAAAGATGATCATTTGCTAGTGGAAACCTAGCAGATGGGCCTGGATCATAGAAAAGAAGTCCTAGAGAGGGTCTTGCACGAAGTTGAGCTCGACCTTGAATGGGTTACAAAGCACAGGGTTGACAGTGAAGATTACTTAAAAAATGATGACAAACTCTGACATGCTCGCCCTAGAATTGGATTTGGAGAAAATCAAGCCATTCTTTCATAAAAAGATGGAAAAGGGGGCTATAGACACACTGTCACTAGATTTCATGGACTTTGCTGCAGGAGCTTTCACTCAGTCTGAGCAGGTTATCAAAGCCACACCCAAATGCACCAAACACTGCGAGCATATCACTAGAAGATTCAAGAAGATGACTTTTCAGATCCTGCAATCTGACATCATGGAATGGGACAAGCTCCAGGCCCTGATGGGAAAATTTGTGGAGTATGCCACCCTCTAGAAAAGTGCAGGAAAACTAGTAATTGATGATGAATGTTTGACAGTGTAGTTGAAAAGGAAGGAAGTCACTAGAAGACAAAACTGCTATAATGTTAGAGCCACTAGAGGACAAAATAGGGAAAAGACAAAGATGTATTTTATAATGTTATATTTTGGGGGTAGGTGAAACCCTAATGTAAAATTAATTTTGGCCACACAATGAATGTAAATCTTAGCCATTCATTTCACTTTTGAAAAACTATAAATAGGGGTCTCCTCTCATTTTCAAAGAGAGAGTTAAGTTGTCTTTTTGTAGAAATTTAATGAGAATTGCATTATTTTGATGGGTTCTTATGTTTCTTCACATGTGTGCATGATTCATCTCCTCACTATTAGATTTTAGATTTGCTGTCCTAAGTTTTAAATTACTTTAGTTGTTAATTCATGCTGCACTTAATGGCGAAGAATGTTATGGTGTTGATGCCTCCCTTGTTCATACTTTTTGCTGTTTATTGACGATGAACAACAATGTAAAGGTAGTCTGAACATTACTTTATTGCTGCACTTAAAACTCATCTATTGCTCATACTTCATGGTGAATGGATAGCTAAAAATCTGCAGACCTTAGAAGATTGCACTAGTTTCATGAGATTGTAAGCTGTTTTGGTTAAGTGGAACTTAGTTTTAGGAAGGCTGCCCATTGTAGCATCCTCCATTGTTATTGTTCAACATTAGTTGCAGGTATAGGAAACCCTCTATCCCTTTTCCCTTTTCCCTTTTGACTTTTCCATAAAAATTGAAGTTGAGGTAAAGTTCCAACATCATTGTAAAGCCAAATCTGATGATAAACATGGTCTTTTAGACTGTTGTTTTGAACTTGCAACAACTACACTTCATTTCCAGAATTCCATAAAACTCCGTTTGAAGATCCAATTCCCTTCAAATTTAGTGAACCATAAATGCCCTTTGCGATTACTAGCAAATCACATCAACCAATTGAGTTGTTTTTGCAAGTCATGACCTGACACCTGCGAGACCTTGGGATATTTTTTGCAACCTGCTCGTAGGAACTATCTTTCAAGAGAGGTAGTACACTTGTGTGCTGCCTGTGTTGAGAAAGTGCAAAAACACCCATCAACAAAACCCAATTAAGCGAACTTCACAAATATGCACATAGTTTCTTGAATATAAAGGGGGATTTTATGAATTAACTGACAAGCCATTAATTAAATACAAATTTTCCTGAATTTGTATAGGGGGTTTGTAATATTTAACCCACCATATTGAAAAAAACCCTCATTTTAAAAATTGTAAATAAACATCTCATGAATACAGACGTGGATTTTCAGATATATGCCCAAAAAAGCAAGTGTTTTTGGAAAAAAGCCCATACAAGTTTAGGGTTTCATGAAAATCAAAGATATCGATCAAAATAGCATGTGAAATAATCCCTTAATTAGACAAAATCATGATTACAGATGGGGTTTTTAAAATATAACCAAAAAAGTTGAATGTATGCAAAATATACAACTTGGCAAAGTATTTCATTGTATTAAGTCAATGGGTTCGTGATAATGAAACCCTAAACAGTTTACACAATGATGCAACAAAGACAAGAGTACTCATGCATAATAGATTCACAAGTACCATTTTGTGCAAAATGAAAGGAGAAGTGATAGGTTGACGTTACCTCAAACCATGGAGAGTATCACATGACAGAGACAACAATCGACATGCTAAAAAATGATGAAATCAGTCAATATCTCATAATCAAACAGCTAAGAAACCCTTCACGATTCAAGAAAAATGCCCAATAACTGGACTCATGAGTACCATTATCTGCATTATGAAAGGGAAAATGAGAATTTGACGTTACTTGAAACCGTGGAGGGAATTTGAAAATCAACCATTGAGGGTTTATCTGCGCTTGTAAAAACTGTTGGAAGCGTGATCAATATGGTGACCACGACGAGTACCACACCATGGAGGGTGGTAAACACAAAAAATGTGGGAAAAAATAATAGTGGCAGACTTGATGTGGAAGTTAATCGGGTTGTACAAAGGCTGGAGTTTGAGACATGGCTGATGGTGCACATGGTGTTACAAACATTCAATACCGCTAACGTGAACTTCAAACATTATATAATAAATTTTATACATTCGAAAGTGAGCAGTTATTTTATATATATAAATGTGATTGCATCCTAATATGATTAGTAATTGTTTATTTTTTAAAATTAATTGGTGTTGAAAGCAAATAGTAATTGGGTCATTAGAGGGCACGTTTTGGACGTCAAGTCTAAATGGTCACTTTTTTGACCCTCCTACGCCTAGTGAACCCTCTCGTATTCGTTGAAAACCTCCAAAAACCAAATAAATAGCTATAAGCTATTAACTCGCATTAAAAAAAATTCCAAAAGAATCATGTCAATCCAATGCACAATTTAAAAACTTAAGATGCACGAAATTAACTAAAACTGCCACTAGATCCTTCCCCTATTCTTATTTTTGGTTAATGCATTTCAACATACCCACTTTATAAGCTGATATAAAACACCTATTATATGTCATCCCTTACCTAAGCACACATTCTTTGAGTTCTATCGAAACATACCCGCTTCTTGAATTCAACGTGAAACTTGCCAATTGTAATTTTTACCCCTATTAATTGCTTCCATGTATACTTAAATATCTTTTAACTCCTATCAAATCGATGGATGTGTCCTTCCAAAGTTCATTTCATGGTTTGTGGTATATTCCAATATGATATTCAAATCAATATATTCAACTGTACCCTGTTAGACATTCCGGGTGGAAGCGCTTTTGTAGGACCAAAGAATCATTTTAGAGTTTCCTGAGAAACACTTTGTTTGATAAATCAGAAGGATCCAATTTGGTTAGGTTTTCCAAAAGGTACAACCATTTCTAAATTCGTACTATTTCGGTTTCTTTTTTGAGATTTTTGGGTGTAATTTATTACAGTTGGTCGAAGTCCTGAAATTCAGTTTGTGTTGGGATAGCCAATTTCTAAGAAGAGTATTTGGGCGCCTCTAATGCTCTTAAGCTCTGTCTGCAAAGATTTTTAGGTCAATTTTCTTTGCAATTTTCTAATTTATCCTTTTTCTCTTGTATCTATTCGCTTTGTTGTTAGATACCTTGTTTTTCTCCGAGTTATATATGCAATAACTTTAAAGGTAATTATTATTCTATTTAGCTCTACATCAGTGCCAGGAATATGTGAGTGTGAGTGTTTTTATGAATGCATGCCAGTTGCATGTCTAGGACTGTATATGTTTATCATTATTTAGCTTTGTATTATATTAGGAATATGTGGGTGTTAGTATTTTCATGAATTTTATTCCGCTGCATGTTTAAGACTATATATGTTAGGAGTCCAGCTCGTTTTTTGCTGTTGAGTACCTCGGGTAATTATGCATCATACCTTGCTGTACCTTTTTTATTACATTCTAAGGTGGGTATGTGGGTTTTAGTAGTTTTATGAGGCTGCTTAAGGGGCAGCCATGCTTCTAAAAGAACGCAGCTTGGAATGTCATGAGTGTTGTTTAAGTATCTACACAGAAAGAAGTTAAATTTTCATCCTTTAAAATAAGAAGGGAATAGCATTTACACTGGATTATGAAAGGCAATCGTGAAGGGCTATGGTGTAAGACAAGGCTATCCGCTTCACAATTTTTGTTGATGAAAGGATGGAACATAAACTTTAATGAAGGATTGTTCTTCCCTCTTGCTTGGGGAGTTGAATATTTTTCGAAGAGATCAGGCTATGCTGATCTACAATGACTTGCTTACTGCATGCCCACCATCTTAGCAGGCACCTTTTCCAGAAATTTATTGTTTTTGGAAGAATATAGGCTTTTTGAGTCTTGTGACTTGTTCAGATGTTATCTTTTCTAGCCTTTGTAGTGCAAGATTTTCCATGTAACTATGTTCGTTCACAATATGTAGCACTCATGCTATTTTGTCTAGTATATTAGGTATTTGTTCTCTAAAAGGGAGCAGAAGAACTTTGAATCTTTATTATAGTAGACATTCCTATCCATATTGTGGAATTCTACTAGTTATATGTCATCAAGTATAGCAGAGATGGTCCAAATAATTAAAGTAATGAATGATTGTCAGCCTGCATGGTTCCTAGGAACGTCTCCTTTTAGCTCTACGGATGGACTTTGCCAGCTAGGACAGGTCTCCAACAAGGTTATAGGACAAATAAGAAAGTCTTCTTGATTGCTCCACCTTTGAGAGCTCCAAGGTTAGAATCTTAGATAAAAGGAAAAGACAAAAGATACGACACTATGCAGCCATATCAGCTAAAATTTTGAAGATCCTTTGGTAGTTGCTTGTATGCATGACCTTAGATATTCTGAACACAAATGATAAGCAGCAGCAAAGTTAAGCCATCCTACTACTTAAATAAAGTATGCATCTAAACTTAAGAAGCAACATATGTCAGGAGAAAAATAGGAGTCCAGTCTGATGGGAGTTGACTCACAGAGCTTGTGACCTGGATACAACTTACCGAGTTTTCTATCTATTTTGCATTATGTTGTTCCATATATAAGATAGCTATGGTGGTCATGGAATAAAAACTTTCTGAGTTGTTTCTTATTCTTAACCTCTTTTCTTCTGTCTACAATTTTCATTAGCACAACCCTTGGAGTATGGAAAGTTGTAGCACATAGCAGCTGAAAAAGGTGGGGTGAATTTGTTGACTCTTAGCATTTGAAAATACACTAATAGGAGTTTTCCTTACTCTTGACTCTTGAGTTCCATCTAGTTGTGATAAATTTAGATTCTAAACTATGAATACATAAGGGCTCTCTTAAGAATTCTAGGCCAACTCTTTCAAAAAGATGGATAGAATTCATATTTTCTTGCATTCTTGGAGGTGACATTGTTTGCTTTTGTGGGCAATATATTGTTTTCCTCTCTTTGGACAAATAGTTTGAACATTTTTTTTGCTTTGTAGCAATTTCTGATAATTTTATAAAATTGTTGGCCATTACAATTTCTATCTAAATACTTAGCAAATGGGATTTGATGAATAGCTAGTACCTTTATAATAAGGACTCCTTGTAATGCATTCAATCACTTAGTAGTGTTGTGATGCAACATATCATGATTTGCGTGTTCCTTCATTCGTTTGTATGCATATTTAGTAAAGGGGGCATAACTAAGAATTTGGAGTGCCCATCTCTTTCAATGATTTTTCTTTTTAAGTATCCTGTTTCATTGATTGTTGATTAGTAGTGTTATTTATTTAGGAGATCAATTTTAAAAAATATTGTCGCTACTGTGAAGGTGTTTGAGAAATTATCTATTCTTGGAAGTAGATGATTGTCTCTTGTTATGATTTTGTCAAGGGATTTGTGGTCTTTACACATTTTGATAGTGCCATCTTTCTTTTTTGCAAGAATGTTGGAGCACTGAGGGGTGCTTTGAACATAATCTTTTCGAAGAGTTTCTTGAGTTGCTTCGCAATTTCTTATTTTTTGGATTGCCAAGTCTATAGGGTGTTTTGGATTTTGTTTAATTGTAATGCGAACCCTATTTGGCAATCAACTTCTCTTTGTTTTCTCACTGGGATACCTTCAATGTACTATGAGAGTAAATGGAAATTCATAGAACATATAACAAGTACAGAATATTCATGGACAAATGTTGCACAAAATAATGGTACTTCATTTATTGATTCACTGTAACCAATTACAATTGCCCGTACTAGAATATAACATCAGAATGTAACAACATGTAGCCCATTGTCGTAGTTACTAACATAATGTCTCTCGACTATATTGACTCAAGTACATATAGCCGCTAGCAGTGGTTGAGAAACCGACCGTCGTGATGCTTCATTGCAACTAATCACTAGTTGGAGAATTAATCTTTCTGAAACATGTACAAAAGTATATGAAATATTTATGAACTAACTATAGTCTTATTTACTAACAAAATTTGGCTAACTAATTATGCTTTTGACCGACTACATCATCCCCCCAAAAGTAGTGGTCTTCTAGACGACTGAAAACAAAAACGGGGAATAGAAAGGGAAATCAAGAAGAGGGAGGGTGAGAAGGTGCCATTGGATGCACAAATCACGTCAAGGTCGCTATGGGGGACTGCTGTTGTTGGAGGTGTTGCAACTTCTAGTTAGTTGCCAATTGCTTCTCTCGTGTGAGCTTCACCATCTGCACTGCCTTGGCCAATTTTCCCTTCGCCTTCTCCAGCTCCTGTCTCGTGCTTTCCAAGTCCTTGTCCTTCCCTTGTATGTGACTGTCCTTCTCAGCTAAGAGTTGTTGTACATTGGCCATCTGTGTATTTGTTTTTTCCGTACGGTCCCTTTTTTGTTTAATATATGGACTTTAATATTTCTCGCTTTAATATTTACCACCTTATTTTTTAATACCTCCTTTCTCACTTCTTTATTTTTTCTCTCTTCACTTATACTTTTTTCTCCTCGTATTTTCTTTTTTTCTAATTTTTTATTCTCTCTTCCTTTTTATTTTTCTCAATTTTCCCATTTTTTCTAGTTTACAACTCCATTCTAATTTTTTCATTTTTTAACTCCTCTCTCTTCAATTTCTTTTTTTATAATATTAATTTTCTCTCCCCTCCCCTTCATTTTTTCTCTTCAAATCTCTAATTTCATCACCTTTTCAAACTCTCAATTCTAAGGCATAATGCCATTTACACATGAATGCAAGTCGTTTATAGCATTTTTCTTCACAACAAGTACCCATAAATTTCAAATCAAACCATTTATCTACCAAAGAGTAGGGTTCTATACCTTTGAAGCTCTTGTCGATGTACCATCTATTGTATTGTTGGTACCATGTAACCTTTTCTCCATCCTTTGTAAGTGGCCCAGCTAGGTTGCACACAACTCACCATAGTCCCTTTATCATCACCACCTTCAATGTATTCATATGATTTTCCTTCATGTACTTCATTAAGTCATTGTTCTACCCATCAAAATGAGAAATAAAGGTGTCTTTGGTCATTATTATTGTCTTGAGGCATGGTCCAACCTTTTCTACATATGCATTCTAGTCCTCATCATTCCATCATTCTTCTTCATCACTTTCACTTTGTTCTCATTCCCTCTCTTTTGCAGCCTACTCTTCCTTCTCTCTCTAGGATTCCTTGTTTAAATCTTTGACTAAGTATCCCCTCCTTATTCCCTTGTATGGGACCTAGTATTTCCAGTGTCCCCACACCCATCGCCA